>CAOLHI010001961.1:0-345516 GCA_948474755.1 Ctenosaura bakeri | reverse complement strand
CCGGGCAGTCCCACAACGGCTGCTGTGGCCCCCGGTCTGTTCCCAAGGAGGGCTCTTGCAACCCGTGATCTGGCAAAATGGTCTCCGTTGCAGCCATTGTCATTGAGCTGATGGAGGTAGTTTAAGCTGCCCCTCAAAACCTGGAACAATCAGGACCTCATCATCAATACCCAGTCTCCGGCCACTTCCGCACTAGGCTGTTATAGTGCCGTTAGTCCCCCTTCAACGTCCTGTGGGATCCTGGGGTTTGCAGTTTAGGGGAGGCCTCAAAGGGCCTTTGACTTAAGGTCGCAATCCCACTAGCAACCCACACCTTCCCTAAAAAGGATTCCTTACCCATTTTCAAGTCTGGGTTCCCCCACAAAGTCAGTTTGGCAGGAGGACATGGGTGAAATTTCAGTATTGGCTGCACAGTTCCGACTGCTGAAATTGTAGACAAAACACTGCCCCCCCTTTTTTAATATAATGTGAACCGAGTTCTGTCCATTTGAATAGGTGTGCCAGAAATGAAGACTCCAAGGCTGAGCCTGGTGGATCCAGTGGATTACTTACTTTAAGTGGATCTGTCCCAAAATCAATAAAAATAAGACAACTATGCCCGAAGGTAGGTAAGAAGATCAGAAAAGCCAGTCCCCTCGCCTTTGATTGGAATATGGCCTCATTGTAACAGCTGTGCATTGGTGCAGCAAGGGAAAAATTGCCTTGGGAAATTTGTAGGCAATTTTTGGGCCCTTTAAAACCAGGCAGTTTGCTGCTGGAAAAAGATATGGAGCTTGGGAACAGATTGGGGAAGTGAATTCTTCTCTGTTACTAATCTGCCTGCAGAATTCTGATTGATTTTGGGTGAGAAGAGGTAGGTCAGCCTTCTGCATTTTGATTTTGTTGCTGTTGTTTTCTTCTGCGTTTTATAAACCTTAGGAGTCCCTTTCCCATCACCTCCCCTGGGAGGGTGCATTCCAGCCCAGGCACCCATAGCCCGCTCTGGGAAGTTGAATTGCCAGCCAGGAATAGTCTGGACAAAACTACCTGGCGATGAGAAGATGCCAAACCCCATGAGCCAGAGGGCTGGGATGCTTCTCTTCCGTCTGCCATCTGCAGCACCATTTTGCACCAATAAAGCCCATGCTGCACCAGCAATTCAGCACACACGCACACAGAAAAACCCTCTTGGGGAGGTCTGAAAGTACACCCAGTTCCAGCCCAGGAGAGAGACGGCTTATTATCCCCGGTGCAATGGGGAATGCCCGGTGGCCACTGGATTTTATGAGAACAAAACATGCTTTAATGATCCAAATGATCCTCTGTAAACAGGTGGTGTAATAAGAAGAGACTTGCCAATCCAGCCCTTTTCAGGCTTTTCTCTCTGTGTGTTTGTGGGAGGGAGAAGCATTCTAGAAGCTTTTCAGGCTGCCCCATGGGTGAACTTGGCTCTGGTTGTGGCTTCCCACCTGCCAATGTGACAAGGGGGTTGCTGGCAGACCACCTGTCCTTTTCTGGCTCATCACAGTAATGTCAATGTCAGATGAGTCTCCACTTTAAGGGAAGATGGCTGCGCCCTCCAACCGAACCTTGCCCCCCTGGGGCACTGACGGCGCTCTCCACCTTCATTAGCATCGGAGGGATCGAAGCTGCAGAAATGCCTTGAGTTCTGCCGCAGTTCATGGTCCTATCAGCACAAGATTATAATTCTTCTCCAATCCAGGGGCCCTAATAAAGGTGCACAGTCCTTTTAAAACAAGTAACATATTTAGGTCTTTGTTTGCCTGACTACTGGTCTCTGACTACTGTTCTACTTCCCCAGCGGAAACCTAGCAGGGTCTTGTTACCCAGTTTTTATGGGGTCAGGCCAAGCCAAAAAACCAGACAAAGATATCAAATAAATGATTTTATTGAATGAAGATTTCATGCACCAACGCAATCACTCACATACTCACACAAGACTTATTAAGAAGCAAAAGAGTGGAAAATGGATAGGGGATATAGTAAAGGGATTGTAGATGGGATGATACTGCACCTCTCCTGAAGGCCTTGGTGCGGGAAGCAGCAAGCAAAGTGGAACTCAGCAAAGAAACAGCTTTGGGGGGGGGGTTACTCAACTACCAGAGAAACGGCCTGCTAGCATGGCAGGGAGTTATCCCAGTAAATTCTCAAACACTAGGATTACTTTTGGGGAAAATGTACCACGAGGGCAAATCCTCTCCTGGGGAGAACAATAGGCACCGCAAAGGAAATGAAGCTCCACAGTGGGAACTCGTTTTGCGTGATGGTTTTATGATGTGTTGCCAGTGTTTCAGGATCTTTGGTTGCAGTGGGTTGTAGTGTAAATTTGTGTAGATGGTCCTTGCCTTGTATGATTTTTCTGACACAGGTGCTCAACTTGGGGAAAACACACTAATCTTCTCAAGTTGGCTCCTCTGTGCCTGAGGGTTTGCACAGCTTGAGGTCTCCTTGGACTATGTGACGGGGGATTTTACTGGCCTGACCTAGTTCTCAATCATTCAACTGTTTTCGCCTACGCGCTCATCCAGGCAACCTCTCTGGAATGGTGAATCACATTTCGTATTAAAAATTGTAGACCCCAGGATAGGGTGTGCCAGTGGGGTAACACTGGAATAATCCCTGAAGAATCTGGGATGGGACTTTCCTGGGATGAGGACATTTGCTTCCAGTTCCTTCTGGAATGCATGATGAACAGTTCCCGTTGTCCAAAAACAAAGCCTATTTGGAAAGGGATTTACAAGATGAAGGTGCCTTGGATAATGGGAAAACCAGCACTTGCCATGCTGGCTGGAGGATTCTTAGACTCATAGTCCCAAAGATGTTGTTGTTGTCATTTTCCTCCCCCCACTCCTCCTCCTCCTCCTCCTCCTCCTCCTCCTCCTCCTCCTCCTCAAGAGGAGAGGTGGTGTGGTTTTGTGGTTAGAGTGTTTAGACGAGGACTGTGGGAGAGTGGAGTTCAAATCTCCTCTCTGCCTATGGAAACACACTGGATGACCTTGGCCAAGTCCCGCACTCTCAGCCTCAGAGGAGGGCAATAGCAAGCCTTCTCTGAAAGAGTCTTGCCAAACCATTTGCCAAGGTGTTTGTCTTGGGGTTGCCATTAGTTGGAAACAACTTGAAGGCCGAGACAGAGAACTGGAACTCCAAGTGCTGTGCATTTTAGAGCAAATACAATATAGTGAAGTTACAGAAAAGCTCAACACCAAGATGGAATTGCCCTATCAAGAACATAGAAATCCTAACAGTTAAAGAACCATTTCTAAATTATGATTAAAACATTGCCCAACCCCCCCCAAACATTGAATTCTCAAAAGCCTGTGGGAATCAAAAAGTCTTTCCTTGACTTCCACTGGACTGCCAGGAGGATCCCATTCTCAGCTCCCTAGGAGTTGAGAGTTTGGTAGTGCCCTAGGCTGGAAAGATCCCTGAAGAATGTGGGAGGGGACTTTTCTGGCACCAGAACAATTCCTTCCAGCTCCTTCCAGAATGCATCAAAGCAGTTCCTGTTGTCCAAAGACACAACCTATTTGAAAAGGGATTTAAGAGCTGAGTGCCCCTTGGGTAATTTTGTTAATGACCCAATAAAAACGGTGATACTCCATCATTTTAAGCAACATGAATGTCATCTCCTAAGGTACATAGTCTGCTGGGCACCCAGTGCAAGACCATGAGTGCTTGGTACTTGTTTTACAGGTTGCACAACCATGGCCTCAGACAAGTTGGCAGGGCTTCCACATGGTTTCGGAGGTTCCAAAGATTTGAAGGTGCTCTCTCTTAGTGACAATGACTGAAGCCCAGGTGGGCCCAAGTGGACGTCACAGCACATCTTCCAATATTTCACACATGAAAAGTGGAACACATGTGGTCAAGCAATAGCGGAGCGCATTCTAGCTGCCCAAAGTTATTAATCAGGAAGAATGGAGAAGTTAGTGGAAACTGTATCAGTTTGCTCTTGCTTGAGCCAATTGGGAAGGGTTAGATTCTGCCCTCTCCTCTCCCCTCTGCTGACTTCAGCACAATCTACTCTTGCACTTTAAATTCTGTTTACAGCAATTCAAAAAAACTCTGGACAAAGGAGGAAAGTGGGAGCAGGAGAGAGAAACTGACCTATTTTTAATACAGCAAAAGGTGCGATGACAGAGGATTAATCAGGAACGTTCCTGCCAAATTGGGACAGGTGGAGGGTAGGTGGTCACTGTCATTCAGAATAGTCTGTCTGAACCTGGCAACAGTTCATAGAGCTCCTGTTAAGATCCATTTTCTAGCCTGTTGTGTATTTGAAATGGAGACTGTGTGGTAGCAGCATCCTAGTTGTGGAATTCCCTGCCCTCTCCAAAATCCCCATAGGTTGGATCATGACCATGTCCTCCCAAAGCGATTCCCATCCTCTGGTCTTCCAGAGGTTTTTAACTTAAGCTTCCACAATCCCCTTTCCACTGGCCATATTGGCTGGTCCTTTTGGAAACTCAAGCCCAAACCGTCTGGACAGTTCAGTTGGGTTTCTCCAGAACTCCCACAAGCAAGGTGGGAAGGGAGAAGACAGTGGATGGTATCCTGTCAGTCACATAAATGAGAACAATTCTACCTTTGACTTGCACATGTTTTTTCCCCCCTTTCTTTCCCTCTCTCCACTGAAAGCAAAGCTCCCCCTTTCAGACTGCTGTGCTCCCATTTCAGTCCCCAGAAGCTCGTCCACTGTTGGTGGAAAAATGGGGTGGGGTGAACAGAGAGGAAAAGCTTCTGGGTGTCTTCTGGTGGCTATGCGCAGAAATATAACATCATCTGCTGAGACTTCCAGAGGACCCAGCACATCTTGGTGGAAGATGATCTCAGGTTTCAGCAAGAGGCTTCTCTTATTTCCATCCTGTTCTCAGGGCTTGCCAGGTTTGATGGTTTCTAGAGACTTCCCACCCTGACCCAGTGACACATGACTTGCTTTTATCTCACCATGCATTAGGTAGGGCACTGGAAGGAACAGCTCTGAAAGGTGTTATCTACTCCCATTCCTATGCCAACCCTGTCATAAACAGAATGTCCCTCTAGAAGGTAGGATTTCCACCCCAATGAGCTGCCATGCACACGTGGTACCATTCTGTGAAGAATTTTGTGTCACTCAGAAACTTGGAGACACTGGGCAGTCACTTTATGGTGATAACAAAAAAACAAAAACAAAAAACCCATCAAAACTTCAGAGAGGTATATATAGGGACAGCCCACCCTGAAACAATTCACTCTCCCAAGTCCCTGGAACATCAGAAGGAACTGACCGACGGCTTTGGAAAGTCTGCAGCTAAGCTCCTTTGGCCATTTACCATGAAAGACTGGAAAGGTTTTAAGGTTCCATCAGTTTATCCAGGGGGAAGCAATGAAAGTGGGTGCTAGAGCTTGTCATTCTATCAGTCAGCCTCAACCATCAGTCTTGTGGTCCCTTAATGAACAACAAATCTAAATATGGTATATTTATTGTCTTCAATTCGTAACCTAGAGTTAAAGGTCCACGATTGCTCCACGTTCAGCTGTGCTCTGAATTAAAATGATCATGATTGACATAATTGCAAATACAGTCCTCCCTCCACATTTCCTAGGGTTAGGGGTGAAGGACCCCTGTGAAAGTGAAAAAAGTGTGAATAACTCCAGACCCTCTCAAACCATATTTAACACACACACACACAAAAAGCATGACCATCATACTCAACCCACCCTGGATTCCTTTGAGGTATCAGGGTTCCTTCAGAAGGCAGAAGAGGGTGGCTAGCAGGGCTTACTGCCCCCTCCGCTGCTGCCCCACACCTGTTTTCTTCTCCAGGTTGAATTCTGGCTCATCCTCCTAGAGTGTTAGACCAACTTCTCCTGCCTTTAATATTGCCCCCTCATGGCCTCTCTTGGACTACAGTTCCCTCTCGCAGAGCCCTCACACTGCAAGGGAAACATCACCTTGCTGCACCCAAATCACCAGCAGAAAAGACCTCCATCCCCCAATGTGGTTGCTGTTTGTTAAGATGGGCTTGGGGGGTACAGTCAGCCCTCCACATTTGTGGGTTTTACTTTTGCAGATTTGATTATTCACAGATTATTTGCTATCCCCTCTGCTGCCTCCCTAGGCCATTTGTAATAGGGTCTGCAACCCTTGTGAGACTGAGAAACTGTGACTTGTAGTAAAAGTTGTTTCCTACAACAAACAATGTTAATCTCTGTGCAAAAAGAATCTGAATTTTGACCAAAATAAATAGCGAACAGACAATATTTTTCCAGTCCTGGTTTTCGCCTTCACATTTTCCTAACACTCGCAAAACATTGAGAACAAGCCCCTTTCAAGCAGCATCACTGTCCACAGTATAACATTTTGAGTGCCCACTTTCTGAATATCGCATGCAAAGGAAAAAAAATTTTCAAACTCCAGACAGGTGGGTGTGTAGGGACATTTAAAGAGAGCTCTTTTGTGAGAACTCACACTTCTTAACACAGTCCGGAAAGAGTCCTCCCTTGCATTCTCTTGCACCAAGAAATAGTTGATACAACTACCTTATCATTGATGACATTGGGAACCTTTCCATCAGGTACATGACAGTCATGCTGGCCATTTCTCCTTCTTCAGCTGAGTATCTAACAAGCAGAGAGATAGCTCTTCCTAGGTCATCTTCTACTGAACTGGTCAGAAGTTTCTGCCTTGCCTATCAGGATCATATTTGGTTAAGGTCAGGCAGAGGGAAGAAGCAGACATCCATTCCACCTGGAGAGATACTCGCTGGCATCTCCCAGGTCAAGGGGTTGGTGAATCCACTCCAGTCTCAGACCAGTCTTTAAAGGATTTCTTCCAGGTTCTGAAGCCTGTTTGGGGGAGATGGTTCAGCACTTGGGATCACTCCTTTAACCCCAAGTACTTTCACCACTCCCCTAACATGGATCTCACCAGCCACCACTAAAGGTCCTGTGACACCCTCTCCCAAGAAAGACTGAATGATGGAGGTTATCATCATACTTCTCTGAAACCAGCTAAGTAGTGGTCATAGCTTGAGTGGCAGGCTATGGCCATTTCTGCACGGGGCGAGGGAATCGCCCCGTACCGGTACTTACCGGACTTCTTGGCTCCATGCTTGGGTCCATGCTGGTCCAGAGCAGTCCGTGGCTGCCACTCCACACTGCTCCGGGGACGAAAATGGGGGCTTTCAGTTGGTCGAGGCTCTCCACCAACCATTGAAGCTCTGCAGCATAAAACCTGCCCCCAGCAGATCGCGGTGTTACCGCAGTTTCTAGCCCGGACTTGAGGGATATTAGATGCCACTTTGATATCAATAATTTGGCTTCCTTTACGAATTCCTCTCCACATGCTGCGAGGTCCCCCGGACAAGCTTGCAGACAGGCACGGCTGCTAATCGCTATAATATTCCAAACAATACAGGCTGGCCAGAAATAGCCGTCCCGCCGCTTCAGGAGACTTCAAAGGCAAGTACTCTATTACTTATGCACGCTACTTACAAAGAACTCCCTGCCCCGAGCAGGCAGCTTGATTAGATGAATCCTCATCTGTCAAGCACTCTGTGTTTGCATACTGTCTACTCTATTGTCAATTCGGACTTAACTCAATCATGCTAAATTCTGACCTTTCCGAGGCTTTGTCTCCAGCCTGAAACTCATTGTTTTCCCCAAGTACGGACTAGCCTATGGCCACATTTTCCCCTATAAAAACCCCTGACTTTGAGAGCTTCTTCGGATCACTCCCGACTTCCATCCTGCCTTGCTCCTGCTTTGCTTGGTGAGCCTCCCCACGTACTGAGACTCCATACCTCCGAACTTCTGCTGGAGATTACCCGGGCTTCAGGACAGGTGTTGTATTACCCAAACCAACAACTCCTCTCAAAAATCCCTCTATCCCACTCCAACCTTTATTTCTATAGTTATCTGTGTGAGTGTGCTGCATACACTGTTTGATTGTGTTTTAAGAAAGATCACAATTATTATTTCAATTCTGTTTGCTCCTTGACTTGGCCTGACCCCATAAACATTGCGTCTAAGATCTCGCTCCCTTGCCCTGCCTCTTGTAGTGCTAGCTTGTGCTCTTTGCTAATTTCCCCAACTTATATAATTGAGAGCGCATTTAGGTGTCCCTCCCGGGACCCCCAGAAAACAGAGTACCAGCAGGCTCGCAGTGGTGCAAGCCTGAAAATCTGCACCGGAGCGCGGACACGGAGTGATGTGCTCCGTGCTTTTGAAAGATCTGTTTCAAGTGGTCTTTCACAAGCACGCTGGACGACCACTTCAGGTCGTTCTGGAGCAGGCTGAGGTGCAGAACTACACTAAGTAGGTCCGACCCAGTCCACTCCCAGGTGTAGATGTCCTCCCTGGAGGATGCTCTGTTATCACGGTTATGATATGTTTGGTGAGAGCACTAGATATCCTTTTGATATCAAATAATTTGGCCTTGGCTTGACCTTTCCCTGCTACCCTACTCCATGTGTTTGCAGAAGTCCCCCGGGCAAGCATGTAAGGGCATGGCCGTTAATGCTTGTACATTCCAGAACCCCATTCAGGCAGGCAACTTAAGCCTCTTCGTTGCTTTAGGGAAAAACCTCCCTGCAAACTGGCTTTGCTCGGCGCATATACACACAAAGCCACTCGGCCGAGAGCCAAACCATTCTTTTATACCAGGCCATCAACAAACTGACCACGCTATTGTCATTAAGAGCTAAGCTAATCATGCAAAATCTGACCTTTTCCAACTCCTTTGTCCAACTCCAAATTTCCCTTGTTCTCACCGAGCATAACATAGCCTGTAGGTAAAATCCACCCTATAAAAAGTCCCCCCTTTTGGGACTTCCTTGGATCGCTCCTCAATTCCATCCAGTCTTGCGGCCACTGTGTTTGTCGAGCTGTCCCCTCAGTTCTCCACAACTGAGTCTGCCTCCCTTCTTGGAAACCCGTCTTTCTCTCCAGGACTGTGAGACCAGGTGTCGTATCACCCATTCCCTAAGCTCTCTGTTTCTGTTTCCAAGTTAATTAGAGGGTGTGTTGTTTTATTTGCTGTTTATCTTTCAACAAAACTGTTATTTTTGTCACTTTTAAACTTGCTTGCCTACTCTCTCACCTGAAGCCGTAGACATTGGGTTAAAGATCCTTGCTAACGTTACCCTGCCTCTCGTTAAGCCGAGAGAGTGCTGAAGCTAAATTCCCCCAACTTGTGTTTTTATTTGGATATTTGGGTGCCCCTCCTGGGACCCCCAACATACAGGGTAACAGCTCTGCACCATTTCTTGAAGCCCATGCAGAAATGGCCTATGGGACAAGAAGTAGATAATTCGGGAAGGTGTGCTGTGCTGGCTATTGGTGGCTCCACTCTGTGGTTCACTTCTCATCCCTCTGTGTCTCCTCTAGTTTGTTGGCATCATTGGACAGGTGGGTGAAGGGACCTTTCTATGTCTCCCCTTTGGCATCCAAACATAAAGCAAGGCGTGCCCTCTCTCTCTCTGTCAATCTCTCTCTCTCTCTCACACACACACACACAGACAGGCACACACAAATACAGAGAAACCTTAATTTAAGATGATACTCCATGCATGTGATAGATGCAAGGAGATGAAATACAAATATCCTATTTAGATTTGTTGTCCTATCTCTCACTTCCAAAGCTGCAGATAGCAAAATCACAAATGTAGAGGCTGACTTCACTTAAATTGTTAAAACTGACTTTATTCAACTCTGTCCAGAAACTCTGGAATACAGGTTGGGGTATAAAGTTGGTTCACAGGCTTGAGATTTGACTGGAGACTTGACTTGAAAGCATCTTGCAAGGACTTGAAACTCAACTGGAGATTTGAAGATAGAGACTTGAGACTTGGCTTGACTTGGAGTAAAATACTTAAATACACCACTGCTCCCTAATGTCTCCTAGTTTCTGACTGACACTTAATTCTTCACAGGGGTATACCACCTGCGCTTGGAAGCTCAGGAGGGCGGACAGCCATACCTTTCAGAGGGATGTTCAGTTTATGTTAGTTTCAACATTGGAGTGGGAGTAGATAACAAATTTTGGAGTGGTTCCTTCCAGCTCCCGTCATAATGCATGGTGAGATACAAGCAAGCCATATGTCACTGGGTCATGATTTTAAGTCTCTAGAAACAGGCCTTGCTGGCATGCCCTGAGGGTGGGGTGAGAATTAACAAAGTGTCTTGCTGTTTTCTTATAGGAGGAGCAAACTACGATCATCTTCCACCAAGATGCAGTGGGTCCTCCGAAAGCCTCAGCAGATGATGCCATAAGTCTGCATCCAGCAACCGAAAGATACCCAGATCCCTCTCTCTCTCCTGCCTTCCCCCACTATTTTTCCACCAAGAATGGACTAGCTCTTGAGGACAGCGATTGCAACAAAGAAGTCAGAAGGGGGGAGCTTTGCTTTCTGTGGAGAGAAGGAAAGAAGGAAGACCAATCTTCACAACTACCCCCCCCCCAAGAAAAAGCATGTCCAAGCCAAAGGTAGAATTGTTCTTGTTTATGTGACTGACAGGATAGCAGATGCCTCTTCCCTTCCCACCTTGCTTGTGGGAGTTCTGGAGAAACCCAACTGAGATAGACTTAGGGATAGGGATTTTCAGAAGGAAATGGGTGATACGACACCTGTCTCATAGTCCTGGACCTTGCGAGCGAAGTTGGGGTGCAATGAGAAAGCTCAGCGCGATTGGCTGAGGGGAGCTCGCCAAGCAGGACGGCAGCAAGGCGGGATGGAACTCAGGAGCAATCCAAGGAAGGTCTCAGAATTAGAGGTTTTATAGGGAGAAATGTGCCTGCAGGCTATGCCTTACTCGGTGAAAACAATGCATTTTAGGTGTGGGACAAAGCTTTGGAAAGGTCAGAATTTAGCATGATTGAATCAGAGCCATATTAACAATAGTGTAGCTAATATGCAAATGCAGAGAGCTTAGTACAGCTTTGTCAGGCTACCTGCTTGGGGCAGGGAGCCTTTGTTAGTATCGCGCATATGCAATGAGGTGTTTGCCGGAGAGGTCCCTGAAGCGACAAACCAGCTGTATCTGGCCTGCCTGGGTGGAGAATGGAATGTCCAGCAATTATCGGCCGTGCCTGTTTGTGTGCTTGTCCAGTGGCCTCACAAACACGTGGAGCGGGGTGGCAAAGGAAAGCCGAATTGTTTGATATCCAAGTGACATCAAGTGCTATCTCTGGGTGGGCCTAGAGCGCAGAAACAATCCCCCCGGCGTCCGGGCGCTCCCCCTTCGGCGGCGGCGGCCTCCGCAGTGTCCAGGGAGTCGTCCGGGTCCCCCTCCGCCCTGAAGACCGCATCCGAGGCAGCCTCAGGGACGCCGGTGGGCACTCATGCATGGCTCTGGTCACAACTAGACCATATGGAGCTGGTGGGTCCTGCGGCTGCTTTTGAAAATCCACCCCATGCAACACCAAGGAAACAGTCCATTTGGAAATCCTGGCGTTGGACACCTGGCCATTCTGGACCTTTCCAGAAACAAGGTACTTAAGTGGTGTGTGTGGGGTCTGGACAATCACACGGGCACCTCCAGTCATAAACTCTCAATGTGTTAGAGCCCAGATAAGAGCGAGACATGTCTTCTCACAGGGACTAAATTTGGTCTCGTGTGGATCCAGATTTCAGGAGGCTGAGTGCCGTTTTGTTGCTGTGATAAGACTGCTCCTATGCTCTTGTCAGAGGTGGCTAACTGAATAAGGAACGGCTTGGCCATGTTCTGGTGCACCAGAGTCAGTGCTCTCATCAAATCCTCCTTAAGTTGGGCAAAAGCCTGTCGGGAGCCCCGGCGTGGCTGAGCCCGCCGGCGTCCCTGAGGCCGCCTCGGATGTGGTCTCAGGGGCGGAGGAGGACCTGGACGACTCCCTGGATGCCGCGGAGGCCACTGCCTCCGAGGGGAGCGCCCGGACGCCACGGAGGCCACTGCCGCCGAGGGAGAGCCCCAGGATGCCGCGAAGGCTGCCGCCGCTGAGAGAGAGCGCCCAGACACTGCGGAGGCCACCGCCGCCGAGGGAGAGCCCCCGGACGCCGCGAAGGCCGCTGCCAACAACAGCGGACCCACTGGCGGCACAGAGAGCGTCCCGGTCCCCTCACCAGCGGGCAAGGCGGGCGCAGCCTCGCCGGGATGGGTGGGGCCCGGGCTTGGTCCTGGGGCTCCGCCCACCCGCAGCTCCGACCCAGAGGAGGCTGCTGCCCCTCCTCCCACCTTCCGGCGGCAGAGCAAGGAGGCTGCCGGCTGGTCCCGGCACTTGCTGGAATGGCGGCTGCGGGCTGAGGGCTTCCAGCTGACTGACAGCTCCCAGCTGTGAGCCTGGCTGAGAGCTCGCAGCTGCAAGCCTGTGCCCGGATTGGACACCGCCGGCTCAGGGGCCTATTTAGGGCAGGCGTTGGGCAGGGGGAGGCATGGAGCAACAACCGTCGGCCCTCCATGTGCCTCCCGCCTGCGTCTGGTTCCAGCCCGACCTGCCTGTGACCGCGTCCAGAGATCCAGCCAGCCAAGACCCCTGCCAGTATCCCGGGTGAAGTAACCCTTCTTTGTTTTCCATTAAAGCCTGCTGATTGTTTAAGGCGAAACCTGAGTTAAGGACTGTTTTGGCGTAACCCTTTGTTTACTGGCAGAAATCAACACAGGCAAACCCCAGCCGATGACCCGCCTCTGCTTGGCCCCAGCCCGCCGCTGACAAAGCCTGCTGTTGTGCCTAAACAAAGACCTAGCTATTTCACCTCCGTGGACACCAACTGGGCCTTTTCCCTATTGGCCTTGAAGCCGGTGTCACGGATGATCCCTAACACTTCGTGGGTGATTTCCCCGGTCTTTTCTTCAGTGTCTGAATGGACCAAAATGTCATCCACGTAGGATAAGACATGAGACCTTGAAGCTGGCTGCAGCTTGTTCCACATCTTAACCAAGTGTGTGTGGCAAATGCTCGGGCTGGAATGGAAGCCCTGGGGTGTGCGTTTGAACACAAACTGCTGGCCCCGGAACGTGAAGGCAAATTTATACCAACACGCCACGTGGAGGGGAATTGAGTGGAAAGCGTTTGCCCGATCAATAACACTATAATATTTAACTCCTGCCACAATGGAGAACAGGATCTCATTATGCTTTGCCACAACCGCGCCACGGGAGGAGTCACGGAGTTCAAAGCTCTGAAATCTACAGTCATCCTCCACATTTTGCCATCAGATTTTAGTACTGGCCACAAGGGCGTGTTACAAATTGACTGCATAGGGATTATTACATCCCACTGGAGGAGCCCCTCCATGGTTTTCCTTATGCCTTCTTCAGCCTCGGTTGCGTATTTATCTTGTTTCTGAGGCAGGGGATCATGGCCTTCTATCAGGACACAAGCCTCCATTACTGTCCCGCACTCAATTTTATCTTTAATCCAGACTTCCGGGAAAGCTTTCACCCATGGGTCGCTAGTCACACAACACACGGGGGCAGGAGCTTTAATGGCGGCACGGCCAAAATTTCAGCTGGTCCCTAGTCTAACTTCCATAGAAACCCATTAGCATAGTCAACTGTGAGTCTGTTTCCCCGGAGGAAGCCGATGCCCAGAAGGCCATCATCCTCGCCCCGGTTCTCGCAAGCCCACAGCTGAAAGCAGAACATCACTATGGACATTGGGATGTCTCTCCATGCTTGGGCTAGGTGACCCCCCCTGCCATATCCAGAAAGCTGGACATGTTCGGGCATAGATTCACCATGCTTGACCAATTTAGGGTGCAAGCACGTTCAGTGCCGCGCCAGAATTCACAAGAAGGGTAGCAGGAGTCTTTTCCCTCTCGGTCCCTATGCCTGCCTTCACCCAGAACCTTCCCCACTTGTCTGGCCGCAACTTAGCCACAACGTTGCGGGGAAGCTTCCTGGACCGAGGGCACCCCTATTCCTGCAAGTCTAATGTCGGGTAGTATCCAGCCGGAGGTGGGTCGTTGGTCATGACCCGGACCGGCTGTTTACCACCCGCAGAAAGCTGTTTGTCCAGAGCTTCCAAAAGCTCTGACGTGGGCCATTTGTCAAACCGGCTCACGTCCAGTCCGCACTTTCTCAGCATGCCCCCGATTCTAACTCTGTCCGCTGAGTACATCTGGGCTGTGGGATCGTTCCCACCAGACATATCCCTGGGAGAGCGAGATTCAGGGGGCTATTTGGGGGCAGTTGGCTGTGGTGGGGGATTCCCTGCCTTGCCTGGCTGGCCGCCAGAGTCTCTCCCCTGCCACTGCCTGCTGTCCTGTCTGGGGACCAGATGTGAGTTCGAATTCTCATGTGGAACAGAATTCGGCACCATCTTCCTGTGTTGGGAACGGGGTCCATAGTTTGAGTAAGTCACCTCGGCTATGAGTTCCCAATTCCTGGCATCTCTCTTTTGGGCCTTGATGGGGGGTTGGAGGGAGCCAACCTCTCGCAGCAGGTCAGCGACCCGACAGAGGTTGTTCCCAAAGTCCTCCCAAGATGTCGTGGCCGGGTCCACCAGACCTAGGGCCATCTTCATTTCGTGGTTCAAGCCTCCATACAACAGAGTCTTGAACTCCACGAAGTCAAAGTTGCACCCATGGGCAGTCAGGGGGCCCTTCTTAGCCAGAATGGCGAGCGACTGCTTCCACGCCACGTAAACCTCAGGATTCTCAAGAGGACCCTGCTGCTCCATGACCTAGAGCACGCTCGCACTCTGTCCGGACCAAAGGATCTTCACTACTTCTCTCACCCAGTCATGGGCCTCGAGCCTAACTAGGGCCTGAGCCACCACAGCTGATTCAAGAGTAGGAAGTTCCATGGGCATCATGAAAAGCCTGGCCAGTTGGGTCAGGTCCTGACCATTGGCTGTCAGGAGAATGTATCACCCGATTCAGCCACATGATCCCGGTGGACCTGGTCAAGGGACCCAACTAGTCTGCGATGGCCTTAGCCTCCGTTGCCCTCCAGGGGACCCTAGTCCCCGTGACCTGAGTCTCTTGAGTCTCTGCCTCAGAGGAGCTGCCTTCACCTGTGGGTATGGTCCTGCAGGTCATGGACCTTGTCTCTATGGGATGGACTGGGACCTGAGGGTCACTCCAGTCTGGATTAAGGGAAGAAGAGGCCAGAGTATCCTCCGGCAATGGCTCCCCAGGAAAGTCTGGGGTGAACATTGGGAGCAGCTCCAGATACACAGCCGAAATCAGGGCTTTGTGGGTTTGGAGCTGGCTCTCCAGTGCAGCGATTTGCTTATGGCAAGCTGCGTGACTAACAGTCTCCTGCTGTTCTCTCACTTGCCCCACCATGAATTTGGCCACAGCTCGGGCATGATCCAGCTCAGCCTCTAAGGCGTGGGCTTTCTTTTCCCTCGTTTGGGCCAACAACATAGTGTTGCTGAGCTTTTGGGCGGAGGCCTGCGCAACGGACGTGAACATTACCTTGTCTGCGTGCAGTGCCTCAATCTTGGCATGAAGCCGGGCATTCTCCTTTTCTACTTCAGCTAGCTTCCCTCTGGTCTCAACAAGGGTCCTACTAGAATCTCTGGCCATAAGCCAAAGTCCCCAAGCGGCCAACGCATCCTTCGATGGCCTGAATGGGTTCTTTGATTTCCATGCCAGGGTGTATGCTTCACGGAGTGTGGTAAAGGGATCGGCCGGCCTGAAGATAGAGTCCTTCCAGAGGCATTTCCCCTTACTCAACACCCACCTTTCTAACTTTCCTCGGACCTCTTCCTCCTGCCTGAGGTCCTTAACTGTGACTGGGTTCTCCTTGGCCATTTTCTCACTGCACAACTACACCTTCCTAACACAAGCACAGGACCAGGAATTGGAGGGACGGGTAGGATCACCTAGACCCCTGGGGAACTTCTGGAGACGAACTCTCTGGAACTACTCACGGGAAGAGGGATGGGAACCTATCTCCAGCCTACCCAAACAAAGTCACTATTGTACACCGAAGTCTGGTTTTACACCTTGACAGCACTGGGGATGAGAGGACGAGGAAACGGTTTGTGGACAGGGAAGTCACCTGACCCAGGGAACCCTCAGGAGTACTCTGCCCATCTGAAGGGGGGTGATGAATGCTAAGGAACTTACTACGCCACCTGGCCAAGCAGCAGGGGGGAAAGAATGGGAATCTAGACCAAACTGTCCTATCAGTTTTTTGGGTGAGGGGTACCTTCCTACACCTCAGGACAAACCTCTTAAAACTCAAAACCAGGTTGGGGTTCCACCCACGCCTATCACTGTATCAAATTTGGGACGCAACCACGAATTGAGAAGCCGGGACGCACCCGCGCCTTCTCTAACCTTAACAACCACAAGTCAAGTCAAGACCACAAGGTCCAACAGGGAGTGCAGGAGAATGTGGGAATGGGACTTTCCTGGGGCCAGAATATTCACTTACAGCTTCTTCCAGAATGCATGATGAATGATTTCTGTTGTCCAGAAGCAGAATCTATTTGAAAAGGGCTTTACAGGCTGAGAGAATGGAAAAACCAGCGCTTGCCATGCTGGTTGGTGGATTCTTAGACTCACATTCCCAATATCCTCATTGTCATCCTCCTCCTGCTCAAGAGGGGAGGCAGTGTGGTTTTGTGGTTAGAATGTTTAAACGAGGACTGTAGGAGAGCAGAGTTCAAATCTCCTCTCTCCCTATGGAAACTCACTGGATGACCTTGGCCAACTCACACTGTCTCAGCCTTAGAGGAGGGCAATGGCAAGCGTCTCTTTGTTATTTTTATTTTTATTTTCATTATAAAAACACAAATAAAAATAAAATACTCAAACTTAATCATTATAAATTTCACAACAGTATAGATATCATTAAATCTTGTCCGGTTGAGTTTAATTTCCTTTTATGCTATTCAATAATATAGCTAATGTGGTTAAAATATACCAAAGAGAAATGGTAAAGAAAAATTAACAAAATTCATAGAATCATAGAGTCATAGAAATATAGAGTTGGAAGAGACCCCAGGGGCCATCCAGTCCAACCCCCTGCCATGCAGGAACACCCTCAAAGCACTCCTGACAGATGGTCATCCAGCCTCTGCTCAAAAATCTCCAAAGAAGGAGACTCCACTACACTCCGAGGCAGCACATTCCACTGCCTCACAGCCCTGGCTGTCAGGAAGTTCTTCCTGAGGTTCAGGTGGACTCTCCTTTCCTGCAGCTTGAATCCATTGCTCCTTGTCCTGGTCTCTGGAGCAGCAGAAAACAAGCCCTCTCCTTCCTCTACATGGCATCCCTTCAAATATTTAAACATGGCTATCATGTCCCCTCTTAACCTTCTCTTCTGCAGACTAAACATCCCCAGCTCTCTCAGTCTATCCTCATAGGGCATGGCTTCCAGGCCTCTCACCATTTTGGTTGCCCTCCTCTGGACTTGCTCCAGCTTGACCATGTCCTTCTTGAATTGGGGTGCCCAGAACTAGACACAGTATTCAAGATGAGGTCTAACCAAAGCAGAGTAGAGTGGTACCAGTACCTCCCTCGATCTAGACACCATACTCCTATTGATGCAGCCGAGAATTGCATTGGCTTTCTTGGCTGCCGAATCACACTGCTGACTCATGTTCAGCTGGTGGTCTATGAAGACTCCTAGATCCCTTTCACATGTAGTGTTATCCAGCCATGTGTCCCCAATTCTTTATTTTATTTGCAGCTACCTGACATTACAACCTAAGCCCAGATGTGGGAACTAACAATTACACCCCACCATTATTGCCTCCAGTCATGCAGAGAATTTGCATTGCCCAGAAAGGGCATTCTTGCTATTCATCCCTGTCCATCTCCAACTGAAATCTTCTATCTCCACTGCCTTTGCTCCTCCTTACCTACTGCATTCCTAGTTCTAAATTTCACCCATAGCAACATCTCCCTTCCCCTGCTACAGAATTTCAAGGAGGAAGAAACAGAGCTCTCGGCCACCCCGTCACCTGGCGACTGAAGGGGAGGAGTGGGAAAAAAAGAAAAGGAAAGTGGAGGAGACAGGAGAGGAAGAGAGAAAGTAAAGGAGGCAAGGTTGCAGAGTTTTTGTGAGAGATCCAGCTTAAGAGAGGGGGTGTGTGCCTCAAGAGCCATCTCATTACATTTTGTACAAGATTTTTCAATGCCATTTCTTTCATCCACCCCACAACCTCTTTCCCACCAGGTGTGGATGTGTTGTGTTATAAACATTTCCTGGGGGGAAAGGCAGATGACGAGGTCCAGTAAAAAATCCAAAAAAACCAGCAAACAAAACAGTGTGGCCCTTGCAAAAGAGACACAAGTGGGAAGCACAGCTTCCCAAGGTCACACTCTGCCACGTTCTTTCAGGACCAAACTGAGACTGGAAGAAATATCCTGGCAAATGAAATCAGAACAACTCACCAGAACAATGTTTCTTGGGCATCGTGGCCTGCGGAGCCCCCAATCAAAGCAAGATATTCAAAAACAGATGTTGACTTTCAAGGTGAAAACGACTAAAGAGTAAATCAAATCAACTTGGCCAGATGTAAGATTTTCCATTGATTCTAACAGGGAGGGACAGGGAGACCAATCATTAACCGCTGGAATTAGGGAAGGAAAGAATATTCTAAAGTATCCTGTCCCTTCCAAAAGGGCCCAAAATGGTTTCCTTGAGGATTGCGAAACCAAAGTGAGAAGGCACAAGAGTCTCCAGAGTTCGGTTATTATCTGACATGCAAAATGTGCAGGTTCTTTTCAGAAAAAGTAGGATTTTCTTGGCAAAGCAAAAGAAAACCTCAATTGTGGGTAAGAAACTTGTTTTCTGCACAGAAATGTGAAATAAAGATATGATAGAAATATCTGTCACTAGCCCAATGGGTTTCAGAGGTCCGTATAAAAATTCGAGGTTATTTCTTATTTTTCCATTAAATTTTTTGTCTTGTATTCATTTCACTTGAAGTTATTTTCCTATAGCAGGAAGTCACAACTAAGCAATAGATAGATAGATAGATAGATAGATAGATAGATAGATAGATAGATAGACCAAAACATTTCAGCTGCCACTGAGAGCCGGCATGGTGCAGTGGTTTGATTCTTGGACTATGTTTCTGGAGATGAGGGATCAGTTCCCTGCTCGGCCATGGAAAACAGCTGGGTGACCTTGGTCATGTCACACACTCTCAACCCTAGAATATCCTGCGTTAGGGTCACTTCAGTGTCGCCACATGTCAAAAGCAATTTGAAAGCACATATCAACATATCCTTCTTCTGCTGCTAACTATGATACTCAGTGGGAAAATACGAATTTCAAACACTCCGTTTTCCACACTCCTCAGTTGAATATAGTATTTTCCTTTAAACTGAGAATGTGCACTCTTCAAAACAAAACAGAGTCACAGGTAAGTAAGGCAAGTAAGAAAGGAAGGAAGGAAGGCAATTAAGAAAGGACCTCAATAGTTCAGGAGCACTGTAGGTGGCAGAGATCATCCCTTCACTATGAAATAATAAATAATGTATTTGTTGTATTCCTGGATGCCTGTTTCAGAGGCAGCTCTCTCAACAATGGTGGATTTTGCTCCAGACTGTGTCATCCCATTGAGTCTTTCCACCCCCAGGGATGGATTTGGAGCAGCAGCTGTGAGAGGTTCTGAAAATCTAGGCAATGGTGGCCTTGGCTCCAGGGCTTTTGTTTCTGGAGTTGGTGCCCTGGGTGACTCAGCTAGCCTTCTTGGCAACCTGCTTAGAGACAGGTCTTCTTCCATCAATGAGAGCCCACCAGAGGAAGTTGTTATTCAACCTGCTCCTTTCATTCTTACCATTCCAAGGTCCTTCTTCTCTGCATGGTGTTAGTATTTGTCAATAGGCCTAAGATCTCAGAAAAGAACACCCATATGATTTTTGGAAAAACCTTACTTGCTCTGGGATGATAGGAAACTATCACCAAGGCTCTCAGCCTCTCTTCAGACAAAATTCATCTTTTGGAAAATGTATAATTATGAATAAACAATCATGTCCATGAACTCTACCTATTTTTTCTTTTTCTTCATTTCCCATCTTCTCTTCTCAAATTCTCAAATTCAGGAATCTAGAAATAGAATTCTTGATCTTGGGTGATTTCTCTTTTTCATTACCTTACCATTGTACTTTCATCCGCTCTATTGTCCCATAGTTTCCATAAAGTCCTCTCTGCATTCAAATCTCAGTCTCATTGGCTCTCTGGCTTTTGATGTTCAAGGCAGACTTAAACTGATTTGGGACGGGGACATTTGGGTCTCCTGGACTGTGGAACATCCTTCAAGATCAGGGGAGGGAAACCAGTGACCTCCATCCTATTGCTAGTCCTTTGGAATCATTTCGAATTTAGTATGTGTAGACTTATTATTCAATAAGTTATCCCTTTGCTTCAGACTAGTTTCTGCTAAGCAAGGCTGTGTCTCTCTTGGGTCTCTAGGAAAATTTCTTTTGGCAATGTGCTAAATAATCCTTTTTTAAACTGGTGATGCCAATGGATGAAACATCGCGGCATCAGGTCTCCAGAAAAGGGTCAAACCATCTCATAGATGTTTGAGACTGGTTTACATTTTCTGCACCAAGGCAATTTTGACCTGAATTTAACTCATTACCATCAGATTCCTGGGTCATTTGTCTGCATCCTCCAATTTCAAATATCTCAGATTATTGATGATCTTCAGTTGATGAAGGAACTATATTTAAATTTGGGATTCAAAATAGTGAAGAAAGTTGACTATTTGGAAATAGTCAACTGAAGAGCTAAAAATCAACAATCATGAGAAAATAAGGTTTGGGAGAAGATTAAAAAAGATCTTCGTAAGTGGCAGAATATAAATCTCTCACCGTTGGGGAGAATATCTGTAATTAAAATGGTGGTGTTGCCTAAATGTAGGTATATATTTTGAGACAATCCCAATCATCTTCTCTTATATCCCATTCTCAAACTGGCATCAAGAGATTTGAAAATTGTGGGTGGGCAGAAAGCCTAGCATAAAAGAGAAAGGTTTAATAGATGCCAAAGAACAGAGAGGAATAGGGGTGTCAGATCCTAGAATATACTCTGAAGCTGTGATAATGGGGCTTCCCATTATCTAGACTTAGCTAAAGGGGGACATTTCCCTCTTCAGGTAAACCAAGGGTTAATAAGGTGTTGGGGATTAGATTACATCATAGGTCTTGTGGTCAGCATCATAGGTCATGTGGTCAGCATCATAGGTCATGTGAGTCAGCATCACAGGTCATAGGGTGAGAACTGACCAATCAAAAAGGAAAGAAGTGAGCATCTTCAGGATGCTTCCAGATGCTTCCAAGGAGAAGTTATAAAACTTCTTGGAGGCCATATGGCCAGAGATAACAGAGATAACAAAGGGATAACAACCAAGGAGCCTCCTGTGCCAGTAGTAGGCTGGAGGCCATAGGCCTCGCCTCCTGGCCCTTCCTTTAGAACATCTAAGCCTAGGAACAACTGTGAGTAATTAGACTAAAGTTATCTAGTCGCGTTAGGGACTTTTCTGTTATTTTGGAGGCTGGCTGATCTAAAGAATGTGTCTGTGCTTCCATATCTGTTCTTTCTGTAACTAAGTGTGCATGGGAAGAGGGAGCTTCCCATGTGTGGTAATTTGCCTTGTTATTTACCTACCTTTAATAAATACTTTCTGTAAAAGACCCTGTTTCTCTCCTTCCCACGCCAAGCTAGGTAGACTGGGGGGAAAAGGAAGATCCTTAAGCTTAGGGATGTACGTGGTTGGACAGGGTCCCGCTGTGCTGTCCAAATGTCCAGATAATTCATAATTCAGCGGGTGGTGGCAGCGAAGATGAATTAATAGCTAAAATTCATAAAAGGCTGGAAAATACGTCCCAGCAGCGTATGGGGTCACTTTCCAGCCTCACAGAAGCTTCATGTTGAGTTTGGCTAAAGGAATAGATCACATTAAAAAAGAAAAGGTTAGAAAAGAAAAGAACTAGAAGGTTATGAATCAAAATGTCCTTGGCCTGCATACCATTGGTCTGGGAAAATTAAAGCCAACACAGGATTGAAGCATGATATTATAAGAGGGATATTATTTAAGATATGGGAAAAAATGCAAAGTGAGATTTTAAATAAAGATACCGGGTTGGTTGCTACAGCAGGAAGCCTTTCATAGAAGGGAAATGGGTAGTTTAAAAGTTTGGATATGATACAAAGATCTGATAAAGGAAGAGGGGGGCACGAGGAATATTAAACAAATGCAATGTTCAGATCCAGGAGGGCATGAACTTCAATGGTGAGTGTATCATCAATTCAGAGTAATATTTAAAGAGGATAAGGAAAAAATTGAAAATCTGAATTCGAAAATTTGTCATGTTATGTTCTAACAATACCTGCCTGATTTCTAAGACAGATAAATTACAAGTAGGAATGAACACAGAGGAGGAGCAGATAAAAGAATGGATGATATATTGGGCCCAGCAGTGAAGGTAAAATCTTGAATTGGATCAATGAGAAGAAATTTGCATTGGGGGCTAAAAAGTGCTCAGTGGAATGAACTTAAAGAAAACTTTTTTAAAAAATGATGTTTAAATGGTATTTAACTCCCAGTAAGTTAGGTAAAATATTCAATGCAGTAAATAATCAATATTGGAAATACAAGTGTCCTTTTGGGACTTTCTATCGCTTATGAAGGCAATGTAAAAAATCCAAGAAATTTTGGTTCTCAATATGAAATCATATGCAAAAGATATTAAAAATACAGGTAGCATTTAGAGCTGAATTATTTCTTTTAAATGTGGTAAATATAAATCATAAAGAGGAAAGGAAACCTAGAAATCTAAGGAGAGCAGCAAGGATAAGTATTGAACACTACTATTGGAAAAAGTAAGGTACCCAAACTAGAAGAACGGTTTGACGAATTACAGGATTGAGCAGAGTTGGATAAACTCACCACTTTATTAAAGGGATTTTCAATTGAATCTTATATAAAAGGATCGAAATATTTTATAGACCACGTAAGGGATAGAAATGAGGACATAACAACCATAGGTTTTTCTTTTTAATAATAAAAATAGATTGAATTTTTCTTCTATATACAGAGAACAATACTAAAAACAAGAATTTAGCTGTAAAGCCGGGAATGGGATTTAGAAGAGAATCTATAGTCCAAGCAATTCTGGAAGAAACCTGTTCCTTTTTTTTCTTTCTTTTTTTATCCGATTCTTAGTGTCTCATTTGGCATCTGTACGTGTACTTTCAAAATATGGAAGGTGTTTTCTATATGCATGAGTTTTACTTTTGTAGGTTTCTTCCTTTCTTTCTTCTTCCCACCCCTCCCACCACTTCTCTATCCACCCGTTGGCTGCTTTTCCTTTTGCCTTCCTTATTCTCCTTATAACTTCTGTTTCTTCTTGTCCTTCACTTTAGTGACTTTAAGTTTACCCGTGGTATGTGTAACATGTTTTTTCTGTTTTATCTAAGTTATAGTAATGAAGCTCATTTTTAAAAATTTAAAAATAAATACGTAAACTAAAGGCTGGTATGGAAATCAATCAAATGATTTGGTGAGGACAAGAGAGGGAACCATTTTATAGTTTTTTTTTCCCCATGCTGTGCACTCCTTTCCATACGAGACCAGGTTGTGTAACCTCTCTGTTCTCTTACTAACAACAGACAACAATATTTTTCTATCAGAAACCATTTTGCCCCTAGATGTCTGCAGTGGAAGGACTTTTCAGCCCCTCTTTTTATGTTTTCAAATTTCTTAATGCAGTGCTTGCCTTCATAAGATGGCTTATTGCTTTGTCTTCATTGCTCTTAATCTTACATTTCATTGTTTTACTTCTATTCTACTTTAATTCATAGTATGAGCCACCTTGGGTCCTGTACTGGGTAGTTAAGGGATGGATGAATACAAAAATAAAGTCTTTTTCTCAACTGAAGGTCATCAATAATCTGAGATACCTGAAATTGGAGGATGCAGACAAAAGACCCGGGCATCGGAGGGTAACCAATTATACTCAGGTCAAAATTAGCCTTGGTGCAGAAAATTTAAATCAGCCTCAAACATCTATCAGATGGTCCTGGTTTGACCCTTTTCTGGAGGCCTGGTGCCCCGAAGTTTCAGCCACTGGCATCATAAGTTTAAAAAAGGATTATTTAACATATTGCCGAAAGAGATATTTCTGGAGACCCTGGAGAGACACGTCCTTCCTTGGTAGAAACTCATGTGAAGCCTTCTAAAAACTTATTGAATAATAAATCTACACATACTAAATTTGAAATGATTCCACAGGATTAGCAATAGGATTGAGGTCAAAGGTTTCCCTCCCCCTCACCACAATCCAGGTGACCCAAACGTCCCTGGCCCAAATCGCTTTAAGTCTGCCTTGAGTATCAAAAGCCAAGAGAGAGCGGGTAAGGCCCTGCTTTGGGGGTCGCAATATCAGTACGGTTTGGATGGGCGCCATACCTAATTGGCATCATATGTAATTGGCAACACATTTTATTGGCTCTGATATCAAATTCAAGCCTGAAAGGTGACAGAGAGGTCAAACCGAGCAAGGGAAAGAATTTGACCGTAAATGTGAGAAGCATAGGTCAATTCCAAAATTCCTCCAGGTCAGACTGAGTCATTTGTCAGGCAAATACACACCATTCCTGTGGATATAGGCTTAAATAGAAGCTGAAATTTTCCACGGAATCCAACTGTGAGGAGCCCACCAAGACACTGATTGACAGATATCCCTCCCTTGCACACCTGGATTCTTTCATCTGTCCTCACAGCACCCACAATAGACAGCTATTACCACATCCATCATGTCTTTGTCAATCAAAGCAATAAGCCCATCAACAGGCAAAAGACTCAACAGGTTCCCTTTGTCTTGCATCTGGAACCTTCACAGCCTCAAGTCATTTTCAGGGTACAAATACCCCTGATTTGAGGAGGCCCAGTGCAGTCTCTTGAAGATCTACCCATCTCTCTGTACGTCTGGCTCCTGAATGAGAACTGCCCTTAGGTCTGTGATAAATAACTCAGAGAAAAAGAAAACTCACAAAGAAATTAGGCATAGGATCAAATGAATCACATTTATTGTAACTTCTGCAGAAGAGGGTGCCCATAAAAGAGGACCCCCCCCATGTTGAATACCTTACATTTTATTCCCTATCCCAACGCAAGTTTTCCCTCCCCTGTGACCCCATTGGTTAGGGTGACAGAGGTTACAACCCTATCAGAATCGTCTGTTACATGCCCCCTTCCCCATATTTACAGCCTATATTATCATGCACATAATCACGCTTTTCCCTCGTGCTTTCTTAATTCTCATTAGCAATTTCAAAATGCCCATCAAACAGATTCTAACCTCCCATTTTGCTAAACAGTGCCAAATTCTTGTCTTGTCTTCTTTATCAGCTTAGTTACCCCTTTCAGCTTTTGCTGACCTTCAGTCTGCATAAACATGTGTCTCCCAAGAAGGAGCATCCCACTATTGAATTCTTTATCTATCTGTCTGGTTCTCTTTTGCATCAAGGCCTTCTTGCTCCAAGCTGCCAGTTTCTAAAAATATGCCTCTTAGACTTCATTGTTTTGCAAAGGCTCAAAGCATATGTGTATAAATATATTTAAAATGTGTTATAAGCTATAAGGCAATACATATGTGAGTAATACTGTTAATAATACTGCAAAAACTAAAATGTATCTTATTTCTCTCAAGGTTCTATCTAAGCCAAAATACATTTCTGCTCTTCACTACTCTTCTGGACTGGCAATTATAAATCCCCCCAAATCCCTCAGCCTCTCAATAATTTTTCAGTTAGCTCTTGTGTGAATGTGTGATTGTGTGTACCTTGTGTGCATGTGTGAGTGAATTCCCCTCAATAAAATCATTTTATTAGACCATTTTTTTTGGTTTTCGGCTTGGCCTGACCCCGTAAACATTGGGTTTAAAGATCTTGCTAGGTTACCCTGCCTCTCGTAGTGCTACAGCTTGTGCTCTGGCTAATTCCCATTCCCCATTATTTGGAGCACGTTGAGGTGTCCCCCAAGGGACCCCAGAAATAAGGGTAATAGCGAGACACAGATTTGAATGCAGAGAGGACTTTATTGAAAATGTGGGAAAAGAGATTGAAGGACAGTACAAGTATATGGAAATGAAACAGAGAAACCAGCCACGACCAAGAATTCTGTTTCTTGATCCTGGATTTGAGAGTTTGAGAAGAGAATACGGGAAATGAAGAAAAAGAAAAGATAGGCAGAGTTCATGAACACAGTTTCATATTCATATTTATGGATTTTCCCAAAAAAGGTGAATTTTGTCTGTAGGCAGGCTTAGAGCCTTCGTGGTACTTTACAATCATTCCAGAGCATGTAAGCTTCTTCCTAAAATCACATGGCTGTTCTTTTTCAGCATCTTAGGCCTATTCACAAAAGATAATGCTGTCAAGCGAGGCGGAGACTATGAAGGACGATAGTAATCGCACTTCCTAGTAACCTAAACCTTTCTGGTGGGCTCCCATTGTTGGAGGAAGACGTGTCTCCAAGCAGGTTGCCAAGAAGGATAGCTGATTCGTTCAGGGCACCAAACCCAGAAACAAAGCGCCTGAAGCCAAGGCCACCATAGCCTAGATTTCCATAGCCTCTCAGAGCTCCTGATCCAAATCCATCCCTGGGGGTGGAAGGGAACGATAGAATGGTGGAGACTGGAGCAAATCCACCATTATGGATACAGCTGCCTCTAAAACAAGCATCAAGAAATACAGTGAGTACACTCTTGATTATTTCATAACGAAGAGATGATATCTGCCACCTACAGTCCTGCTGAACGATTGAGATCCTTTCTTACTTGTGTTTCATACAACCTGTGACTCTCTTTTGTTTTTTAGTCTTCCCTGCCCCCACAAAACCTGCTCCACACTCTCTCTCACTTAAATTCTTAGTTGGGGAACAATCATTCCAACCCATTTCTCTAACTCTTGGATAATGAATATACTCTTAATCTCCCAGTTTTAAATTCCATAATCTCTTGCAATTTGGTACAATGGCTGCAACTGAGGCAAATTGGAATCCAGAGCGTGTGGAAAAAGTGTTCACCATTTTTCTCAAGGCTTCATCGCTAGTTTAAATTAGGCCCTTCTTGTACTTCTCTGCAACATAGATATTAAAAATAAGTAGCTAGCATCAGTGGGTTTTCAATGCACTGCAAGAGGGTTGATAGAGAACATGGATGCAGTAGGATTATCAATGGTTTCCCTATTGCTGGCATGGTGAATACACTTCTTTTCATAACACCACTCCTTCCCCAGATGGCCTGAGTTGAACAGAAGACCACTCATGTGAAACTTCTTAATGGAACAAGTGCACCACTGAGAGGGCTCCTATTCCACTAAGGACCAACTCTGTGAGAAGCAGTGGTGAAATACAGAAGAGAATCACCATCTCTACATTGGTAGATACACCCTCTGACCCAGGATTCAAAACTAGTCTTTGAAGGACTGAAGTTTCCAGATATTTGGGCCTCATCTCACCATTCAACATCCAGGCATCATTAGTCCCCTACCTTGTCCAGCTCAGGAGCAAAGAAGCAAGTCAGGTTTGGTACCTTTTCATCAAAAAAAAGGAGGAATGAATTGCTCCCCAAATCCTTGTTCTCATCTCTACACAACGAATGAAGAAGAAAGATAGCTGATTGAGAAGGCGTTAGGGAAAGAGTCTTGTGACTTCTCCTCTCTCAAGCAACCAGCTAGAATGCCTTAAAAACTCAAAAGGAAAGCTTGAATTGGTCAGTTTTGACCCATTAGTGACTGATATTCAAAGGTTTTTTCACCTATAAAGATGTGAAGATGTGGATGGCTTAACTCTCCTAGAAGCTCTACCTAATTCAAAGTTGATTCAAACTAAGAAAAAACATAGGATCTGACTTGGATTGTTTGGAGGAGTTCTTTCATTCAGTCATCATTGGTCAAACCTGGTTTGATAACACACGGCAACAAGAAGAACGGATGACAACATCCCCCAAGAAAAGGACTTACCTGTCCCTTAGCAGAAGATGTGGTGATGACAGAAGAGTTGACTGTAGGTGTTGGAACTGCAGAAAGAAAAATGGCCTTTTATACATTTCAGTGAGCATTAGAGCAACCAAAGCACCTCCTCCTTCAGCAAAAAATCTGCTTAGTCTGCAACAATTTTCTTTTAACATGTGACCTGCAAAAAAGCATAATATGAGAGGAACACAAAGCTAATTTTTTGACAATCCTCCTTCAGAAAGGCATATTGGTTTTCTGTCTCTGTCCCTTTGATTGCTATCAACAAGTCAAATGACTTGATTTGCTTGATGTTGGGAACCAGAAACATCCGGAGGCTGGACAATCACCAAAGCTCTTGCATCAGCACAGGAGATTTTAGGACCCTGGAGCCCTGATGGCTCTATTCTCTAGAACAGACCTGCACAGCTCGGCTGTAGGTAAGGGCTGAAATTAAATAGGCTACACTTATTGGGGCCGCAAATAGGTTATTAAGGGGAGAGGATCTCTGGAGCACGTGCAGAGTGCTTTTTTCCCTTACCACCCTAATCACTAACTACGAAGTTAAGAATTTTTTTTTGTGGGAGGTATTCTTCCACCCCATCACTTCTCCTGCTGAGGCCGAAGAGCTCTCTGGCAGACAATTCCAGAGGCCACTCCCTAAACTGAAAACCCCGGATGTTGAAAGTGGAATAAGAGCACAATAACAGTGCAGGGCAGAAAGGCCCAAAGTTATCATTCAAGAACACTTTTCTTCCAGATGATAAAATGAAATAAGATTTAAAATAGTAAAATAAAGAATCAAAACAGTTACAAAAGAGAACAGGACCCATTTCCTTCTCCTTCTTCTCCTTTTTTTTTTTTTCTTACTCCTGTGACCCCATCCCTGTTCTCCCCCAGGCACCCTCCCCCCATTCTTTGTTTTATTTGCAGCCACCCAACATTACAACCTGAGCCCAGATGTGGGAACTAACATTTACACCCCACCATTATTGCCTCAGTCATGCAGAGAATTTGCATTGCCCAGAAAGGGCATTCTTGCTATTCGTCCCTCTCCATCTCCAACTGAAATCTTCATCTCCACTGTCTTTGCTCCTCCTTACCTTCTGCTTTCCCCAAAAGGCCCCAGAAATGGCACTCATCAGCAACATCTCCCTTTCCCCTGCTACCAAAATTGGCAGGAAGGGGGGAAGGGAGAATTTCGAGGGCCCCTCCAATCCGACCCCCTTTTCCTTTTCTTTGGTGAGCCAAAGGGGAGGAGTGGAGGGAAAGCAAAGGAAAGTGGAGGAGAGCAGGCGGGAGAAAGAAAGAAATTTTTAAAGGAGGGCAAGGGTTTTGGGCACCAGATGGCAAAAAGTTTTGAAAGGGGGGGAGGAGACCGGGAAAGGCCTTGGAGAGGGGGCGTGCACCTCCCAGAGCTATCTCCTTACTTTTTGGAGAAGAAATCTTTTTCCACTGCATTTCTTTAATCCTCCCACAACCTCTTTCCCACCGGGTGTGGATGTCTTGTGTCATAAACATTTCCTGGGGGAAAGGCAGAATGATGGAGGTCCAGTAAAAAATCCAAAGAACCAGCAAACAAATCAGTGTGGCCCTTGCAAAAGAGACACAAGTGGGAAGGACAGCTTCCAAGGTCACACACTGCCATGTTGTTTCAGGACCGAACCAAGTTGCAGAAATATCTGGGCAAATGAAATCTGAACAACTCCCCAAATAAGAGTTGATGTTTCTCAGCATCATGGCCTGGGGAGCCCCCAAAAAACTGCCACTGGGGGTGGCCCTACATGCTCCAAGCTACATCACTGCTCATTAGTGCCCCCAAAATCTGCAGCAGGAGACAGAAAACCCTTCCCTCCTGCAGGCTGCATGAAATCCTTTGGTGGGCCCAGTATCTTGAGCCTGCCATAGAACCACTGAATCCATACAACTTATATTGGAGTCACTTCATCATTCAACAATGGCTTGAACGGCCCTATGTTTGTTGGGAGAATCAAGACAATAGGCCAGGCCAGTCCTACGTGGCTTCCTGGTGCTAAGCCTTGCTACTACTTTGGGAAAGAAAAAATGGAACAAATTGTGTTCTTGTAACATATTTTCAGTTTCATGAGATTATTCTTTTTTAATTTGTCTTAATTCTTCACTTTCTTCTTAAAAAGTGATTTCTTTTTGTCTCTTTGGTTATTGGATTGGGATCTCTCTCTTTTACCAAATTCAACTTTTTTTTTGGACAAAACCACATTCTTTTTGACTTGGGTGTGTTTGTTTCCCCAATCTTCCATGACTTTTTTGTTACTGTTCCTACTGCTGGAAATAAAGCTGTTTCTCTTTGTCTTTTGCAAAAGGACATAAAGACAAATTAAATGAGATAAACTTGTTTTCAACCTTGAGATTCCTCAGTGCATGGAGACAAAATGTGCTCTTGGCATAGAAAAACATATAAATATTTTCTTCTTCTCTGCTGAAAGTTGGGGATTTAGTGTTGTCCTGCGCTGAGGGATCTCCCCTTGTCCGAACAGAATATAGAGCAGGGATGCATGCTTTCTTCATTTCAAAGAATTTCAGGGTCCCATTTTGTTTTGCTACCTAAAGTGAGAAAACAAAATGGCACCATTCCCTTCATGCAGAAAATAATAAAAATGGTTGGAAAAGTCATTTTTTCAAAAAGTGTAAGAGACTTAGGACCTTTCTGCAGCTTACCTTTCTACGGCAGTGTCCAGTGAGGATCCCAGATACTTTCATGCTAGCAGGTTCAGTACTGAAGGAAGCATGGTGCCCATGTCTCTTCCTTCTGCACTGTAGCCGGCCGCTTTCCCAGGCTGGACTGAGGCAGGAAGGGCCTCCATCACTCTTCTGGCACTTCCACAGGTCTGGTAAATGCAGGATGGTGGTGTGATCACGGGGAAAATGCGTCAGTGATTTAATCTGCAATCGCTCCATTTATGGACAGGTGATGGACAGAACTATGATGATGTCATGCAGAAATGTCATCGTAGCTCCATCCTTCTCCTGTCCCCGTAGCAGAATGGGAAGGGCACGGATGGAAAGGGCCACAGTCAGCCACCTTATGTGAGGGCAAGCAAACAACATTAAGTGATCTAGGAAGGGTCATCAACATCTTCAGGAATTTCTTCCATCACCTCACTGCTTCCTCACTCTCTGTCTTCCACATCTCATCTTAAATGAGTTCTGAGTCCCAACCTGCCTAGAACCAATGAGTACTCCAGGGATAACTCAACATTCAACAACAGATCCAATGGGTCTACTCTCCTTTGGACCAAACAACCAGAATTGATCTCTCACTGCTGTCACACCTCTCCTGCCTACTCCAGGTGACTTCGGCCATCTACCTGTCAGGCAAGTGATATAGTAAAACAGAAGAGATATATAAAACTTCCCCCCTCCCCAAAAAAGAGAACACAGTCAGGTATCATTTCAGAGGTTTATTTTTATGTCTGTGGACTTATTAGTACATAACCACAGTTGTCAACCAAAGCAAGATATTTAAAAACAGACATTGATTTTGACTTTCAAGGTGAAACGAACTAAAGAGCAAACCAAATCATGTTAGCCAGAGGTCAGGTTTTCCGTTTATTCCAACAGGAAGGGACAGGGAGACCAATCATTAACAGGTGGAATTAGGGGAGGGAAGGAATATTCTAAAATATCCTGTCCCTGCCAAAAGGGCCCAAAATGGTTTCCTTGAGGATTGGGAAACCGTGGTGTGAAGGAGGTGAGAAGACACAAGAGTCTCCAGAGTTTGGGAATTTATCTGACATGCAAAACGTGCAGGTTCTTTTCAGAAAAAGTAGGATTTTCTTCTCAAAGCAAAAGAAAGCCTGAATTGTGTGTAAGAAACTTGTTTTCTGCACAGACATGTAAAATAAAAATATGATAGAAATATCTGTCACTAGTCCAGTGGACTTGGGAGGTCCGCATAAAAATTCCAGATTATTTCTTATTTTTCCATTAAATTTTTTCTCTTATATTTATTTAACTGGAACTTATTTTCATATTGCAGGCATCCAAACTAAGCAACAGACAGATAGATGATTCATAGATAGATAGATAGGCCCTTTTCGCACGGGCTTTCCCGGGCGAAATAGCCCCGTGAGCCGTGCGGGAGTGGGAGCGTCGCTCCGCACGACGCACTCCGACTTCCGGCGCTCTCACGGGGCTGCAGCGGCGCGAGAGCGTGGCTTCGGATTTTCGCTTTCAAGCGAAAATCACCCCGCGCTCGCGCTACCGCGCTCCCGGCGCCCACACGCACTCACCTGTAGTGCGGTGCGTTGGGAGGCGGCCCGGGTTGCGCCTCCTTCCCTCCGCCCGTGCGGAAGGAAGGGGCGGGGCGGGGAGCTAGCGGCGGATGCGAGAGCATCCTGCTTCGCACGGGCGGGGGACTGCTCGCGACAGCCTCCCCGATCGCGCGCGCGCGGGGGCGGGCGCGACTGTCGCTCGCTCCTGGCGCGCGGGGGGCGGGCGCGACTGTCGCTCGCGCCAGGAGCGAGGGACAGTCGCGCCCGCCCCCCGTGCGCGCGATCGGGAGGCTGTCGCGAGCAGCCCCCCCCGCACGCGCCAGGAGCGAGTGACAGTCGCGCCCGCCCCCCCGCGCGCGCCAGGAGCGACGGGCTCCTTTCTTGCGCGCGCGGGGGGGGGATCATCTGGACTCGCGAGCCGCCGCCGCCTCCGGGACACAGCTGCGCTTCCCAGCTGGTTCCTTCGGCTGCGGAGGAACCAGCGGGGAACCGGCAGGCTCCCGAATCAGGCTTTTCCCGCAAGCCGCCCGCCCCCGCTCGCGCAAAAAGCCTAGTGCGAAAAGGGCCATAGATAGATATATAGATAGATAGATAGACAGATAGATAGATGGTTTGATTCTTGGGCGATAGATGAGAGATCAAGTCCCCCTCCTCGGCCATGGAAACCAGCTGGCTGACCTTGGCTATGTCACACACACTCAGCCCCAGAACGTCCTGTGTTAGGTTAGCCTTATGGTCACAACATGTCAGAAACAACGTGAAAGCACACATGAACAACACACCTTTTTTTCTGTTGCTAACTCTGATACTCAGTGGAATCCAAAGTGGGAATTTCAAGCATCCACTCTGTTTTCCACACTCTTCCTTGGATTATGATATTTTCCTCTGAAATGAGAATGAGCACTGTTAGAGTCTTAAATTTGATGGTGGAGTTCAGCCCCTAGATGAGGGATTTTCTAGTCCAGACTACACCCAGGAGTGGCTCCTACTGATATGAGAGACACAACTTACAAGATAGAGAAGGGGTGACTTTGCCTTTTCTCTGTAAACAAGGTGGGAATGATCTTGATCAAGAAATCCAGTACTCCCAATTATAACACAGCGTTTGACTGAACTGGAATGAATGTCTGCAAATAGGATAGGAGTACCAGCCATGAGAAACCATAAACCATGTGGAATATGGAGGGTTGGACCTGAAATTCCTCAGAGATAAAAACTCTTGAAATCCGAGGAATTTCTCTTACTATGGCCATTGTTCCCTTGTCCCACTGCAAGTCTTTCTCTCAGTCTCTGAGCAAACTTCCTCACTGACCTCTTGAAACCGAGATCTGGAATCAAGGTATGACCTTCTGCACCCAGAGCAAGAAAACTTGCTTCCTTCTCCAAACACATTTCCGATACTGCAGGAATGTTGAAATAGAAACAGATGTTCCCAAGAAGTGCACATTTGAGCATCATGGTGCAATAGCAACTTAACGCCCAAAGACACCATTCCAATAAAATATAATCACAGAGATGCATCTGTATGTTTGTAGGAAAATATCTGCTTTATTAAATCTCTGAAAAGGAGAACTCAAGAAGAAGGAGGAAGTCAGACAGGTGAAGCTGTTGGAAATGCTCAGTCTCTGGGAACACTCTCATCCCATTTTTTTCTGCTTCTCCCAAGGGCCCAATAGCACTTGGTGACTCCCTGTTCTGCCTGAGGCTTTCCTTGGCAAGCAAAGTGTGAAAAGCTTCATGTTCCCAGATTAATAAGTAACAAACATAGAACAAGCAGTGTTTGTCAGCTCTGCAGAATGCAGCATCATTGTTTTAAAACTTTGATCTTCACATCTTCAGGTTGTTGTTTTTCTTCAAAACTCCTTTGTTTCTTTGCTCCTTTCCATTATTGGGAAGGGCAAGAGCCAAGCATTTATTAGTTCTACTTAGGAAGGTCATGATTTTTCACTTTCTATTTCACTCTTAATTCTCCAAAACCCCACTGTCCAATGGGATATGCGTGCTTTCTGTCCCATCGTGCCATGCGGAATCCATGGTGACAGTCTCTGCAATCCCTTTGAATCCATGAGCTCATGGAAGGCTCTGACAAATAGTCATTGGCCATGACATTGTTACCCTGCCTGCTGGGGGCCCCTTAGGAGTATTCCCAATGCCTGTCAAAATTATCACTTGTGGGAAAAATTAGCTATGAGCACTGTTTTAGCAATGCAAAGAGGGCAGGGTAATTAGGAATCTTTTGCCCAATGTTTACGGAGTTGGATCACAGAGAATCAGGTGCAACCTGTTCAAATTTAAGTATTTTATTGACATAGATGTTAAAATCCATACAATCAGCTGCACTCACTCCAACAGTCATACAAGACTATAGAAATTTAGAAAGAGGTGAAAATTAAGAGAGAGAGAGAGAGAGACATAAGGGTGTGGGGTAATATTGGCACCAATCCAGGTCAGCTGGGAATAAAACACACAAAAAGCTCATCTCAGCCACGCCTTTTGAGGCTGACGAGAGTTTACCAGCACTGCGTGGGCCGCAGGTCTGGAAGAACTCTGCCAAAAAAAAAAAAAAGGCGAAAAAGGGGACTAGTTATGGAGCTGAAACACGTCCTGGGGAACAGATGGCTGCATTTTTATGAAGATGGATTTCAGCTTTGTAGTTCAAAGAAAAAAGAGCCAAACATCCTTGTAGTTTCCTGCAAAATGAGTTTCTCATCCGGGATGCATACCTCAAAGTGTCACCTTTCAGGCTATTTGCATTGTTTATTTGTTCCCGGAGACATATTGTTGTTACGGCTGAAAATCCATTCCAATGGCCTGTGTGAGCCATTTGCAAGATTCCCCTAGGATGCGTGACAGAAACAGGCTACTCTTTGATCTGTCTCCATAGCTCCACTGCCTATGTGTCCTTCCAGCACATCTCTATGACTCACTATGTTTGATATAAAATAATTAGGACCCTCAGGACATAGTTTTTAGGTGAGTTAGGTGGGCTACATGCTTCAAGGGTTTTGGCTACATCTTTTTTCTTCTTCCAATTACAGGTCAGACATCTACAGAAATGACTTGTTGGCTCCCTGACTAAGACGGACTACTTACTTTAAGTGGATCTGCCCAAAATTAATAAAATAAGAGAGTTATGCCAGGTGTTAGGTAAAAAGACCAGAAAAACTAACCCCCTTGCCTTTGGCTGGAGTATGGCCAAACTTTAACAGTTATCCAATGGTAAATAGAATGGGCAGGCCGCCTTCTTTGGAGGTTTTCAAGCAGAGGCCGGGTGGCCATCTGTCAAAGGGAGTGGTTAGGTGTGTGTTCCTGCATGGCAGAAGCTTGGATTGGATGACCACTGTGGCCTCTTCCAACTCTATGACTGTGATTCTGTAAAAGAAGCTCAGAGTATCTGCCCACACCAAAGAGTCCTGCTTCCTGGTAGGGCAGAATGTCAGCTCCCCTTTTGGAAGGGAAGGCCAAAACGATATGACAAGGGAACCCCTCTCCTCCGCTCCAGGATGGCCCTACATTCCAGTGCACAGGTTGCTGGCAGCTCAGCTTCCCTTTTATTTTCCTGTTTGGCATTCAGGCCACAAGGAGACCATGAGACTGGAAAAGGGAATGCGTTAGCTGTTGGGTTCAGCTGTGCTAAGTGTGAGCAATGTTTGATCTCAAGTATTAAGAAAGGCATGGAGCAAAGAAAAAAGTAAGATTTGTTTGAAGAACATATAACATAAACACATAAATGTAGGCTGATTTTACACACAGAACATAGTAACACCTTAGCATCAGACAAACACTTCTACCTGAAGTCTCTGTACATTCTCAGCTTCTATCCAACTCTGTTCAAATCTCCTCTATTTCCCTCTTCCTACCTGGCCCCATCTCCATTTCAGACCCTGTTTCTAACTGGCCCTCTCTCTATTTTTGGGTTGTCATGTGCCTTGAAGTCACTTCCACCTTCTGGCAACCGTAAGCTGAAGGTTTATCATGGGATTTTCTTGGGAGGATTTCGTCAGAGGGGGTTTGCCTTTGACTCCCACTAAGGCTGAGAGAGTGTGACCTGCTCAAGGTCACCCAATGGCTTTCCATGGCAAACCTTGTCTTCCAGAGCCATAGTCCAACACCCAGACCGCTTCACTACACTCATTCTGTTTCGAATTGGCCCTGTCTCTCTCGCTGACTGGCCTTCCCTAACTCTGGTTTTACTCTTACTCATCGTTCTCCCCCGTTTAGTCTTGCATGAACTGTGACTGGTTGGCAGTCCTGAGGCTTGCCCAGCTTCTTCCTACGCACATACCTTCTGCATCGCAGCTGCTGATGCTACCTTTGGCCTGGTGGCTGGTACATTTTGGGCTCATCTGGCAACAGGTTCAGCAAAATGGAACAGCAAGCATCCCTGTTAGCTTAGGGGCCAAGAGAGGCCTATGGAAAAATGTGACTCCAAACGGCCCACAGAACACGTTGCTGGTTTATGTTGTAAAACACAGAATGCTATCCTGTTTAAAGAAACTAGAGGAGGGGGAGTTGCTCTAAATACTATCTCAGGAGTCAGGCTGAATGTCTGAATCTTTGTTTGAGAGCAACTGCATTGGTGTGGGAAGTCATGGAAACCCTTCTGTTTGGAGAGAGTTAGAATTTTACCAAAAAAGGAAACAGAGGAAGAAATGGTTTATTGGAACTTCTATAAATCTTCACTAATCTCATTCTATAAGGAAGACGAGTCACATGAACAATTTTGTTCATGCTACAGGAAACTTTTCAAAAACTGACCTGATTGGAAGATGATTTGTGCTTTTTCTGTGCTAGATTTGCATGTGGACTTCTTTCCACAGAAAAGAACATTTGCTGCATAGAATGTAAGTGGAGCTCTAGAAGTCCCCCCCAAGAGCCCGCAGAAGGCAGGTGATTTTACAAGCAAAACCACGGCAAAGACCCTCCCCCTAAGCAGCTCATTAATGTGGTGGGTTCCTTTCTCCAACCTGTTAGAGCAACCCCCAACACCTAAAAATTGCAACATACTGATACCCAACACACACACGCACACACACACAAACAGATATCAATTTATGATTATATTGGATGCATCTGATAGAAACTAGGTGACACAAACTTTTACCACACTGGGTTTCATTTTTCTTCAAGGAATCACAGGGCTGTTGGGTTTGGCTGATATTCTTCCAACTACATGGAGATCCAAAGGAAGAGGTTTCAAAGGTTTGGGGCCATCTCATTTCTGCCCCGTACAAATCTCAACTACAGATCAGACATGTACAGAAATTACTGAAGCTCCCCAAAGCCCCCAGATGGGGGAGGATGTGATTTCTCCATGATATTTTTCAAACAAAACAGAGGAAAGACCCCACTCAAACAGCCCACTAATACACTGGGTTGCTATCTGCAATCCTTTGTAGCCCCCCAAATACCCCCAAAAACTGCAAAAAGAGGAGAAGGAGCAGGACGGGAGCGGGAAGAAGAGGAGGTAGGTGAAGAGGAAGGTAGGAGAGGGAGGGGGAAGAGAAGGAGGATGTGAAGGTAGTGCTTGATAAGACGGGGAAGAAGAGGGGGAACCTGGGTGGGCTCACTGGATGAAACGCAGGATAGAAAGCCAGCTAACAATAAAGAAAAGGACACTTGGCAACATTCTGAAGGTTTCTCCCTCCCAACTTTATTGATCCATCAGCCAAAGAGAATATATTATGTTCGGGAGAAATGAGTTGATTTATGCATCAGAGCTCCAGGTGCCAGAAACCCCCATGACTGTATTTCTGCTTTGAGAGGTACCAGTCAAAATAATGCTAACAACATGAATGAATTTGTCAAATGAGACTTGTTCGTTGCCATTTCTATTTATTTTACCAGAGATGGGATCGATGCGTTACCCTGATTTCTGGGGTCCCTTAGGGGACAGCTCAATGCGCTCCACATGATGGGGAATGGAAACTAGCCAGAGCACAAGCAGTAGCAATGCGAGAGGCAGGGTAACCTATCGGGGTCTTTTGCCCAGTTTTTAACGGGGTCAGGCCAAGCCAAAAACCAAACAAAAATATGCAATAAATGATTTTATTGAATGAAAATCTCACAGAGCTACACAGTCTCTCACACACTCACTCAAGACCTATTAAGAAGTAAAAGAGAGGAAACTGGACAGGGGAATATTGAAGAGGTTGTAGCTGGGGTAATACTGCACCTTTTCCTGAAGTCCTTGGTCCGGGAAAAACAGTGGAAAAGTAGGGCTCAGCACGGAGAGGGCTGAGGGGATTAATCAATGGACAGAGAAACGATCTGCTGGGATGACCAGAGTGATCCAAAGAAATGCTCAAAAAAGGGGACTATTTTTGTAGGGGGAAAAGTACCTGGAGGGCTAATCCTTTCCTGGGGAGAAGAATGGGTGTTGCAACGAGAAAGAAGCTCCACAATGGTAACTTCCTCTGTGTGATGAGATTACAACGTGTTACGCAAGTCTCAGCATTTTCGGTTGTGTTTGGTTGTGGTGTGACTTCATGTTAATGGTCCTCACCTGATAGGATATTTGCTTGATTTGGGGCAGACACGCTAATCCCCTCAAGTCAGCTCCTCAGGGGCTGAGGACCCTTTGTTTATTGTAGATTTGCCCAGCTTGAGGTCTTCTGAGGCCACGTGACGGGGGGATTTTACTGGCCTGACCTGGTTTTCAATCGTTTGACCTTTGCTGCCTATGGGCCCATCCGGGTGAACTCTCAGGCACATTGAATCAAAATTTAATATCAAAATTCCAGACCCCGGAATAGGGTTTTTCCAGTGGAGTAACAGATGGTGACAAGCTCCTTTTGATGCCATGGTTGAGAAGCAAACTATCAAAGAAAAGGAGGACGTGGGGGAGGAGAAAGGTGGTCAGTACACTCCAGAAAGGCATTTCTCGATGGAAACGAGACCCATCTGAATCCCCCAATATTATCAGAAATGATTATTATTAATGATCTTCATCATTACTGATTTTATTAACTGATGATTAAACATGAAGCAAATGCAGAAGACAAAAAAGGGTGAATTTTTATTGCCTGCCTCAAAATCAAGAAAGCCCTGTGATCCTGGAAATTCTTCATCTGAAAAGCTCTCGTCGTGACATTCATATTAAAATCTGTGCCCAGGTGTAATTCTGGCACATCCTGCTAGAGCATTGGGACAATTCTGCCTCTGATGTTGACCTTCAAAGCTTCTCTCTGACTGCGCTTTCCTCTTTGAGACTCCTCATGCTTAAAGGGAAATGTCACCTTGTTGCACCCAAATCACCAGAAGAACTGACCTTCTCCACCCCTTCCCCACACACAAACATGGTGTGGCTGCTGGTTGTTAAGGCAACTTATGAGGTATTTCCAGTTACTGGGATCATGTTAATTTTATTGGTTGAATATGGAACAATCCCGGACCCTTATGTCTAGGTTACAAATCCATAACAGCAATGTAGAAAATACTTTTTCCTACCCTGAAAATGTTGCTCTCTATGCATTTGCATGTGCATGGGGCTATCCCATGAGAATTCAAACTTCTTCAACCCAGTTTGGAACTACCACCAGTCTCTCATTCCCTTGCACTGAACAGCACTTGATACCAACTGTCTGAAATTCATAGCTCTATATTTTACCTACCCGCATTGTAGAAAATAGTAAATGATGCTTTATAGCTCAAGAACCAAACACATGTTAGGATGCAGAACAGTGTGTTAAGGAAAAAGCCGTCCTGTCAACTTCCTTACCATCCCTGTGTCTTCAAGCATGAAGTCCATCAGAAATATGACAATCCCATCAGCCATTTCTCCTTCTTGAGCTGTGTCTCCACCAAACACAGAAAAAAAAATGTACCTAAGTCTTCTTCAACAGAAACTTCTGTTTCTGTCTTGCCTATCAGAAGAACATTTGGTTAACATAGAAAAAGAAGCAAACATCCATTCCACCTTCAGAGCAACCCACTGGAGTCTCCCGGGTCAAGGGGACAATACAGGCAGGCCAGAAATAGCCGTCCCACCACTTCAGGAGACCTCAAAGACAAGTATTCTATTATGTATGTACGCTACTTACAAAGAACCTCCTGCCCTGAGCAGGTAGCTTGGTTAGACAGATTCTCATCTGTCAAGCACTCTGCGTTTGCATACTGTCTACTCTATTGATAATTTGGACTTAACTCAATCATGCTAAATTCTGACCTTTCGGAGGCTTTGTCTCCAGCCTGAAACTCATTGTTTTCTCCAAGTACGGACTAGCCTGTGGCCACACTTCTCCTTATAAAAACCCATGACTTTGAGAGCTTCTTTGGATCACTCCCGATATCCATCCCGCCTTGCTGCCTCTTTGCTTGGCGAGCCTTCCTGTCAGTCCCATGTGCTGAGAAACTTCATCCCTATGAACTTCTGCTTCAGACTACCTGGGCTTCAGGACAGGTGTAGTATTACCCAAACCAACAACCCCTCTTAAAAATCCCTCTATCCCACTCCAACCTTTATTTCTATAGTTATCTGTGTGAGTGTGCTGCATAGACTGTTTGATTGTATTTTAATAAATATCACAATTATTATTTCAATTCTGTTTGCTCCTTGACTTGGCCTGACCCCATAAACATTGCGTCTAAGATCTCGCTCGTTTGCCCTGCCTCTTGTATTGCTAGCTTGTGCTCTTGGCTAATTTCCCCAACTTATATAATTGAGAGCGCCTTTAGGTGTCCCTCCCGGGATGTACAGAAATCAGGGTAACAGAGTCCTTTAATCAACACTAATTACCTGCCTAAAAGGTAGTAATTGTCCATCATCTCATAGTTTCTGATTCTTCACAGACTGATGCCATCTGCACATTGAAGCTCAAGGTCACTGCAGTCCATACCTTCCATGGGGAACATTGAGTCTATGTCTGGACAACAGGAAGTGCTAATCATACATTCAGGAAGGAGTTAGAAGGAAATGTTCTCACCCTAGAATGTGTCATCCCAAATTCTTCAGGAAACATTCTAGGACTGGAGGAACAACCAAATTTTGGAGGCCTTAGACACGGTCTGCAGTGCAGGAGGTGACTGAAGTGTCTTAGTGGATCATATTCCTCTCCCCTCCTTCTAGGGTGGGAGAAAAATGAAGACATTGAAAATCCTTCACACCTACAATTCTTCTGTTTGCTGTATTCTACTCACCACTTTGACCTCTTCCATTAGATGCCCAGCCTGGATTTCAAGTGTTAGCTGAAGTTTTCAGTTGCTACGTTGTAGAAATTTGGGAACTGACAAAACTTATCTTTGGATGGCTGAATTCCTATTTGGGGAGTGGCAATAGCCTTATTTTGCTCCTTCCCGTGGCCATTCCCTTAGTGGGGACCAGCCACACTCCTAATAAATAAACTCCACAAGCGTTTGGTGTGCAATTGGAGGACATTTTGCTGTCTTTCAAATTCACAGGAGTCAGACTGTTGTCAGTCTAATTGGTGCATGCTCCTATTTCCTCTCACCAGATCAAAAAATATGGGATTTGAGTCTGTTCTGCTTGAAAGACAAAGACCTAGACAACAGACTTGGGCCCTGGGACTTCTTCTTGACAGTCAGGCCCCAAACATTTGTACCACTTTTCCACCTTCTTGTTGACCCTGGGGGTGGCTGAAGATTAATAGAGCCAAGTCTATAAGTAAAAGAGTATCTGAGGCAGACCTTATATACTCCCATGTCTCCTGCAGCAGCCAGTCTTGAGCTGGCCTGACAACAGAAAGAACTGTCTTGCATGCCTGTTTGAAAAAACTGGCAACCATGGCTGACAAAAGTGAAACCTTTTTATTTATTTTTGTTCCTCAGCACTCTTAACCTGTTCTTATGAGGTCAGCTACCACCAATATGGATACTGAGACATTGTGTTGGTGGTGACATAGAAAGCCTTTCCTCTTTAGCCTTCATGTCACTTCTAGAAGATAAAGAAATGCACTGACCTGCAAATACCTACCTATCTATCTATCTATCTATCTATCTATCTATCTATCTATCTATCTATCTATCCCCCTCCATGGTGGAAGGAAGGAATCTCTGTATGGCTGATATCCTCTTGGTTCTCCTGAGTTAATGGAGATGAATCGAGTCAGCTGTAGAGAGATGAGTCAACATGAGTGCGAGTTTCCCCATATTATTAAGAGCTACTAACCTTCAAAACTCAAAACTGATCTTTTCCCCCAGTAGCCTCTCAAACATTCAACTACTATGTCCTACACTTTCTTCAACTTACTCAATGATCCTTCCTGAAGCAAAATTGACCTTTTTTTGCCCAGTTAAGCAATTTGCTCAGTCAATCTTCCTTAAAGTGGAGGAGCTGAGTTTGTGAAGACCTTCTCAGTGGCTGCTCTCAGACCTTGGACCTCCCTTCCCAGAACGTTTAGCCTGGCACTCTCCCTGCTGTGAAGACTGATTGTTTGGAAAAGACAAACATTGTCAGTTGTCCACACTGAGCTACAGATAGACTTGGTCCCTAAGGAAGAGATTCATGGAAGGATGTTTCACTAGTGGATAGGAAGGGAAGATGTTTATGTTTAGTCTGCAGAAGAGAAGGTTAAGAGGGGACATGATAGCCATGTTTAAATATTTGAAGGGATGCCATGTAGAGGAAGGAGAGGGCTTGTTTTCTGCTGCTCCAGAGACCAGGACAAGGAGCAATGGATGCAAGCTGCAGGAAAGGAGATTCCACCTGAACCTCAGGAAGAACTTCCTGACGGTCAGGGCTGTCCGGCAGTGGAATCTGCTGCCTCGGAGTGTAGTGGAGTCTCTTTCTTTGGGGGTTTTTAAGCAGAGGCTGGATGGCCATCTTTCGGGAGTGCTTTGAGGGTGTTCCTGCATGGCAGGGGGTTGGACTGGATGGCTTTCCACTTTCAACATCCTATGGAATCCTGGGGTTTCTCTTTCAATCTTATATATAAACTAAATTTTAAATCGTTATCCCAAGATCTCTGCTATCTTTCCAAATCTATTAAATGATCAATGCTTTCTGCCCATTTAATTGTACTTTCTTTTATAGTTTACAGTTCTTGTTGCATCTCTTTCTCCAAAGGTCTATAATTTAGTCACAACTCTTGGTTGCTTCTTTGTTAAGATTTTATCCAGTCTGTTACATTCTTACCTAGTCCCTTGCAATTTATTACCTATTTTAAATGTTGTCCCCTTCCCATAGTTTTTGTCTCCAGTCCTTATATTTCTGACATTGCAGAAAAGAAAACATTGAAAATCCTACATGCCCAGAACTCTTCTGTTGGCTGTATTCATGTTCCCTTCCCCACTTTGACCCCTTCCTTGGGATGCCCAATGTGGATTTCGAAATGCTTAGCCACAGTTTTCAGTTGCTGCAGAGCTAGAAAGTTGGAAACTTAAGGAACATTGCATTGGGTGGCAGAATTCTAATTTGGGAGGTGGCAATAGCCTTATTTTTCCTCCTGCTCCATAACCACACCTGGTGTGAGTGCCAGCAACACTCCCAATAGACAAACTCCAGCAGCGTTTGGTGTGCAATTGGAGGACATTTTGCTGCCTCTGAAATTCTCAGAAGCTAGCTTGTTGCAAGTCCAGCTGGCACATGCTCTTTTTCCTCTGACCAGATCAAAAAATATGGATTTAAGGTTGTTCTGCTGTTACCCCAAAATGTGGGTGACTTAGGGGCCTACTTGTGATGCCTGTAGTTCCATGAAACAGTGGGGAATTATTAGCTCAAAATAGGAGGCCTTCCAGAAGAGGGCAACTTGATGAGATCTTTTAGACCTATGTTTACCAGTACTTTTGCACAGAGGAACCAGACAGGGATCCAAAAGTAAGCTTTACTGAAGGAAAAGGGAGAAATGCTTTGGATAGTGAGATTTCTGAATGAAGTGGGTGACACTTACCAATCTGAAGACCAGCAAAGAAGCAGCAATGTGGCTTAGACACAAGTCTAAGGACAGCACACAACTGGAAATCAGAGGGCCAGAGTGGCAACCAGCAATTGGTGTACAATTGAGTCAAAAATTGGGGTTCGAATACCTGATTTCTGCCTGGAGGGTAAAGGTGTTAATGGGTCTCTGGCTGATTAAACAATGGAGTTTGCAGAGTTGACAATGAAGTCTGGAATGGGCTAATGGTCTTAGAGTTAGGTGACAAAGGCTAATGGCCATCCTGATATGTTGGTAGTTGTCAGACAGGTCTAGGGACAAAAAGAAAGTTGCTTCATCAGAGGGAAAGAAATTACAGCAATCAGCCAATTGTTGGAATCTTCCAGATGCTATTGTCTAAAAAGTTGAGTCGTTAAAGCTAACTGCAGGCCTATTATCTCTGGAGTTTCTGGTGATTTCCTAACTCTGACTTGGGAGGTAAAGGTACCACTCTATTGTGCATTGGTTAGACCTCATTTGGAATAGTGTGTCCAGTTCTGGGCACCTCAATTCAAGAAGGATATCAACAAGCTGGACTGTGTCCAGAGGATGGCAACCAAATGGTGAAGGGTCTGGAAACAATGAAGCCCTGCGAGGAGTGGCTTAGGGAGCTGGGTATGTTTAGTCTGCAGAAGAGAAGGTTAAGAGGGGACATGATAGCCATGTTTAAATATTTGAAGGAATTTCATGTTGAGGAGGGAGTGGGCTTGTTTTCTGCTGCTCCAGAGACTAGGACAAGGAGCAATGGATTCAAGCTGAAGGAAAAGAGATTCCACATGAATCCGAGGAAGAACTTCCTGATGATCAGAGCTGTCCAGCAGTGGAATATGCTGCCTCAATGGAATGTGTTAGAAAAGGGAAAAAGTGGTACAAACATTCAGGGCCTGGCTGTCAGGAAAAAGTCCCAGGGCCCAACTCTGTTGTCTATGTCTTTGTCTTTCAAGCAGAGCAGCCTCAACTCAGACAGAGATTCAAACATTCAGCCTGACTCCTGAGATAGTATTTATACCAACTTCCGCCTCCTCCTCCTCCTCCTCCTCCTCCTCCTCCTCCTCCTCCTCCTCCTCCTCCTCCTCCTCCTCCTCCTCCCGTAGTTTCTTCAAATTGGATAGCATTATATGTTTTAAAACATAAACCAGGCTTGGAACAATGTCTACCATGGGCTGTGTGTAGTACCATGTTTCTATAGGCCTCTTTTGGCCCCTAAGCTAACAGAGGGGCTTGCTGTTCCCATTTGGCTGAACCTCTTGCCAAATGAGCCCAAAATGTAACAGTAGCCAGGCCAAAGGTATCACCAGCAGCTGTGATGCAGAAGGTGTCTGTGAAAGAAGAAGCTGGGCAGCCTTTGGACTGCCAATTGGTCACAGGTCATGAAATACTAAAGGGTGGAGAACGATGGGGGGAAAGATTAAAACGGGGGTTAGGGAAGGCCAGTCAGAGACAGAGATAGGGCCAATTCGAAAGAGAACGAGTGTAGTGTAGCTGTCTGAGTGTTGGACTACGGCTCTAGAGGACAGGGTTTGCCATGGAAAGCCATTGGTGACCTTTAGCAAGTCACACTCTCTCAACCTTAGAGGGAGTCAAAGGCAAACCCCCCTCTGAAGAAATCCTACCATGAAAACCCTATGATAAGCCTTCAGCTTAAGGTTGCCAGGAGGTAGAAATGACTTGAAGACACACAACAACCACGAAATAGAGAGAGGGCCAGTTAGAAATAGAATTTATAGCAGTTAGAGATGGAGCCTGTTAGGAAGAGGGGAACAGAGTTTGATGGTTGAGAATATACAGAGTTCAGGGAGAAGTGTTTGTTTGTTTGAAACTAGGGTGTTATTATATAGTATGGAACCAACGATGTCGGGAGTCCTCCATGTTTTATTGTTTTAGGATAGCAGTAGACTGAGGAAATAGTGATAGTAGGCTGTTAGCTATTCCCAGGCGCCAACCATTCCTTCTGGCTGGAATTTCAAAGGAACCATTTGGCATGATGACGTTCGTTCTTTTACAACTATCTTAGGAGAAACTGTCTGTTAAAGTGTAAGGTGGGGGAAACGTCCCATTCTCGAGCTTTAACGTCTGAAGACAGCATCCCTTACTATGTTACAATAAATCTTCTATTAAGTTTGTTGATCCGTGTAAGAGTGAATCTGTTCCTGACAGAAAGCTCGAGAATCCTTTCAAAAAATGCACCAATTGATGGACCAGTCGATTACTGAAGAAGAGCAAGGATCTGCAGAATCTGATGGAGCTACAGAAACTGAAGTGCCCCTGGATACCAAGACAAAATTGCGCCTGACCGAGGCTATGGAAACCCCCACAAGCGGCCAAACCTGGGTCTGGGGAGAAAAGCCACATACGTCGTTGAGACAACGCAGAAGGGCTGCTAGATGGGATACATCAGCAAAAGACCTATCCCTTTTGGAGGAGATAAAGCAAATGGAAACCGAACTGGAAAGAAAAGATGAGGAGATACTCGAACTCAAGACCATGCTACGCGAGATGCGCATCCGTCCCTCGCAGACAGGGAGATCACCAGGAGGAGAACCACGAGCGGCTGTCTCGGCGGCAGGCACCCCTGGTCCGCCCCAGCAACCAACAGGGCACACGCCAGCGCCACTGTTACTCAGAAATGTGGGAGACCTGAAAGCGACCTTCAATGGGAAGGGGGAGAAACTCTCCTTTTTTTTGACTATGGCAAACAATTTCATGATTGATCACGGCCATCTATTTCGGGATGATGCGGCCCGAATTCGATACCTAAGCCAGAGGATGAAAGGACTGGCAGCAGACTGGGTGGCGAACCTATATGACTCCCGCGCCCCCGAAACTGAAAATCTGCAGCTCTTCATGAACCATCTGCGGGAACGCTTTGAAGACCCCCATTTATTGGAAAACACCAAATATCAACTGAAACGAATGAAACAAGGCAGGAACGATGTGGGGACGTATTCCCGTGAATTTAGAAACCTGGCCACCAAAGTCCCGTGGAGTGATGAAATTCTAATTGAGTTATACAAAGATGGACTAAATCCTGATATTCTACACGGGTGCTTAATGCAGGCCAATCCACAGACCCTGCTAGGTTGGGTCAGACTAGCTACTGAAATGGAAGGCATAACCCAGACTGTTCAGCTGAACCGACAAAGACAAGACGTGCCAAAACGACAACCTCGCGGTCCCACCGTCCTCAGTGCTGAGGAACGGAACAAACGTCTCCGTTTGGGCATGTGCTTTAACTGTGGAAAACCGGGCCACCTCGCCAACACCTGCCGCGGAAACCAAGCTCCGACTGGGACTAAGGGAGCACGAGCAGACCCAAAGGATATAGAATTCACACATCAGACAGCGGCCGCCAAACAACCACTTAGACGCACTTCTAAGGACCCTGCAGCGGCGACAGGAGACTCCGATCCCGATGATGAAACCACCTCTTCGTCCTCATCTGACATAGATGGAGATTCTAAACCTGACTGCGATGACTGGCAAGCGGCGGGAACATCTGTAAGTACTCCTAAAATTCCCCATTTCTACGCCACGGTTGCGATTAGTGGCAGCGATGGGACTTTGCATGTACATAGGGCATTAATTGACTCTGGCTGCTCCAGAAGTTTGTTACACCCCAAATTGGCCAAACAATTGAAAACTCTTTATGAGCCCTTGGAATGCCCCATCAAATTAACGCAAATGGATGGGACCTCAATGACTGGGGGAGTAATTAGTAAAATCACTAAGCCCATCTCATTTCAAATGGACAAAAACAATTACAGCATGCGATTTCTAGTTCCCAAGGCGATGCAGTTCAAATTGGTCTTGGGAATCGATTGGCTTCGTGAATATAACCCCCAGATAAACTGGACTGCTGGCACTATGTCCTCTTCAGATGAAAACTTTTCTATTCCCCATGAAGAATTGCAACAAATTCCTTCACACTACCGAGACTTCCAAAAGGCTTTCCACGAAAGGGAGGCTGACAAATTGCCTCCCCACACGGACTTTGACTGTAAACTGGAATTAGTTGACGGGGCCACCCTGCCTAAACCGAAAATTTATCCCATGAGCCAAAAAGAACTCCTTGCTCTCAAGAAGTTCCTAAATAAAAACTTGGCTCGCGGCTTTATCAAGCTCTCTACAGCCCCCACGGCGAGTCCTGTCTTCTTCCGAAAGAGAAAAGATCCCAGCGCGGATCCGAGACTGATAGTTAACTACTCTGCTATTAACCAGGTTATTTCCTCCAATTGTTACCCCATACCTCTGATACGGACTGTTTTGGACCATCTTGTTCAAGGAAAATATTTCACCAAACTTGATCTTAAAGAGGCTTTTCATAGGATTAGAATGGACCCGGACTCTGAGTGGCTCACCACCTTTGCAACTCCTCTAGGTAACTTTAAATGGACGGTTCTTCCCTTTGGCTTACAATCGGGGCCATCTGTGTTCCAAATGTTTTTGAACACCATTTTCCATGACTTGTTGTATCAGGGGGTTCTGATTTATCTGGATGACATTTTAATTTACGCAGATTCCATGGAATCTCATGTGTCATTGGTTCGTGAAGTGTTACGAAGGCTTATAGATAACAACCTCGTGGTTAATCTATCTAAATGCCAATTTGACACCCAAACTTTTGATTACTTGGGATATAGGATTCAAGATTGTTCACTTAAAATGGACCCTTCGAAGATTAACTCCATTTTGCAATGGCCCGTCCCTAAAACTGTGAAGCAACTGCAGCAATTTCTTGGTTTTGCGAACTTCTACCGGAACTTTATTGAGGATTTTGCTGCCATAACGCTTCCACTCACCAACCTTCTACGGAAACCTAAAGGATCCACTGCGGGCAAGGCGCATAGACTTTGTTGGTCGCCTGAGTGTCAATCGGCGTTTGACCATTTGAAATCTAAATTTACGTCTGTTAAAGTGTAAGGTGGGGAAAACGTTCCATTCTCGAGCTTTAACGTCTGAAGACAGCATCCCTTACTATGTTACAATAAATCTTCTATTAAGTTTGTTGATCCGTGTAAGAGTGAATCTGTTCCTGACAAACATACATTTAATTTTATATGTTCTCCAAGAAATCTTTCCTTTTCCCCCCTTTTCTCTTTCTTTCTTTTCTTCATCTCTATCTGGTTGTTTTAATTTAATTTAATTTAATTATTGTTGTTTGCCTTCAAATTGTTTTCAATTTATGTCAACCATAAGGTGGACCTATTGCAGGTTCTTCTGTGGGTTGAGAGTGTGTAACGTGCCATGTTAATCTAGTGGATTTCCTTGGATGAGTTACATCACCCTGGTTGTATTGAATACTTTACAAGAAAACCTGTGTCACACTTTACCACACTGAATGCAACGTCTGACACATTCCTTTTTCCAGTCTAGTGGGGTCTTTGAGGCCCAAGTACCAGAGCTAGAGGAATCAAAGGAGAGCAATAAGATGCCAAGGGTTGGAAGTGGGAATTCTGTTTCAGCATCATTTCTGGTCTTCTTGTCTGAAAGGGAGAGAAGGAGACACTCTGTCCCACCAATCTGCAGAGCTCTATGGTATAGGCTGACAGTCTGAAGATGGTATCCTTTTGGGTCGTCCCAACTAGAATAGACCCATTTGATCAGTTGTGGAATGCTACGCCCACATGTAGAGAATGAGGCCAACACAGGGGAAGAGGGCATGAAGATAATATGTGGAACTTGAGCCATCAACATAGAATCCCTTGCTGTTTCTAAGAGGGGCATATCCTTCCATTTCCTATTTTAAAGGGGATATACACCAGTGTGGTGGAATGCTTTGAGCACTGGGCTACAACTCAGGAGACCAGAGTTTGATTCCCGCTCAGCCATGGAAACCCACTGGGTGACCTTGGACACGTCACACACTCTCAGACCCCAGAAAACCCCATGGCACATTCACCTTTGGGTTACCAAAAAACAGAAGCAACTTGAAGGCACGTAACAGCAACAACAACTGTAGTTAATCTTTGTTTTGAAGTAGTATTTTAAGTGTTTTTTTTTCTTTTTTTAATATTTTTTATTATCATAAAACAACATAAAGCACAGAAAAACAAGACAACAACACAAAAACAAACACAGTGGGGGGAAAATCCCCACAAAATCCCCACACTACACTAAAACATAAACATACAGTACTTGAGTCTCACATCAACAATACACCCAGTATTAGGCATATCCATTTAACCCGTATCTTGCAGCTATTAATAAATAATAGGTTTTCTATATTAATATACTACTGTCTCATATCTGTCTTTAATCTACCTTTCTTTCCTTCTACTATTAAAAAAAATCATAAAATAGTCACAATTTTAAAAATCATTTCTCCCTTCATATAGCTCATTTTTCTTTATCTTCTCTCCCCTCCTCCTTCTTTTTTTATCTGTATGAGAATATTCTTATCAATAGCTTGTCTACCTCTAACAACAGTATCATGTCAAATTAATATTCTGGATATCATAGAATTAAAACATAATCCATGCTGCAATTCCAAATCGGAACCTTTTAACAATAAAAACCTTCCTTAGCATTAATAATAATTTAGGCTTAATAATAATAATAATGAAAAGAAATTATCCCACTCCATTTTTTCAAAGTTATTCTTTTCAAAGCCACTTTTACATTTTTTTAGGTTCTGAATTAACATTCTCATTTTTCCTTATTATGGGTTCTTTCAACTGGCCAGCTGGAACTGTTCTTTTCGTTATTGTCTGTACCAGAATGATCCTTATTCCAGCTTGATATTCTTCCTCCAACAAAGCTGCCAACTAAATCCGATCTTTGATTTGAATGTCAGATTTTTAATCAAACATATATTCATTCAGCTCTAATTTTTCCTCTGAGATTTCTTCGGTCAGTTGCTCATTATTCCTGGAATCACCAAAATCCATAGCCAAATTATTTTTTATTTCATCCCACCTTCTGAATTGTGGATCTCTAAATTCTTTAAACTCTTCTTAAAAATCCAAAAAATATGCTGGTCCTTCCTCTTGCTAAAATTGGGAGTCCATTTTTAGGAAAGCAAAACACCAAAGTCAATTGAAGAGAAAGAAAAAAAACATTTGGAGTGGTTATCTTTCAAAAAATAATAACACTAAATGCCAGTGTTAGCTTTCCCACAGTTAATTCTAACAGTGTCCAGTAGATGGTGCCAGAAACTAAATCTCATTGACATCTAACTCAGTTAAAGGCTGTTTTAAGGTTCAATCATTAATCAATTCAAGTCCGAGTTGCAAAAATCCCAAATAAATCTTTAATCAAAGTCTGTTCATTATTGCCACATTTTGACTCCATTAGTTTCATATGAAGTTGTTTTTATCACTTCATTTCACTGAAGAGAGAAATTGTGCATCTTTCAGATCTAAATCTACATTAGGGAAAGGGAAATATGGAAAAGAGACTTGTCTTACTAGTAATAGCATTGGTTCCTTATTTATTTCTCCCTTTTCTTCTTTTACTAAAACATGCTTCTAATTAAGGGATCTCAGTGAAGATGTAGTGTCCATAATAGGGAGGGAGAATTGCCTCCTCCCCAGCTTTCCAACAGTGGGTTTTAATATTTGGAATGACACCCCTGGTCCTGTCAGCAGAATACTGGCCTTTCTTCCTGACCATGTGGCCCTAATAAACGTGTTTTTGATGTTGTTGTCACCAGATTGCAAATCCCACAGCCCCATAGGATGGAGCCTTATCAGCTGAACCAGCATCAACCAGGGCCATTTCTGCACTAGACTGTTGTAGCGCTATGATTCCACTTTTAACATCCTTTGGAATCCTGGGGCTTGCAGTTTTGGAAGGGGCCACAAGGCCCCTCCCAAAACTGCAAACCCCAGGATTCCATAGGATGTTGAAAGTGGAATCATAGCACTATAACAGTCCAGTGCAGAAATGGCTCAGGTGTAATTGAATGAATACACACTTAGTATGCAGGACAATGATAGTTAAAATAATTTCCTGTATATCCCTGCAGTTGCTCCCCTCTCTTGGCAGATAGAGAACTTTTTTCGCTTTAGGTGCATTTAACCCAGCCTGCTGCCTGCTGGTTTCTGCCCCACCACCAGCAGTGAGCTAAGACTCAGCTGCTAGTCTGGTTTAGCTTCTGGGATCCTTTCACAGTGCCCAGTTTACAGCAATGCCATTGTCATCACTTTATTTATAGCCCTTCTTTTTCATAGACTGGGATTCAAGGCAGCTTGCAAAAGGCAGAAATCACAATGATAACACATAGAGATAAAAGCACAAAAGGTGAGATTAAAACAGTGTGAAACAAACAACAGAATAAAACCACCGGTTTCCAGCCTCAGCTTGTGGGAGAGGGTTTGGAGGAGGCAAGCTAGCCTGCACATGACAGTGGCATAGCTTTGAAGAGCCAGGGAAACACAACTTGTCTGGAAGCAACCCTTGACCTCTGGTAAATCCCAACAAAAGACAAGTTTACCCATGAGGCTTCTCTTCCCTGCGGACGCAGACGGAGAAAGGGCTGAAATGAATTGGTTTGGTGAGATTCTTCTTCATACACCACCTATTTACAGAACCCGCCCTGGAATTCTTAAAGTCTACTCCATTCTTGTAACATGTAGGGGCTGCCAGACATTCCCCACTGCACCAGGGGATACTAAGCAGGCCGCTCTTTGGGCTGGAACTGGGAGTGATTTTAGACATCCCCAAGATTTTATTCATCCTTGAAAACTGACACACCTTAGTGACATAGCACTAGGTAAACGATGCAGCAGATGGTTTACAGCAATGAAGTCTTTTAGCCCTTTTGGAGATTAGGTTTAGCATCTTCTCACAGCCACTAATCAACTCTTAAGAGTTATATAGTGGAGATGCCAGCAAAGGAACTTAACATTCCCAAACGTCACCCATGTTTTCCCCTTATAGCTATGAGAACTGGGCAAGCAGGTTAAGAACAGGGGAAAATTCACTCCGCTAGTCCATTCTCAGTCCTCTTTTTTTTCCTCTTAGACTCAACCTGCTAATGCAAAAAAGGCTAACACAAAAACAGTTAATGCAAAAAAAGTACCAATCAAATTTACAAATACTAGTAAGTTCTTTATGTACCACTGGACTGCTGTTAAAGTTTGGCTGTAATGTTAACAAGCACTCCAATACCCATCTCCCCGATGGCAAAGACCCAGCTCATGAAAGAAACATTAGCAGCTACACCAAAGATCACACAATGTCAATATCCAGCAGATGGGTTGGGAGTGCAACCACCCTGTGACTACATATGTGTAGATTTGTGTTCTATAAGTGTACAGCAGGCTGTTAACCCTGTCTCTGCATTTTGGATTGGCTCCAGCCCATGGTGAGGAATGATGATGTGATGAAGTTCTGGGGGATGTGGCTATCTGGAGTGCCAAGGCAGCCTGAAAGCAGATCGCTAGGAAACCAGAATAGCACCCCAGGAGAGAAATCTAGCCCAGTGGTGTGTGGGAGCGGCTTGAGGCTTAGAGAAAAATTTACACAAAGCCAAGTAGCTGTAGGCAGTTTGAGTCCTTCAGTGAGAGCCTAACAAGGAAGTAGGGAGGGGAGTCCCTTAGTCAGACAGAGTGTGACTGTTTTTGGAGGTTTTGGCCATTTCCGTACTACACACTTATAGTGCAATTATTCCACTTTCAACATCCCATGGAATCCTGGGGCTTGCAATTTAGGGAGGAGCCAGCTGGACTCTCCCTAAACCACAAACCCTAGGATTCCATAGGATGTTGAAAGTGGAAAAATAACGCTATAACAGTCTAGTGAAAAAATGGCCTTAGTGCTCAGTAGAAGCCTAGTGAAACACAACGAAGTAATTGAGCCCTATCAGGATCTGGACGGTGAGTGTGACCTAAATTGGGGTTAAGCCTTTGGTGGGAGTTTAACCAAAGTGCTGTTGTACAATTGTGCCTTTACTGAAAGTCTAAAGTCTAAAGACTTATTTGAACTATTTCTGAGCAGGGGGTTAAATGTTAATTTTGTCCGAAGAGTACACTGAAGAAATGCATATGCAGGTCATAGCTAATACAGTTCTTCAGAGTCCTTCTAGACAGTTTCCTTTTATCTTGAAACTCTCATATCAGAAGAAGGATCATAAACAGCCCTTTGCCTACATTCTCACCAAAGGCTCAACCCCAATCTAGTTCACACTTTCTGACCAAATTCTATAATTGTTTAATTACTCTTCTGCCTTTCCCTAGGCTTTCCCTTAGAATCAAACCCTTCCCACACAGACAAACTCCCTGGCTGACTGAAGGACTTTATTTCGGAGCTCTCTTTGATTGAAGGGTACTGACTTTAGAACTCTTTCTTGCAGAAGACTCAAGCACTTGCCTTTTTGTATCTCAGACATCAGCCCCTCCCACACACTAATGGGGCTGGGTTTCTCTCCTGATGAGCTATTTTGGTTGCCTGGCAAGCTGTAGCTAGGCTGCTCTGGTACTCTGGGCCTTTCTGCACTACACTGTTGTTACTGCAGGTTAGGCCTCCTTGGAGATAGCATAAAGATATCATTTTGATATCAATAATTTGGCTCTCTTCCACCACCCCTCTCCACGTGTTTGTGAGGCCCCCGGACAAGCACAGAACTAGGCTCGTCCACTAATCGCTGGACATTCCATTCTCCACCCAGGCAGGCCAGAAATAGCAAGATCACCGCTTTAGGAGACCTCTCTGCAAACACCCTCATTATGTACGCACGCTGTTTACAAAGGACTCCCTGCCCCGAGCAGGCAACCTGGCAAGCTGAATACTCAACTGCCAAGCACTAAGCATTTGCATACTGGCTACCTCTTTGTCAATTCGGACTTAACTCAATCGTCCTAAATTTTGACCTTTCCAAAGCTTTGTCCCGCTCCTAAATCGCATTGTTTTCCCCAAGTATGGCATATCCTGCAGTTACATTTCTCTCTATAAAAACCCCTGATTCCGAGACCTTCCTCAGATCGCTCCCAAGTTCCAGACTGTCCTGCTGCCACTTTGCTTGGCGAGCTTCCCCTCAGCTCCACGTGCTGAGCCACATCGAACCCGAGCATAGCTCTCTATCTTCTTTCCAGGCTTCAGGAACAGGTTTCATATCACCCGAATCAACTATCCCTCTGAAAATCCTGCTATCCTATTCACACCTTTATTTCCCTTAGTTATCTGTGTGTGTGTGTGGCTCACATTATGTGCTTGTATTTAATAAAGATCATTCATTTATTTCCAACACGGTTTGCTCCTTGACTTGGCCTGACCCCGTAAACATTGGGTTACAAGATCCTGCTGCGTTACCCTGCCTCTCGTAGCACCAACCGGTGCTCTTGACTAATTTTCCCCATCTTGTGTAATTGTAAGGTTATTTAGGTGTCCCTCCCGGGACCCCCAGTAAACAGGGTAACACTGTTATAGTGCTGTTATTCCACTTTCAACATCCTATGGAATCCTAGGGGTTGCAGTTTAGGGAGGGGCCTTTAGAATTCTCAGCCAGAGAGCTCTTTGGCCTCAGCAAACTACAAACCCCAGAATTCCACAGGATGTTGAGAGTGGAATAATAGCACTATAAGAGTGTAAGAAAAGCCCTCAGAATAGCAACACTCTCAGAACTCTGTCATTGTATTAAAAAACCCAACATTCCTCCACTGTATTCTCCTCATATCTGACTATCTCAAACTGCTGGAGAGGAATTATTCTGGATAGAGAAACACATGAGTTTTTTTGTTTGGAAGGGGGGCTAAAACCTGTTTTCTGCATAGCAAAAAAAAAAAAAAGTTTTCCTGCTCAGGAAACAATGTTTTCTGTGCAAAAAAATGTGTTTTTTTGTTTTTGTCCAGTAGCCCTTTTTCCTATGTAGAAAACTGGTTGCACACAAAACATGTTTTTTTCTATGCAGAATAATTCCTCCACAACCTGTTGGGTCTTCAAATACTGGGAGGAAATGGTTCAAGATTCTCAATGATCTGTTGTTCTTCCTGAAGAGGTTTTCCAATTATCAGGAACCCTGTTTTTCAACCTGGGCATGAATAGTAATAAATATTCTTTGCATCACTGGAACTTGGGGATCTGAGCAAAAGATCATGGGGGAGAGAATGGATTAGCCCTGACACCCTTTAGCTAATGAGAGAGGAGAACAGGGAGATCTGAAGGCCTCTGGGATGAAGAAGGAGGAGAGGTCATATAATGAAAGCTTGCTGCTAACTACTTCTTGTTATAGCAAGGAAAGGAATCCAGGAAAGGACTATAAGGAAACCAGGAACGATCTAGTCAGATGCATTAGGTTTTCAGTTCTTTTGAAAGGAGTTTGAGGGCGAGGAATGTCAACATGGGGTTGGGGAATAATCTTTCTTTTCTTTATGCCTGTTACTAAGGGTTTGGTTTTCCTCCTTGCAACCAAAGGGGAAGTATGTGGACAGCCAGTGTTCTAAGCTAGTTGAGTTAGTTGATAAATCTTCCGTTAATTCTTAATATTCTATTTTCCCAGTTTTTAAATATTATTATTAAAATGTTGCACTTATAACAAGCATGCTTTTTTCCTTGAGGGAGAGTGGGAAGCTCTGGCCACATGTCTCCAAGGCAAGGTTACCCGGAACTTTTAAAATGTTACTTTTTTCCTTCCTCCCAAAAACATAAGGAGGTGTGTGTGGAGGGGGGAGTGTTGTACTTTTTACATTCTCCATTCTCCAGGAAAGGGAAATTGGCTGTCCAAGATTTGGCTTGGAAGCAGCACTACTACTTCCACTGCACTGGAGAGAGGTGGGCAAGTTTGAGCAAAGCCCAGACACACTCCAGCACCTTGTTTTTGATGCAATTATAATTTTGCTGCAATCACAAGCAATTTAGCCAGGTCCATGCTAGTTTTTTTCTCTCTTCCTGCCACACTATCCATTCTCATCACCCTTTGAGATTTTTTATGCTTTTATTTCTAGGGTTTTTTTCTTTATATCTACTTGATTGATTTCTGCTTTAGAAAAATGCATAAAAACATGTTGAATGCATTTTTGTTTTAAATTATTCTTTTAATTGGACTGGTTGTTTGATAAACTGTAGTACCACACCTTGATTTGTTTTGCCTGTTTAGTTTTAATTTATGCTGTAAGCCACTTTGATTCCTGTGTTGGGGGAAAAGTGGGGAATGAATGAAATCAAATCAGTTCACTCCACCTTGACTCCCAGGAGAAAGGCAGGGTATGAATCACATGAATAAACAAGACATAAATAAATGCCCATCCTCCCCAATTGTTGGCCTTACTAACTGTGGCTAATGGGCATTAGAATTCAGTTGCGTCTAATCAGTCTCAGATACCCCTACTCTCATTTTCTGGTTCTGAACAGTGTGATCTCTAAGGGATTTAGGAGACAGAAACCTTCCTTGAACTAAAAGAAGCTCCTCTTCTTTTGAGTATTCACAGAACTATCTGGACCTGGAACAGATATCTGCAAGTATGGGCCTGTCTTATTCACAAGGCTGCAAAAAAGGGAAATATCCAAAATTGGCCAGGAAGATTTCAGTGTTCTACGTGCCTTCAGTCTTCAGGAACTATTATTGCTTAATCCTGCAAATGGTATTGAGTCACTACTAGAAAGCTTTCCAAAGGCCAAAAGACCAAAATCATATATTCATATTTACTATGGAGTCATGCAAATATCCTGTCTGATCCTGGAAGATAAGTAGGGTCAGCTCCGGTTCAGACTTGGATGAGACCACCAATGAAGGCAAGGTGCTGTTGTCCATATTTCAGAGGAAGAATTGGCAAAAGCATCTCTGAATATTCCTTGCCTACGAAAACCCTCTGAAATTCATGGAGCCACCATAAGTTGACAGGCAACTTGCAGGCACATACACACACACACACACACACACGATGCAGAGCTTAGCCAGAGGGGGAAATCATGTAACCCTCCAGATGCTGTTTGACTATAACTCCCATCACCCTGAGCAGCATAGGCAAGAGTGAAGAATGCTGGGAACTGTAGCCCAGTGCCCTTAGGAGGGCCTCAAGATTCCCATCCCAGAGGCAGAGTGAAGCTGTGGCCTCAGGCGGCGTGTGCTGGGTGGAGGCAGCAAGGCATTCATCTTCATCTTTGTCTCAGGCAGCTCAAGATGTTGGGACAGCTCAGTGAATGTTAAATAACCCAAGGTATACATTCTCACTTCTGTGGTAAGAAAAACAGCAGTGGGATCTGAAACTAGAGATGAAAAGAATACTCTGAAATATTCAATAATTGGCCAAAATAATAATAGTATTTTTTTTTTGAGTGTTGGGAAACCCTGACAAGATCAGTTCTGGACTGATGAGAATCTCCACAATTTGGTATTTATTCTGTGCAAAATTTGCATGTGGATGATCTGCATAGAAAACAACATTTTTTTTAAATAGGAGACAGCTTTTTCTGTGCAGACATATTATTTTCTGCACAGAAAGATCCCCAGATTCCAGTAGATTTCCACTGGGATCTTTTTTAAAAAATCCTTCTTTGGAAAGATACAAGAGGTCTTTCCCAATCTCCATTTTTTTGTCTATATACCTCTCTATGTTCAACCAGTCATTTTGTTTGCTGAACCCGAAACAAGCGTCCCTCATTTTCCTTTTCTCAATTGGTCATTGGTATGGATTGTCTTTCCATGAATCACTGAGAGGAGAAATCTTTAAGACTGCCAAGCCCACTTGCTTGAAAAAAAGCTCCACCAAAGTGTCTCCCCACCCACTGCCAATGGCATTTTCTTCTATGTAAAGAAAGTTACAAAGTATGGTGGGGATTAGATTTAAGTCTATATGATCCTTCAAGTGATAGGAGCTTAAAGTCCATGACTTCAAAGGGCATGGTCCAATCTACGTAATAGTTAAATAAGCTATAGCTTGAAGACTTGTATTTGGAAAGATCTTTACAGTTAGAATAATGTGTATTTTTCAAGTGATAAATTTACATTTGGAATAATGCATTATATTATATTATTTTATTTTATTTTTTGCTGCTTGGCCTCCTCAGCTTGCTATAGCTAAGAGAAGGAGAAAGAATCATGTGACAATCAAGATATTTTTAGATTGCAAGTCCCATCACCTGTAGCCAGTCTGTTAAGGAAAGGCAAGAGTTGCAGTGTGCCAGCATTTGACAGCCTGAATAACTTTTGTGGTCACATTCAACTCTGTGATTTTGTGATTCAGCACGTGTGAATTCTGGCGCTGTCAAAGGGCTGCATTTTTGGGACAAGATGGGGCTGGGTTTACAGTTGTTATCTTTGTTTAAACTTCCATAGCTTTGTCTAAAAAGAGAGAGAGAGAGAGAAATAACAGTTGCTTCACCCATTTCCTAAGATGTCTGCAGCATTTTCAGTTTCAGGTTTTGCAACAGAGAATGAGCAAAGAGGGAGCAGGAAAGATCAATGAAGCAACACACATGGAGGGAGTTGTGGCTGTGCACTCCAAGGCACTCTGACTTATGCCAACCCTAAGGCAAATGTGTCATGGGGTTTTCTTGGCAAGATTTGTTCAGAGGGGTTTTGCCCTTGCTTCCCTCTGAGGCTGAGAGAGTGTGATGTGCCCAAGACAACCCAAGGTTACCATGGCAGAGCAAGGATTTGAACCCTGATCTCCAGACTCATAGTCCAACACTCCAACATTGCAGCATGCTGCCTATGATGGAAAGAGTAGAAGAAGAAAAAAAAAAGAAGACCAGGGACTGCTCGGCAAAACAGTCGGGGCCTCAGTCCCAAGTTGTTAGTTCTCAACTGGAGTAGATCCATTGAAGTGATGGGAAATTACACAAGTCTTGGCTTAACATTCAGGTATTGGATCATCAGGTCTGCTCTGGTAATTTGGATTTAGCCATTTGCCTGCAGCAGGAAGAAAAGCTGAAAAATGGTGAGTCTCTTCCTGGCACCGACACCAGACAAGAAGTTCTAGAACTCAAAGTGACAAGGGAGCAATTCAAAAAGCCCATTTTCTCTTGCCTGAATACTTGCCAAATTTCAGTTGGTGAGGAAAACTGCAAACAGAACCTACTACCCCTCCTTTAGTGGCATGTGCAGGTATAAGCCAACTGTGTCCAGTTCTGGGCACCACAGGTCAAAAAGGATATTAACAAGCTGGAATGTGTCTAGAGGAGGGTGATTTAAAATGGTAGAAGGCCTGCAAACCATGTCCTGTGAGGAGCAGCTTAGGGAGCTGGATATGTTTAGCCTGGAGAAGAGAAGATTAAGAGGCAACATGATAACTGTGTTTAAATATTTAAAGGATGTCATATGGAGGATGGAGCAAACCTGTTTTCTGTTGCTCCATAGACTAGACTCAGACATAATAGAGTAATGGCTTTAAACCTCAGGAAAAGAGAATCCATCTAAATCGTAGGAAGAACTTCCTGACGGTAAGAATAGTTTGACAGTGGAATGTACTTCCTTGGAGTGTGATGGAATCTCTTTCTTTGGAGTTTTTTAAAACAGAGGCTGGATAGCTATTTGTTTGACATGCTGTGATGGTGTATTCCTACATGGCGGGACGTTGGACTTGACTGTCCTTGTGGTCTCTTCCAACTCTAATCTTATACCTGCATGTCTCTCTTTTTTTGATCTATGGGAAGGTTCCTTCCTCCTTTCACATTGACCAAAGCCTTCTCCTCTTTGACCTATTGTAGAATCATTGCATTCTCCCCCAACATCCATTCCATGCTTAGCAGTGGGAGAATATAGATGCTTCTGCTATGGTCCTGTGACCAGACACAAAATGATTATATCATTGCTGACTCCAACAGAAGGCACCAGCAGAGCTTAGCAGAAGAGGTCATCATTTTGTGTCTGGCTATAGGAACATAGCTAGACAATTATTCAGTCCCCAAACGGTCTCTGCAGGCATGTAGTGGTGGTGGTGGTAGGCAACCTGCAGTGACTCTACAGTATGTCCAGGGGTAAGTGAATGGCCCATTGTATGATTGCATAATTCCACATGCTGAACTGCTAAGCTACACTGGATCATACAAGATTGCAACTGGAATGTTCACTGCTACATTCAAGCAGTGTGACAACAAAGGAGCTACAAATGAGCACAGCCTGGCAAAGTTTGTTTTGTCCTCTACAACTCCCAGAAAGCTTCAGCCAGCATGGTCATACTGTAGGGTTTCCAGGATGAATATGGATGGGCCTTCTGTAGCCTTAATCATTAACAGAAACTGGATCTGGAAGATGTACCATAAAGTTCCATCAGGTGAAACTATGGAATATCTCCTCCCTCCTGCCAAACCCACCTTTTAGCTACTGTGGCTCCCTCCCCCATACAATTATTTCCTGGCTGGTGGAGACCAGGGTGAGCATGGAGACATCCAAAGTCCTGGACAGAAGGCTGTGCATCCAGCCCTGTTCCTGTAGCTGAGCACACAGCACTGAAGGCGATGTTGGGCCCATTCATACTGCACAATTTTAGTGCTGTTATTCCACTTCAACTGCCATAGTTCCTTCCCGGCATTTAGAACTCCCAGCTGGAGATCTCTAGTGCCTCATCAAATTGCAAGCCTCAGGATTCCACTTTAACTACAGTTATGGCAATTAAAGTATATATTTTGTAATATATAAAATTATAATGCTATAACTGTGAAGTGTACTCAGTGCCAGGAACAGAACTGGATGTTTCTGTGTGACTGCTCTCTCCGTATACCACCACCCAGCAGATAGTCATGTTGGGATGATGCTGGAGTAATAAAAAGGGGTTTTTTTGGGTGGGGGTGGTGATGATGATGGTTAATTATTGATTGATGATTCTTGGCAAAACTTTACAGTGCTTTTACAGATCCAAGATGTTGGAGAGCAGCTTAATAATGTAAAGACTAAACCCCCAAAACAACCTAATGAAAATGATTTGGGCACAGAATCCTCACTGATTATTGAAGGAAAGAAATGGAAATTCGGTGAGTAAGGAAAATGAATTGGAGTAACCCAGAAAAGGTCAGCTATCTGACTGCCTGGAATCCTGACACGTCATATCACAAAGGCGCGTGTAAATCCTGACAGCTATTGTGCATAAATCCTGGCAACTATATTATTGGAGACCATATCCAGGTTTTTAGATTACATACAGCTTCAGCTGCCTGGGATCAGATAGGGGTAAACATGGCAACCATTGTCCTCCTTTCTTTCCTGCTGCAGCTTATGCAATTTGAGGGAAATTCCCCAGACCTCTCTCACCACTTGAGCTGGGGATGATCAGCCTTCATTGCTATGTTGCTTTGAAGCTCACTGGTCAATGTTTTCTGCACCTCAGTTTTACACCTATTGACTCTGTACTTCCTTGGAACATTTTATAATCTGCTTTGTAAAATCACCCCCCCATTCATTCTATATATGCCTGTAATTTTTTAAAAAAATATTGTGACCATCTATTTTCTAAAAAATAACTTCGATTTGATTTATTATAGGCATGGATGGCTTAAGCTGAAATCATGATTTACTTTCTAGTTGATATAGTTTCCTATTCCAGGTAAATTATTGTTCATAACAGAAGTTTTTGTTTTTGTTTTCCTGATAGACAAGATATCAGAAGTCATCCAGTCTATCCTCTCTAGCATTTTTTTTAAAAAAAGGGGATAACAACTTTTTTGAAATCATAGAACCATATAGATCACTAAAACCATGCACAGTGGGCCATCCACATGTGCAGGTTTAACATTCATGGATCTGATTATTTGTGTTTCTCCTATGCCTGCTCTCCCCCAAGCACTTCTTTTCTGAGGAAATCTTTCCTCTCAATGGCTCTGATCAGGTCATACGGCCTTTTAGAAACTCACCTCTGGTCCTTCTCTGGCAGCCCAATTTCTTAGCACCAAAAATGTTTTCCTGGCACCCCCCCCTCCACATCAGAGGAAGGAGATGGGTGTGAAAGAGAGGGAGTATAAGGCCACCATGCTGACCCTACCTGCTTCCCCTCTCCTTTCCCTGACCTGGGCCATTTCCACACTAGCCTATTATAGTGCTACGATTCCACTTTCAACATCCTATGGAATCCTGGGGTTTGCAATTTCGTCACAGGCCAGCTGGCTCCTTCTGAAACTGCAAACCCCAGGATTCCATAGGATGTTGAAAGTGGAATCATAGCGCTATAACAGGCTAGTGTGGAAATGGCCCTGGTTGGGACCCTGGGTGTCTGCCACCCCCACCGCGTGGCCCCCTTCTCACAGGCACACTCATACACACACACACACACACACATTTTATTTGTGATTTTTCCATTTTTGCAGGGGTCCTGTGCCTGTAATCCTAGCAAATGTGAAGGGCCAACTGCCGTCTATCACCCTGCAAATGTGGGGGATTCACTGCTAAAACATGACAGATGAGTGGGCATAAAACTTTGGTTTCAAAGGAGTTTAAAAGATTGTTTGAAGAGGGCTCACATCCCAGACCAGCCAAGGAGGAACATCCTGTCATTTTTGGAGGTAGCGTGTTCCAGTGCTACTCAAAATGGTGGTCCATGGACCAGTTTTGGTTTCTGGTGAGTTTGTAGGAAAGCAAGAAACTGTTGCACACAATGGGCACAGATGTGATGTTGATTCCTGCCTATGACATTGGGAAAAAGAAAGCCTACAGGTCTCCCACATTACATTAACTTAAGAAGTCTTGGTCTATATCACTGTCAAAGAGCTCTCACTGTCAGTCAGGAAGTTCTTCCTTATGTTTAGTCAAAATCTTCTCTCATAAATTGAATCTTGTAGTCCAAGTCTTCTCCCAGAAAGCAGCAGAAAACAAGCTCCGTTTTCTACATGACTGCCCTTCAGATGTTTTAAGATGGTTATCTTATCACCTCTCGCTCATCTCCAGGCTAAACATACACTCTCAAAAATTCCTTGCAGTGCTCAGTTTCCAGACCTTTTACCATCTTGGTTGCCATTCTTTGGACATGTTCCAGCTTGGTGACCTCCTTCTTAAATTACGATATCCAGAACAGGACATAGGACTCCAGCTGAGGTCTGACCAACTCATTTGTTTTAGAAGAAATCTGTTTTTTATTGTCAAGCAAGCAAACAAATGCTCACAAGCACCACAGGTAGATGTGCTGCTTCATGAAGGGAGCAAAAGAGACAACAAAAATCCACAACTGGGCCTTATTAGGGCCTACCAAGATGGCAGAAAAGCAGGAAACATTTCAAATTCCCTTCAGTTCCTTTTTTAAGGTGAGGTGACCCAGAAAATGAGGAGATGGAGGAAGAAGCCAAAACTGATAAAATGACCAGCTCACCTACCAGTGACTCATTCAGTCTCCGTCTGAGGATGGAACCTCCCTAAAACCTTATGACCTCAACATCTGACCTAATATTTGGACCTTATATATCTCCCCCCCAATCTTAAACTAAGAACAAGAGTAGTGTAGTAGTCTGAATGTTGGACTAGGAGGCCAGGGTTCAAGTTCTAGCTTGACCATGTAAACCCACTTGGGTAACTTTGGGTGCATCACACTCTCTTAGCCTCAGAGGAAGACAGCAGTAAATGCCCAAATTTCTAACACTGTAGGAACTTAAAACTTCAAGTAAGCATTTAGAAATCCAGTTCTGGCAGTAAAAAAAAAAAAAAAAAAGGAGGCAGGCAAAGTGACCAAGGGAAGAAGATCATAGCAAATAGAAGAGTTTTAGGTGTGAATGATTCTCAGCAGTGGTGTATTTGAATAGTTTACTTCAAGTCTCAAGTCCTTGAAGATACTTTCAAGTCAAGTCTCGAGTCTGGAAGCCAACTTTATACCCCAACCAAAATTCCAGAATTATTGGATAGAGTGAAATAAACTCAGTTTGAACAATTTAAGGAGAGTCAGCTTTCCACATTTGCAATTTTGCCATCTGTAGCTTTGGAAGTGCGTAATAGGATCCTATCTTCCTCTCCATTACTGAAGATTCAAAAGATTTAGAAGGAAGGATCCTTCTTCTTCAAGCCCGTTGCCTAACTCTGAGAAATGCACCCTGCAATCTGGGGGCAAGTCTTGTTTTTGCTCTTGGGAAAAGTTTTAGACGGCTCCTCTGATATGCAGCAGGGACAGGCTGCTGAGCAAACCTCAAGCCTGGTTCAAGCCCATTGCCTAACTTGTTTGTTGTTCCCTTCTGAGAAATGCACCCACACTTTGGGGTTGAGAGAGATTGTCATGTGACTAATAAGCAAAAACAGATGGAGACATTGTATGAAGGTGTTATGTTACTGAACCAAGGACAGCGAGTCAGTCATTAAAAATATACAAGTCTCAAGTTGAACCAGTGCATCATTTATGGCCAAGTTGAGTCTGAGGCCCTTTTTGCATGGCATTTGTCATGCAAAAGGGCCTCTGGAGCATCGTGTAATTGCGAGGAACATTTCACATGACGTCCTCGCAATCGTGTGATGCTGCTGGAGCCAGCAGGCACCAATCAGGCAATATATCATTTTTGGCTTTTGGCTGAAAATGATGCGCAATCATATATCATTCTGGGGCCCCACACACACTTACCATCTGTGTGGAGCCTCTGGAGCTGCGGCCCTCATGCTTCCTCCCCCAGTGCAGCCTGGGAAAATACCTGGCTGCACTGCGGAAGAAAGAGGCAGAGACCTCACGTTACCTGCCAACTGGCAGGCAGCTGCTGCAGAGACAGAGCAGATGGGATGCGAGTGCCTCATGGAAAAAAGACTGCTTGCGTGATCCCCGTGCAACCATGCCAGATGCAGGTAAGCTTCGGAAAGGGCCTGAGTCAAGTCTCTGACGTGACTTAAATCCGACTTGAGTTCGAGTCTATCGACTTGCATCTACATCACTGATTCTCAGTTATGATTTTAGAGAATTATTTTACAAAATGATGAATAGATGGAATTTAACACCAGAAAAGTTGTCTAAAATGCATAAAGTTCCTCAAATGTTTGTGGGAAAGTTGATCAAAAAGAAGGAACTTTTTACCACATGTGGTAGACCTGTAAGAAAGCCAAGAAGTTCTGGGTGATGATACATAGACTGATGGAAGGCATTTGAAAGGTAAAGATTCAACTCAAGCCTGAGCTATTTTTATTAGGTCTAACTGATGAGCAGACTGATAAAAAGTTGGAAAGAATTTTTCATTGCATAATCATGGTGGTGAGAGTGCTGTACGCACAGAGATGAAAAAGTGTGGCTACTCCTTTGCTGGAAGACTGACTGTTGAAGATGCTGGATTTGGCAGAAATTGATAAATTATCTAGTTTAACTAAGAAGGGAACCTTTGGTTAAATTTAAAAATGATTGGGATAAATTGATTGTATATCTGAAGCCATTTGCGCACTAGACTATTATAGTGCTATTATTCCACTTTCGACATCCTATGGAATCCTGGGGTTTGCAGTTTTGGGACGGGCTGTAAACCCCAGGATTCCATAGGATGTTGAAAGTGGAATAATAGCACTATAACAGTCTAGTGCGGAAATTAAGACACCATTGGGTGAAAAAGTCAATTATTGGTTTTGAAGGTTAAGCTTACAGTTATTAAATATTAGGCAATAGTGTGATAATGATAATACATGAGAAGAAGTATATCTTATAGACTATCTTAGATGCAAAATCTGTTGAATTGAAAGTCTTTTATATGTATTTCTGGTCCCTTTTCAGTTTATTTATAGTTTTGTTTAATTTAGTATCAGGTTAGATGCTAGAGTTTCTTTGTCTATTTACTTACTGTTTGTCTTTACGATCCCCTTATATTGTTTTTATATACGAAATACATGTTAATAAAGATATTTTTAAAAAATGACTCTCAGTGTCTCACTTTCTGGATTTGGGACTGGAAGAAAATATCATGGCAGGGGCAGAATTCTTATTTGGGGCTGCAATGTCTTTGGCCATTTCCGCACTGGGCTGTTATAGTGCTATGATTCCACTTTCAACCTCCTATGGAATCCTGGGGTTTGCAGTTTAGGGAGGGGCCAGCCAGCCCCTCCCAAAACTGCAAACCCCAGGATTCCATAGGAGGTTGAAAGTGGAATCATAGCGCTATAACAGCCTAGTGCGGAAGTGACCTTTGTGTTAACCCCCATACTTACACTGCAAGTGTAAAAAACAGAGCCTAAAGCCTCAGAAAGGATACAGTACCTGTGATGGAGGCTTACCTCTCTCTCTCAAATTGGTATGGTAGCTTCCCAGTCTGAGAAGGCGCTTTGTCTTTTCCACACAGCTCTGCCCCCCCCCATAACACCATCTTTCTGTAAAAGGGTGAAGCCTTTCAATGGCTATTTACAGAGGTGTATCTAGCCTAAACAGTGCCTAGGGCAAGCATGGAAGTTGTGCTCCTAACTCTGGGGCTGCCTTCTCCTCCATCGTTAAATCTTCGGCAAATATACTGTGGGGTTTTCTTAAGCTTTGTCCAAAGGAGATTTGCCTTTTTCTTCCTCTGAGACTGAGAGATGACAGCTTGCCCAAAATCACCCAGGGCATTTCAATGGCTGAGTGGAGATTCAAACTCCAGTCTGAAGAATCATAGTCCAATGCTCAAAAAACTATACCATGTCAGCTCTTGGAATATCATACAATAGAACATAATTTGATTTCTTCCATCTTTTCTCCAGAATTTTGTTGTTGCTATCTGCTTTCATGACAACTCAGCTTACAACAATTCTACGCTAGGGTTTTATTGCCAAGATTTGTTCAGAAGGAGTTTGTTCTTGCCTCCCTCTGAGGCTAAGAGAGTGTAGGGCAGAGAGAAGATTTCCATGGCTGTTCAGGATTCTGAACCCTGGTATATCCAGAGTCCTAGCTGAATAGGCAAGGATTACACTACACTGACTACAGTTCCCAAATATCCCAGCCAGTGATACCCTTGAAAGCAACCCCCTCATTTCCACAATAAAACCCACTGTGATTTGATCCAGGGTGTCTAAGACCAAAAAAGTGAGTGCATGTCAGAGAAACAGAGATAGAGAGATGTGTGTGTGTGTATGTGTGGGAAACTGAGGGAGAAAGCCTGCACAGAGAAAGAGAGCAAAAAGTGTGTGTGAGAGAGAGACAAAGTGTGCGTGAGAAACAGAGGAAGAATGAGTATGTGTGCACGTGTAAGACAGAGTGGGGAGAAAATATATATGTGTATGAGGGAAACAGGGCTTCTCCCATGTTCCAACAGGTATACCTGTGAGGGTCATGGAATGCTGAGAATGGCCTCCCCAGAAGATCTCAAAACATGAGCAGGCTCATATGCGCCTTCAGATAAACCTGAACCTGAGCTTGGTAGATCATCACCAGCATTTTGGCATACTGGAAATTAGATGGATCCTCCAAAACAGCTGACCTGGGGTCTCTGAAAACCTGAAGCCAGGCCTGAGTGGACGTCTTCAAAGCCTCCATTTTTTTGTGAGGATCTCATCTGCAGGAAAAGAAGGAACAGTGGAAACACTTAAAGAGGATGAAGATTTGGCCATGCTGGAATTTTCCTTTGGTCACAGAACATCTGCCAATTGCAGAAGGAGAATCAACTGAAAAATATTTTCCTCCCAGGCTGGCTGAGTGGGCTAAAGGCAATGTTATATACCTCTTTGATGTCCACAATGCTGATGGAAAAATTGGGCTTAAGTAAGAGGTGTGTGTTTGTTGACCACTGATGGCTATCAAGCCTAGAGGGATTGTTTCAACATCATCCACAGCCACTCCAAGAGAGTATAAAAGTCCCCTGAACCTCATGGGACTTATTCATTTTCCTTGCTCTTTGCAGAAGGCCCTATACTCTTGGAGACCAGGTAAGTGAAACCTTTGCAGATCACCTAGCCTGAGGATGTAGGTATCTACTAAGAAGCTTGGAGACTGGGCTGAGAATTGTGCAGGCATCTAAGATGTAGATGGATTGCAACTCCCAGCAACCCTCACCCTGGGAGCTAGGGCTCCTGTGCGAAAAGTCTAGAAATAATCTGAATAGCTTCAGAATTTTCACTGTTGTTAATAACTGAAGCCTTACTGTGCAGTTACTCAGAAGTAAGTCTCTCTGTGATCCATGGAAGTTATTTCCAAGCTGAGTGGGCAGAAGGTGGGAAACTTGACATGCAATCCTATGTGTAATTATTTGGTAAGAAGTCCCAGTGTGCTAGATGGAACTTACTCTTGGGTAAGGATCCATATAGTTATGGGTCATAACCAGTGTGGTACAGTGATTTGAGCATTGGGCTACAACCCTGGAGACCAGGGTTTGATCCATCTCTCACGTATAGAAACTCACTGGGTGACCGTGTGTGCATCACACACTCTTAGCCCCAGAAAACCCTCTGATAGGTTTACCGCCATAAGTCAGAAATATCTTGAAGGCACATGTCAACAGTGGACTGTCTGAAGGACCATCCTTCCTGATAGAGCCTGGATAAGTTTTGACATCCTCAGTAGAGTGCTTTCTCTTGTTCCCAACACCTCCACAAGTATGTTTGGTAAGGACATGGGACAGAATCTTCTTGGTGGCAGCTCCCAGGCCTTGGAACTTTCTGCTCTAGCAGAGCAGGCCTTTCACCTTCCTGTTCTCCTTCCATCGGCAGGTGGAGACCTTTTCTATATGGAAAAGCATTAGGTGACCACGTGACTATGTGGAAAGATCTTTAATGGTGTTCATGTGTATATGTCGAGTGCATTTTTCATCATTACTCTCATGGCTTTAAATTATTTTTTAATTGATTTAAAGTTGTTGTTTTTTTAAAAAAAACACACATTAGTTTTGATTATCACACCTTGCTTTAATTTATGTTGTGAGCTGCTTTGGGTTCCATTTGGGAGAATATAAATTACAGAAATAAATACATTTTGATCTTGAACAGGATTCAAAGTGTCTTGGATCATATCTGCAGGAAATACCAGCTTTGCTTATTATGTCCTCTATTTGGGAACAGTAGAGTCATCCCTCCATATTTGTGGGTTCTGTATTTGTGGATTCAACCAACCATGGCTTGAACATATTAAAGAAAAAAAATCCCAAAAGCAAACTTTGATTTTGCCATTTTATATAAGGGATACCATGCACCACTGTATGGGACTTGAGCATCCATGAATTTTGGTATCCATGGGAGAACATGGAACCCAACCCTAGCAGATACCTAGGGCCCACTGTATTGTCAAGCATCCAACTATGAGATGTTTCCAACAGCTGTAACAGCTGGGATTAACAGACCATAAGAATTAGTGGTTTTAACAGGATTGCTTATTTGCTTTCATCCCTCTTTTAATTTTGCACTATAAATTGTTATGACAGTATTTTCTTTTAAACTATACTATAAGCTGCCTCAGGTCCGATTGTTGGAGGAAGAGATTGTATTATTCCATGCATGACTTGAAATTTTTCCCTGACTTCTCCTCTTCTCCATCCCATTTCCTCCTTCCAGGCCCACCCTGAACAATGTCTCAGATGGAAAATGCCCTTGAGACCATCATCAATGTCTTCCACCAATATTCGGTCCAGAAACCTCATCCAGACAAGCTGAGCCAAGGAGAGACCAAACAGTTCGTCGAGAAGGAGTTGGCAGAGTTCTTGAAGGTGAGTCCCTCTGGGATAGAGCCAAAGGGAAGACGTGAGAATATGCAGCAGACACACTGAGTTTGTGTGCGCCCAGAGAGATTGTCAAGATTCCAGCTCCCATTATCTCTAGCCATAATAGAGGGAACTGTGATCTAACAAGAGCTGGAGGGCAGTGTGTTTTCCATTCTGGGCTTACTTGGTCAAAAAAACACCACTCATTCCACAAAATAAAGGCTTGAGAAACCTGTCAGTTTTCAAAGGCAGGAAAATAATTAAGGAAGAGAAGCATCAAAGGGTTAATAGCTGCCCACTCCCCCAATCAAACTGTGAGGTCTGAGCACATTCAGCAGAAATGGCTGGCTGACCACTGTTGGTGGTGGAAAATGGGATGATATTCTGTAGAAAAGTGCTCAATGCTTCAACATTTTGGTGCAGTCCTGTTTGTTAATAGTAGTGTTACAGCCTGACCAGCTTTTGTAGGCTTGAAATATAAGTATTTTTTTAATTAACCAGGATAATAATATTATCTACTACTCCTGATTCCTTTTATTTCCTTCTAAGTTTAGCTGCACTCTTTCTACTCTCTTGGTGAGGATGTGGAGAAAGGATTTTCTAGATAAGATTATATTCTTGTGAACTATCTTTTTAATAGAAAGTAGCATCACCCTAAAAGGTGAGGGCCTTTAAGGTCCACCTGTAATGCCAGCATATGCTTGGAATTTGGGGATTTATAGCTCAAAGGAGGCCTGTGAGAGGAAGGTAATGGCAGGATCTTTTCACCTGTCTATATTAATAGTAACAGTAGAAAAGACTCTAGTAAAAAGTTATACAGGGTACTTTACTTGGAATTAGCAAACACACAAGAAGCCAGACAATCTCAAGAACCATCTACAGCTATTAGAAAATGAGGTAAGAAAGGTTGGATAGAGAGAAATTGGGTGTAAAGGGTGATAGTTACCAATCCTGAAACAGAATGTTGAAGTGGAGTGGCTCAGACTGTGTGTCTGAGGATAGGAAAAATGAATAGAAGTCTGAGCACCATAAATTATGTCCCAGTACTACAATTTATTGGGGTTGGAGCTAGAGATTTATACCATTTCCTACCCTGAAGGAGGATGCATGGACAAAGTAGTAATGGCTTTCTCACAGAGTTGATAAAGGAGTCTGGAATGGGACAAAGGAGTCTTAACTCCTTTGACAAAACATTGATGGGAGTCCTGACAATCTCTTAACATTTTGGTCAGGTAGCATGAACGGGGAAAGTCTCTGTAGGATATGCTTACAGTAGGGTCCCTGATTGCTTCACCTGGGCAGTTTCACCTGCTATTGTTTCTGGGCTCACAACTTACAGTTTTTGGAAGGATTATCCAAGCCCAACAGCACTGGGATTTCCCACCTAGTTCTCTCTGAATTTATGAACTGATCATGTCTGAGGTCATCCTGACCTGACATATGCTTACAATCAGAGCACTTTTAAACATGTGTTCCAGTCATAAATATGTCCAATTATAAAAATAGCCCATCCCACAGAGTGGAAGTGTATGGTGGGATAACAGTACTTTGAAGTGGGTTGTTCAAGACACATGAACTTTATAAAAGACCTGCTACTGATGGAGACAAAAACAGCTAGACCTATTCTGCTGATATGGCTCAATATGTGTTCAGTGGTGGCAGAAAGAGTGGCCTATCTACTGTGGGTTTTAGTCTGAACTTTAAAGTTTTTATTCTTTTACTCTGTGCAGTACCATGCACATTGATGACACTATATGAATAAAAGAACTATCCAAGGTGCTGAAGTTATTTGAGAGCTGAGGTTCAGCACCTTGGATAGCTTTTCACAGTGTAGACTAAAACTAAGAGCAGATTTACTGTCCCAGAGAGATTTACTGCCAAACAGCTGCCTCCATTTTTGGACTCAGCTTGGGAGCCTGGCTTCTGTGACTGTTGCAATGAGTGCCTGCACTTCAAAACCACTAAACAATTGCTTGCAACCGTAGGAATTAAGGAGCTTCCATGTTAAATTGTTAAATGGAACGTCCCTATTGATTATTTAAATGGGACATCCCTGTTCAGCTGTAAATGGAACTTTCATATTCAAGTGTTGAGTGGAACATTCCCATCCAGGTTTAAATGTAGATTCTCTTTTTAGGGCTTAAATGGAGCTTCCATATTCAAGATTTAAGTGGAATGTCCATATTCAGAGGTTAAATGGAGTTTCCATATTCAGGGATTAAGTGGAGCTTCCATATTCAGGTTTTAACTGGATTTTTCCGTATTCAGAGATTTTGTACCAGATGCTAGAAATAAACAAGAGGTGGAAGGCATTCATTCAAATAGATAGATAGATAGATAGTACCTGAAATTCACAGTGATGTCTTTTTAGCTGCCATCTTAAACAGGATATGCAGTAGGAACAGAGTTTGGGAATGTGCCTCTCCCATGCTACAGTTCCCATAATCCTGTAGCCATCATGGCCTTGGGATTCTGAGGGTTGTAGTCCAAAAAGAAACTTTCCCAAGTTCTGTATTGAAATCAATGGAGTCAGTGTCTCATGTGTGTTTTTTCTTGTGGTGGCTTTTCCTGGGCAGAACCAAGTCAACCCTCCTACTATTGAGGAACTTTTCAAGCAGTTGGATCAAGATCAAGACAAGGAGCTCTCTTTTGAAGAATGGATGAAGATGATTGTCCAGGTCACTGTTGCTACCCACAAGAATCTACATGCTGAGTGATGGGAGGGCAGTGCTGCTGCTGTTTAATCTGCAGGAAAGAAGAGAGACGATGGCAGAAAATGGGAGAAAAAAAAGAATTAGAAGGAGAAGAATGAAGAGAGAACAAAATGCATGCATGCCAGGGAGGGTGCCCTGCTGCCTCAGAATTGGGGCATACCCATCCAGGGTATAAGTTGGAGTCAGGTGATTAGTCAGTATTGCGTGGCATGGAACAAGAGACTTCAATAAAAACAACCTTTTGTCCAGCTTCTTCTATGGCTTGTTGTCATTCATGAGTATTTGTCTTTGTAATAGTATAGAGTAAGATAAGTGTATTGAAAGTGGCTGAAATACCAGTCCACCTTGGTTTCCCAGGTAGAATCACAGAGCTGAAATTGGGCCTTGAATCAGGTGCAGAAGGAGAGTCATTCTTCCCCCGCTCTCTCAATCTTTCTCTCTTTCACACACGCAAACAAACACATATACAATAACTCTTGGCGAAGAGAGAACATCTTCTCAGCTCCTGCTGTCAGCTTGGCTGAAATAGTAGTCTCATCAGATGGACAAAGCTTTATTGAAATATTGGGGATTTTTATACAGCTTCCAAAGGGAGAGCAAATGTGCATGAATTGCTTAACATAAACAAGACAGGAAAATAGACAACAGGTTGTTTTAACATTTTTTCTGTGAACAAACACATATTTCAGTCAGTTATCTTAACAGACTTTTGTCACAGTTCTTGCAAAAAGAAATCCACCAGGTCACCATAGGTGCATTGCAAACTCTCAGCCCCCAGAAAACTTCATGATAGGTGTGAAGCTGGAAAGGTCACCATGTGATGCTGGGATATATATTCCAGCCTGTTATGATGTATATTCCAGCCTGTTATTAGTTTTAGCTGTTAATTCATCTTCACTGCCACCACCCGTTGAATTCTGAATAATACCTGGAAAGTACAATGGGACACTATCCAGTACATACCAATCCCTAAGCTGAAGGATCTTCCTTTTCCCCCACAGTCTATCTAGCATTGGTGTGGGAAGGAGAGAAACAGGGTTCTTACAGAAAGTATTTATTCAAGGCATGCAAATGAACAAGGCAAATTAACACACATGGGAAGCTCCCTCCTCCCAGGCACGCTTAGTTACAAGTAGTTACAAAAAGAACAGATATAAAAGCACAGATACATTCTTTAGATCAGCCAGCCTCCAAAATAACAGAAAAGTCCCTAATGCGACTAACTACTTTAGTCTAGTACTCACAGATGGTTCTCAGGCTTAGATGTTCTAAAGGGCCAGGAGGCAAGGCGAGGCCTCAGCCTGCTACTGGCAGTTCCTTTGTTGTTCCTTTGTTATCTCTCTGATATCTCACAGCCACATGGCCTCGCAAGAAGTTTTATAACTTCTCCTTGGAAGCATCTGGAAGCATCCTGAAGATGCTCACCTCTTTCCTTTTTGATTGGTCAAGTCTCACCCTGTGACCTATGATGTTGACCCACATGACCTATGATGCTGACCCACATGACCTATGATGTAATCTAATCCCAACACCTCATTAACCCTTGGTTTACCTGAAGAGAGAAGTGTCCCCCTTTTAGCTAAGTCTAGATAATGGGAAGCCCCATTATCACAATAGGTTCCCCTTAGGGTTACCATAAGTTGGAAATAACTTGAAGGCACATAACAACAACAACAGCAGCAATTTGGTTGAGAATTCTAAATGCCCCTCCCTCAACTGCAGGTCCCATAATCCCATGGAAGGTTTCCATGGCAGCTAAAGTGGAAAGTAGCACCAGTGTTATCCTGTGTTTTGGGGAGTCCCTGGGAGGGGCGCCCCGATTGCCAAATAAATACCAAATTGGGGAAAATTAGCTGGAACACTCTTTTGGCTAGCACGAGGCAGGGTAACTTTGCAAGGATCTTTAAACCCGATGTACACAGTGATGGGTCAGAGAGCAGCTAGACAAGGTTTTCCAAATAACAGACAATTCTTTATTAAAGACAAAAACATGAAAGACAAGACATAAACTAAGGCCCTTTCCACAGGAGGTTAAAAAAATGGTGTAGAGCGACCTCCACGGAGGTCGTCTATACCGTAACGTGATTGGGGAGGACTACATTTGTGTAGTTCCACACCCCAATCCATGCAGGGGCGACTGGAAGTGGCGCCGCCCTGTGCTTTTTGAAAACCACTTGTTTTGTGGTTTTTAAAGGGCATGGGGCGTGCAGCCCCATCCAGCCCCATCGCAGCGCTGGTATGGATCTGCAGGTATGTGCAAGAGCGTGCATGCAGATCACGCGGGGGTGGGGTGGGATTTCTGGCTGGTGAGCTTCTCCAACTGGCGGAGAGCCTCCGCCAGTTGAAAGCCGCCATTTTGGGCGCTGCCGGACACCGCAGATGCCGCCGAGTGTGGAGAGGCGAAACGAGCTGCTCCACGCTGCGACGGAATAAGGTAAGCCCCGTTTCCACGTGGAGCAGCCCGTTTCTCCGCCCGCGTGTGGAAAGGGCCTAACTAACTTGGAAAGAGAAATGGAGGTTTGTTCGGGAAAGGCAATACGACCTGTCTCATAGTCCTGGAGAGAAGAGGGGTTCTGGGGAAGAAAGTTCAGCGTGGGGCGCTGAGGGGAGTGTCTTAGACAACCGGCAGCAAGGTGGGATGGCAGTCCAAAGTGATCCGAAGACTGTTTTGAAAGTGAGGGGTTTTTATAGGGGAGTTTGTGCCTCTCGGTTATGGCAAGCCAGGTGAGAACAAAAGGAGTTTTGGCACTGGACGAAGGATTTGGAAAGGTCAAGTTTAACATGTTTGGATTTGTGTTGAAGACAATAGCATGGCTGGGACGTTGATGGCCCAACATAAAAGAGTAGCTCAGCTGAGAGCCGGGCGGCTATTGTGGAGTTTGCGGCTGGAAGTCCCCTGAAGCTGGGAGCGGAGTTTAGGCTGCTGGTCTCAATAGAGTCTGGAATGTAAAACCATTAGTGGCCGTACTCATGTCAGTGCTTGTCTGGAGGACCTCGCAAACATGTGGAGTGTGGTAACTGCAAGCCAGTCCAGCTAAGGCCGAATTGTTTTATATCAAGGTGATATCTCAGGATCCTCACCCAAGATGCCATACCGGAAGTAACACCAGAAGTGGAACCCAGTTCTGAATCCAAAACAGATTCTTCAGAGGAGATGTAACCCACCAAGGTCTCCTTTTCTTTAGTTTTCTATGTTCCTGCAAGCTCCCCCTCTTTTCTGGATCTGCTTGATGAACTTTAGCATTAAGTAGCTAATTCCCCCCCCCCAATCCAACATGGAAGATTTGGGGAAAGAGTATGAGGAAATTTTCCCAATCAAATTTTTTAGAATTACTGTTTCCATTTTTCCTTAACTAGTATTAACCTCTTCTACATTTGCTTGTGATGAACACCCCCGCTTCAGGGTGTTGAGTTTTTCAATTTGTCTTTGTAGTTAGGTTTTTTCTAGAAAATGTCAAATTTTTAACATGTCTAGGCAGTCATGCCTGTGACAGAATCACAGTTTATCTAGACATAGCTGGGCAGATGTTTGTCTGCCTAGTATAATTTTTTTGGGGAAAAAGGACAAGCATTGAACTGTGCCTAAAAGTACGAGAGCAGAAAAAAACTTATTTTTTTCTGGTCACTTGACGTTCTCAAGTCTTGCTTGGAAACAATGTCAATAATAAGCATAGCTTGGGAAAGTGAAATGTTTTTGGAATATAGCACCCTGAATCTGCCAGCCAGCAGAGTTATCTGGCCATGTTGGTTGGGGAGCTGTGGGGATCTGTAATCCCTAAAGTAACTTTTCTAAGATCCAAGATATTTTCTAAGATCTAAGATGTACTTCTTGCTTAGCTATCAAAGTTCTTTCCAGATGTTGTTTCCACAACTCAGGCCATTTTTGTATCACATTGTTATTGTGCTATTATTCTACTTTCAACATTCTGTGGAGTTCTGGGGTTTGTAGTTTCCTGAACCCAAAGAACTCTCTGGCTGAGAGTTCTAGATGTTGCTCCCTAAACTGCAAACCCCAGGATTCCATAGGAAGCTGAAAGAGGAATAATTGCACTATAACAGTGTAGTGCGGAAATGGCCTCAGCCACATTGAGGCCGTCAGTGATTACCACTAGGTGGCACTGTCCTATGCTAAAAAGTCTTTTTTAGACTTGGTTGCCAAATGCGATCTTAGGCAATTAGAGGAGGGGTTCAGATAAAACATCTGTAGTGCTCAAGACACACTACTTCCCCTTTTCCTTCCACTCTTTCTCCCTCCTCCCTGGGCTTTGCCATTTGCAGAGGGGCCTTTAGAATTCTCAGCTCTTTGGCTTTAGTAAACTACTCTTTGGCTTTAGTAAACTAAACTGTTCTCAGCTCTTTGGCTTTAGTAAACTACAAACCCCAGAATTCCGCAGGATGTTGAAAGCGGGATAATAGCACTATAACAGGGTAGTGTGGAAAGGCCCTCCGTCTAAATGGGCCTGTGGACCTCAGGAGTTCTGGAGGACCCTGCCCCACAGTCAGTGCTGAGAAAAGTCCAGTTTTCTCCCATGTCAATAGGACATGGTGAATTTGCTCTGGGTTTTGGTTTAAACTTTAAAGTTGTATATCCAAGGTGCTGAAACTTATTTCTGAAATATTTATGCCATCTTGTCCCCCTCACCAGCAGTTGAATATCTTGGGTTGATTTCATTTGAACAAAAGGAGGTATGCGGGTCTGCTGGTATTGCTTGACTATAACACTCAGACTCCTTCACCATTCACTGTCCTGGCTAAGGCCTGCTGGGAATTGCAGTCCAATCTCTGGAGAGCCACATAATTCCCACCCCTGCATAACTCTGGCATAACTCTGTCAATATAGCCTCTGACAAAGACGGTCCTTTTGACAAAGGCTTTTTACACCTACCCAGCGCTTCTTTTTTCTCCTTCTCTTCTGTCTAGCTGGAATATTTTCAGCAGCATCGGAATTGGGAGGCTGGAAAACCATAGACTTACAGTGACCAGTTTTGGCTGTTTGTCTGCAGTAAATGTTGTAATAAACAAAGCTTGAGCAGAAAAAAGCAGGATTCTCTTCTGTTTGATCCTACTGCAGCTGAACATTCCTGCCTGCAATAGGCAAAGGAAACAGCAGCTATTTCCAGAAAACTTTAATGAACATGCATGAACAGCAAAACTGAGAATGGGGGAAAGCAGGTAAGTCAGCCTCCCTGGTCACCCCTAATGTGTTGAAAAAGCAGAGATCTCACCACCAAAATGGAAGTCACAAAAAAATGTCAGCCTGGGCATTTTGGAAGAAACCACTGTTCAGAACAGCAGTGCTTAAGTTTTTCTTTACCATGGACTCCCTTTAAAATATCTTTTGTTGTTGCAGACCACCAAGTCTTATCTCAAGGTGCCTTCTAGCTGTACATGTGGTAGCAAGAAATATCACATGCTTTCGCTCTGACACTCAGCATTATTCACTTGCATGTACTCATTGCACGCAGAAGTAGGAAGTGCTGAGGACATTTTTGTGTGTGCAATCAGTTTTATAACTTTTGAACAGTTTGAGATACGGTATACAAATCATGTCTGGCACTGGTAAAAGATCCCTGCCCTTTGAGATTAATGCATGACTAATCTTTCTTTCTTTCTTTCTTTCTTTCTTTCTTTCTTTCTTTCTTTCTTTCTTTCTTTCTTTCTTTCTTTCTCTCTCTCTCTCTTTTTTAACTGTAAAGGCTCATAACATTTCTTCTTGCCTTCAGGAAAACCAGATTAAGAACTGCTGCTCTAGAAAGTTTAAAATGATCTTATTTGCTTATGCAAGTCCTGGGCCATTTCCGCACTAGCCTGTTATAGCGCGATGATTTCACTTTCAACATCCTCTAGAATCCTGGGGTTTGCAGTTTCGGGAGGGGCAGAAGAAAAGGTTAAGAGGGGACATGATAGCTATGTTTGAATATTTGAAAGGATGTCATGTCTAGGTGGGAGCGGGCTTGTTTTCCACTGCTCCAGAGACTAGGACAAGGAGCAATAGATTCAAGCTGCAGGAAAGGAGATTCCATCTGAACCTCAGGAAGAACTTCCTGACAGTCAGAGTTCTTTGGCAGTAGAATATGCTGCCTCAGAATTTGGTGAAGTCTCCTTCTTTGGAAGTTTTTAATCAGAGGCGGGATGGTCATCTGTTGGGAGTGCTTTGATATGTGTTCCTGCATAGCAGAGGGTTGGACTGGGTGGCCCCTGTGGTATCTTCCAACTCTATGATTTTATGATTCTATGAGTGTAGCTTGTTTATGTGAATTTGAATGGTCTCAGCTGGGGACTGTAGATGACCACTTGGTGTGTTCTGTCATTTTGTGGTTTTGGTCTGTCATGTAGCAAACAGTTCCTGGGTATTAATCTTGCCTTGTCCATTTGTTCTTTCATCTCCTTAGATGGGTATTGTAGTTTGAGAAGAACCTGTTGTAAACCCAAGAGAGTTGAGTCTCTATCTTTTGGGCAGATGTAGTTCTATCTGAGAGCTTGGCTGTAAACAATAGATTTGGTAGTGCATTCTGGGTGGGAACTGGAGGTTTCCACTGTAAGAATGTGTGAGTATGTAAGTATGTGTAGCGACCAGTGAGTTTTCGATAGTGTATGGAGTTTAGAAGTCCATCATGCAGATGCACAGTGGTGTCAAGAAAGTGGATTTGTTGTGTAGGTTGTTCCAGGCTTGGTTGGTGATAGGGTGGAGGTTGCAGAAATCCTGATGGAACTCCTCAAGTGATTTCTTTTGTTAGGAAAGGCTTGGGAATGATGGGGCATGGAGTCATGCCAAAAAACTAAATTCACCATGTGATGGGTGAGGCCAAGTATAATGGGATTTATAGTCAACCAAGAAAAAGTATCAGGCTTCTGCTGGACTCTATTTCCAGATTCTGAAAGCCTGCCTGTCTGATTAACATTTGTTTAGTTGGTGACTGAGTCATCAGGCTTAATTGTTGCAGCATCAAAAAGAAAAACTGTGAGAAAGGAAAGCAAGGAATAAGATAACAGAGAAGGGCTAATGCTTGGCCTGTGAAGATGAGCATAAAGCCTCTCAGCGTTAAAGGAGATAGCAGAGGGGTACAAATAGCCCCAACTATTATCAGATGTTGGGTATGTTATTGATTTTGTATGCATGCCTATGACACCTGATGCCTAACAGATTCATGTGGAAGTGATGTAATCGTAGATGTGTTCTGATTAACATGTAGAAATGTATAAAGGCTAGTGCCTTCTCTTTGTCTTCCCTGCTTTGTGGAAATCTTATCCCCCAAGCATCTTTTTGTTGTTGCAGCAACTTCTGGATCTCTCCTTGGTGTGTGGTTCTTGGCTGGTCACACATCAGGACAGAAACAGAACCTGGTTTTGTTGGTATCATTTTCCATGTGGCCAAATTACAAAGATGTCGTCAAGTAGAGGGGCCTTTGGGTGCATGAGCCAAAGAAGCATTGCTTCAGATCAGCCATGAAGATGTTTGCATACTGTCATGCCATGCGCTGGGGTGCCATGGCAGTGCCTATGACTTGGAGGTACATATTGTTCCCCAAAATAAAGTAGTTTTGAATATGTACAAAGTGGCAGAATTTGGTGGCTAGGTCTGCTGTAGCCTCATCCAGGATTGTAATCCACCCTGGTGTGGGAAGTTGGTGTGTCAGGATTCCATATCCATAGTGGCTAGGATGGTGTGTCTGTATTTTTAAAAAATAAGCCCTGCAACTCTGAGTGACGTCAGGTTGTGCTTCTAGGCAGACCAGTTGATGGGGAACAATTTAATTCTTCCCTCATAGATTTCCTTTGGAGGAGGAAAAAGAGGAAGGCTTTCGAAGATTAGGAAACAAAGATCTGGGCAGAAGTCAATAACAGAATGACCTGTTCCTCCCAAGAGAGTTCACGGAGTTTGGCCTTGGGTCCTTTCAAATCTAAAATCTCAGGGCTCAAAATATTTTGAGCTAAGGTGGGGGCAAATAAAGCTGGCCAGGCTGCACTGAGTTAATCTGCAACGAAAATATGTTAACAAAACTTGTCCCTCCCACTCCCCCCCCCTTTGGAACACTTTCTAAATCTGAGCTGCTCCAGGTCATGCTTTTAATCTCCGTCACATGCAACAGAAAGCAGTTGGAAAGCCACAATGAGTGGTAGAGGAATGAACCTTGACTTCTCCTTTGTGTGATTCACAGAGCTGGGCGTGAGCTTGTCAAGAAGGCACACAAAAGCTCAGGCCTCTCACAGAACATGCTCTTTTTATTATTTTTTCAGATCAGAGAAAAAAGTAGAAAGGAATGAAGATCTCTGTACAGTGCATCCATTCTTTAATTATGAATTTAATCGAATATGTATTAATTTAATTGAGTTAATTAATTACTGCTTTTTCCATTGGATTTTTAAAGTATGAGTACAAAAGAGGGAAGAAAAGAATGATAAAAAAAAGGATGTAAAAGAAATAAAAAGGGAAGTAGAAATATATAGGATTGAACATGTCTAGAGGAGGGTGACTGAAATGGTAGAAGGCCTGGAAACCATGAAGCCCTATGAGAACCAGCTTAGGGAGCTGAGTACATTTAGCCTGGAGAAAAGAAGGTTAAGAGGTGATGTGATAGCCACAGAAGATGGAGCAAGCTTGTTTTCTGCTGCTTCAGAGACTAGGTCATGGAGCAATGGATTCAAACTAAAGGAAAAGAGATTTCACCTTTGAGTTTATATTCCTTTGATTTTGTATTTGTATTCCTTTGATTTTGTATTCCTGGATGGCCCTTGTGGTCTCTTCGAACTATGATTCTATGATCTACAAAAATAGAGCTTCACCATGGTTGGCATTGTACGTTGGGTGTAGTATTCATGTTAACATGTTTTTGTATTAAATGACATGAAGGAATCCAGCACTATCTCTGGGACTAACGAGGAACTAACGAGGAAAAAGAAAATTCCTAGCATAGCTTTTTGTGGACTCAGAAGCTTATGCAAGAAAATTTTATTCTTTCCCAGTGTTCATAGAATCATAGAGTTGGGAGAGATCACAACGGCCACTTAGTCCAATCTCTAGCATGCATGAACATATAGTCAAAGTACACCCAGCAAATGGGCATCTAGTCTCTGTTTAAAACCCTTCAAAGAAGTAGACTCCACCACACTCCCAGGCAGCATATTCCACTGTCAAATAGCTCTAACCATCAGGAAGCTCTTCTTGAGATTTAGTTGAAATCTCTTTTTCTGTAGTTTGAATCCATTGCTTCATGTCCTAGTCTCTGGAGCAGCAGAAAACAAGCTTACTCCATCTTCAAATGACATCCCTTCAAATATTTAAACATGGCTATCATACCACCTCTTAAGCCGCTTTTCATCAAGCTAAATATACCTAGTTCCCTAAGCTGCTCCTCAAAGGGCGTGGTTTCCAGATCCTTCATCATTTTGGTGCTGCTGGATTCCTTTAGGTCTTTTTCTCTTATATCAGGCCTGTGTAGTATATCTCTTTGCCTGTGGCATGATGTGTTGATTCTGCTATGCAGTCCCCGGGGTAGACAGCAATGTTGCGAAACCAAGGCTGTTGTGAAGCCAAGGCTCTGCAAGACCCCGGCAGATCTCATCGCTGATGCAATTATTTAGTGTCTGTTTACAGGGACATAGCTAGATGCTTGTTTGATCCTGCCCATTCCTCATGAAGTATGAAATGGCTATGAAGAGGGCTTCAGGTGCTGTACAGTAAATTCAGGCACAGTATATGTCTCAGACTTGTTGTAGGTTCACATGCAGAACGACTATATTGCATTGAGCTAGGCTAAGCTGTAGCCCAAATGCATCAGTGTATCTTCCCCAAACAGTATAGTAAGTGACTCTGGATGTCGATCTACTTCCATGGTTCAACTGACACATGTAGAAGATGCCAGTAGAATTATAGTCCTTAGGTTCAAAAATACATTTCCTTGAAGTTGATATGTTCGTGCCTAGTCAAAGCAGTGATATCTTGTTGTCACTGGATGATGGCCAGTGAATGTTTCTCTTTTCAGCCTTGGGGTGTAAAGTCCTTTACCAATAGCCAAAGCCGAGCACCTGGGATCCAACCACATTGACTTGAGTGTACATAAAATAAACACAGATGTCTCTGATTCTGCTGGTACATGCCAAATGGATCCTAGCCCAAAAAGGATCACTGAGAAGCAAAAAAGAGAAATGCCAGGGTTCTCAGGGAAGGGAGGCAATATTGATAGAAGTGTTGCCCCAAAAGGTGGGGGAACCTTGAGGTCCACCAGCAGTGCCAGGATCTCCTCAAGAAGGTGGGAATAAGAGCTCAAAAGGCCTGTGAGAAGGACCTTTTCACCTATGTATATTGGTAATAACAGCAAGATACCAGGTGATAGTCAAAATAATGTTTTAGTGTGGGATTCACAGACACACACAAGAAACCAAGCAGTCTTACAAACTATACAAGGCTAGCGAAGGGAAAGGTCAGAAAAACTGGATAGAGAGAGATTTCAGGTGTATAGGGTGATACCTACCGGTCCTGGAGCACAGGATCAAAGAAAGGTGGCTCAAACATGAGAATTTGAGAGCAGTATGGAAGAATAAGAGCCTGGGGTGTAGTGTGATGCCCAAAGTGCTAGCAAAATGTGGGGTCTGAGCTAGGGTTTATATACCTTTTTTCCCTACCCTGAAGGGATATTAATGATTTTCTGGCAGAGTAAACAAAAGGGGTCCAGAATGGACTGATTGTCTTACTTTGGATGACAAAACCTTGATGGGTGTTCTGACAGCCTCTTAATGTCTTGGCTGGGTAAGGTCAATGGGAAACGTTTTGGTAGGAAATGTGCACAACAAAGGTGCTTGCCTGCCACACCTGGGCAGATCCTTTGACTCTTGTTTTCAGATGTTGGGTCATTGACAGAATTACTGGAAGTCTGTTTAGTCTGGGTTTCTCACTTAACTCTTCTGGGCCATTCTGGGGCCATGCCGACGTTGCCTAGGTGTCCCACTTACTGCGTGTTTCCCAACCATAAGTGTCCAATTTAGGTATAATCAGATTTCATGTCAATTAACTAATATTTTTTGCCAATCATGCTATGCCAAGTGATAGGCATATAAGGCATGGTAACAGAAGTACAAAGGGGAGAAGCAGCTCCATTCTGTTGTTGCTCAGAACACAGGTGAATGATTCTTTCATCAGGCTTGGGGGTGCAAGCCAGAAGAGGTTACTTAAGTAACTAAATAACTGATATAAAATGCTGTCTGTTGATTTTGATTCAAATCAACTATGTGCAAGTTTTGCATTGAACAAACACTCCCATTACCTCATTTTCTGTGAAAGAAACAGCATTTTCTGCATAGTATATAATATTTCTGCATAGAAATATTGTCCTTGTTGTAAAAAAAAATTTCCTTGCCAAAACACACATGTGCAAATTTTGTGCAGAGTAAATTCCAAATGGCAAATATCTCTTTAGTCCAGGATTCTTCTTGTCAGGGTTTCACAACACACACACAAAATGCTTTTCACCATTTTCTGAATATTTCTGAATATTCTTTTCATTCCTACTCCCAGCACGCTGGCAAAAATCTTCTGGGAGTTGTAGTCTGACTATAGCTGGAAGCCCACATGATTCCCACTCCTGGGACAAGTGGGTGAGAGCAGAATGCGTGGAATGGAGAGTATTGCTAGGTGCAGTGCTGAAGAAGAGGTAAGTTATGATACAACATTTTATTGAGCTTCTGATCAGCTGTGATTATATTTATTTATTTATTTACTAGTGCATTTACTTGGCATTGTCTGATATTTTATTTTCCTTTTAAGAACTCAACCAACTGTCTTCTCCAGTACCTGCAACTTTCCCCTATATTTCTCAATCCAATCTGTATTCATAGTTGTTAACATATAGAGGTTGGATTCCTGAGAGAATGCACTGTCCTCCTCCTTGCTGCTAGGCATTGTCTCCATAGCAACTGGCCTGTTCTAGTACCTGTAATTTTTCCCTGTAGTCCCCAATCTAATTTGTGTTCTCTGGCCATGTTGAAGTACCGGCTTTTTTATTTTATTTTGTATTCTGCTGAATTTGTGCAATGAGTTTACATTTTTCTGAAAGCATTTTTTGTTTTGAATTTCAACTTTAAGATTCCTCACATGTGGAACCCATACAGTTTACTGTGGGAAGTGAGAAGACCTTGTAACTATGTTGTGCATGTCACTTTAATTTTTCTCACATATGTCTCCCAAAAGTTTTCTGGCATCCTTATTGATGGTAGGCCTCGTCTTCATGGCAACTGGCCTGAAGCCCAAGAGCTCTCTGGCTGAGAATTCTAAAGCCTCTTCCCTAAATTTCCAGTCCCAGGATTCCACAGAATCTTCACAGCCAGCCAATCATATGAGGTCTTTGCCTGCCTGACGCAGACAAACAGACAAACTCACAAACTCATAGATAAACATTGACTTTTATATGGTAGACATATTGAATTTATATCTTACCTTTCTCCCAAGATGAGATTCAATGTGGCTTACAATAGCTTTTAAAAGATTAAGCAAAAAGGGAAGTTTGAAAAAGCTGAAAATGAATTAAACAATCACATCATTTTGTTAAAAACCCCCACATGATTAAAAACCATTGAAAATGCCATAAGCATGAGGGAAGATCAATGCTACTTTTGAGACTACCTCCAGAAGCCCAGGCAGGGAGACAGTTGGGCAGCTGGATGGATGGTACATCAACAGAATCCTCATCCTGTCTTGTTTCCTTGCTACAAGGTGGAGGATCTGAGAGGAAGCCTTCCTGAAAAGATCTTAAAAGCAGGGTAGGCGAATAGGGCTTTATAAGTCAGAACCGGGGCAAGCTCTGAATTTTCTATCTGCTGCACAGCTGCTATGTAACATCAGAAGATACAACATGCAGGCTTACAAAAAAATCATCTCCCCTCCCTGAACTTTGTACCACCTTTGCCTGATAAGGAAGCCAGTGGGCTTCAAAAGGTGGCATCCTGTGATTCAAACCTCTTGTGTATTTTGGAATCTGGATGAGACAGAGGGTGCAGTTACAATTGCCCTTATGATCCTCTTCTGAGCTCCCATGGGCCCCCAATTGGCCACTTGCTGTTGCTGTGTGCCTTCAAGTCATTTCTGATGTATGGCAACCCTAATGTGAACCTTATCAAGGGGCTTGCTGGGGCTCCAGAGTGTGTGATGGCCAAGGTCACCTAGTGGGTTTCCATGCCTGAGTGAGGAATCAAACTCTGGTCTCCAGGATCATCTTCCAGTGCTTAAACCATGGCACTTCACTGGCTGTTACAAGTTGTCTACTAAAAGATGGGGAGGGGCGAATTGCTGGGATCAAAAGGTCTTGGGGGACTTGTGTGAACCTTCGGGAATAGGATTCCAGGAAACCAGGGTTCAAATCCAAGTCATGCTCTTTCAGCTTCAGGGGAAGACAATGGTGACCTGCCTCAAAGAAACAGGGTCACGAAAACACTAGAATAGGATGGCCATAGGTCAGAGTCAATTTGCAGGTACATAACAGTAGAGCAAATGCAGTTTGAGCATTGGACTAGGACTTTAGGAGATGAAGGTTCAAAACCCTCTCAGCCATGGAAGCATACTAGGTGACCTTGGGCAAGTTACAGTCTCTCAGAGGAAAGCAATGGCAAACCCCTTTGGAACAAATCTTGCCCAAGAAACACTAGGATAGGATTGTCATAAGCAGAGGAGTCAACTGTTAGATACATAAAATAGAGGAAGTGTAGTGTAGTGGTTTGAGTATTGGACTAAGGCTATAGGAGACTAGGCTTTGAATCTCCATTCAGGCATGGAAACCCACTTTGTGATCTTGGACAGGTTACTGTCTCTCAGAGGAATGCAAAGGGCAACCCCATCTGAACACATCTTGCCAAGACCACCCCTTGATAGGTTCACCTTAGGGTTGTGATTGGTCAGATACCACTGGAAGGTAGAAAACACACACACACACACTCAAGATTGGATTAAAGTCAAAATAGATTTACTGTGATAATTTTGATGGCTGTGTTATCTAATTTGGTTTTCTTTTGTTTTTAATGGTGTTAACTGTGTTAACTACCAGTTTGTGTTTTTCATTGGAAAGGCATGACAAAAATGGAAGATAACAATTAAAAACTCATGCCCTGGGAAGAGAAACAGTGACTTTCCAGTACATAAACCTATCTGCAAAGAAAGGGAGGGGGAGAAAAAGAGTTCTCTCTTTTTTAAAAGCAACACCCTGAACAGATTGCCAAATGTTTGTTCTCTTGAAACTTTGGCTGTGTGTTTCTTAACAAAACCGTCCCTGAAGCAATGTGAGTTTTGTGACTGTGAAGCAACCATCTGCCTTCCAACCCTCCCCCTTCCCAGCTCTCCCTGGATTTGGTGTGTAACGCAAACTCTTGAACTTATTGCTTGTTAAAAGATAGAAACTGGTTCTTCCTGCATTTCTACATTTTCTTCTTTCTACAACCCTGTGGCCTCAGAACTTCCTTAAAGTAGACACTGGAAGAAGCACAGACAGAGGAGAAAAATTAGGCAGAAAAATATTGTTGATGGCAATTTGATTAGGCTGGTTTGGATCTTCCAGTTTTTAAGGGGGAAAGTGAACCAAAGCACGCTTTTTCTAAAAACCTTCCTGAGCACTGGACATCATCTCCCAAGTCCTCCATAGCACCTTGGTGGATCAGATGATTGTTCCCTCTGGTTTAGCAACCTGTTTCCAACAGGGAACAGCCAGACACCTCCCCATTGAGAACCCCATGAGCAAGGGTTGAGGGCAACAATCTTCTCCTGATGGATTTAAGAGGTAGACTGCCAGTACACCTGCGGGTTCCACAGACCCATTTAAAAGGTTCTTATCATGCCTTTTAATCAAGTTATCTCCAAAGTGGATTGCAGTAGATTACTTATAATGAAAGAATATACACTTGGATCTTGTTTCTTCAGCCCACAGATGAGATCAGAATTGCCTTTCCTTTTATTTTTGAAGTCTTTTGGTCAACTGTCATGGATAATAACCATTCACAACCACTCCTTTTCCATGAATTTGTCTAATCCCTTTTGCTCCACAAACCTGTGTTCCACAGCTGGGGTGTGAAGAAATACTTCTTTTCACTCACCTTGGATCTAGCCATTGGAACACTTCTACCAAGCTCTAGAGCAGAGCTTTCCAAACTTTTCATGTTGGTGACACACTATTTTAGAAATGCATCATTTCACAATACAGTAATTCAATTTTACTAGCAAACTGGAGCTTAAACTAACCCCTTATAAGAAGTACAGACACATACATAAATTGTAATAACAAAATGTATAGGGACATGACATATCTCATGAAAACCTTTCATGTATTTTTAAAATATGTGATTTATAAATAATAACATACATTTCCAAGATTGTAGGTGGCACACCTACACACTTCAGGCGACACACTAATGTGCCATGGCACACCATTTGGAAAGCCCTGCTCGAGGGTGGTGAAAGACGAATAATTTCTCTCCATCCACTTTTGTTGTTGTTCTGTGCCTTCAAGGCAACTCAGACTTATAGTGATGCTGTGATTGCATGGGGATTGGCCAGATTGTTTCAAAGGAGTTTTGCCACTGCTTTCTTCTGTAGCTAGGGCCATTTCTGGACTAGATGGTCCCTCCCTAAATTGCAAACCCCAGGATTCCATAGGATGTTGAAAGTGGAATAATAGCAAAGTGGAATAATAGCACTATAACTGTCTAGTGCAGAAATGGCCTAAGAGAATGTGACTTTCCTAAAGGAATGCAGTGGGTTTTCATGGCTGAGTGGGGATTTGAACTCTGTTCTCCTGGCATCCTAGTCCATCATTCCAAACACTAGGTCACACTGGCTTTTCAACCCGCCATTGCTCCTGGTAATTTGAGACGGAGAGCCAATGTGGTGTCGCAGTTTGAATGTTGGACAATGACTCTGGAGACCAGGTGTCAGGAGGCTCAGCTCCTGCCATGGTATTAAGGGGAAAAACCCCTTGCTTAGCTAGCTTTTAGAAATAGATTATGCTGCAGCAACAATATAACAAATGCTAATGGCCACTTGTAACAATGTATTACATATCAATCGACCTACAACAATGTATTGAAAACCAATTGCTGTATGCATCCAGGCATGGGATCAAAGGCTTCCAGGTGTCCGGAGAAGTGCCCAAGGACATCCAGCCAGGGAAGGGGGAAACATCAAGAAGCATGATCCCAAGGAGGCAATGTGAACATAAACAGGAAGGACAGATAAGAACAACGGAAACATTTAGGTTATCAAGATGTAAACTTCCAAAGGGCCTGGGGTCTGAAGGTGAGGTGACATTTATGACTCTCACCAGTCAAAGCTATTTGTGCCCAGATTTGTGTGTCAACTATCTACCCTGACTGCTAACCAATGTACATCAGTCCTAGCAACTTTTATCAAGTTGCAACGTTGTTTGCATTACCTCAGTAAAATGCTACTGCTACACTCTGATTCTCTTCTTGGGAAGCTAGTTAACCGGTCCATGACACCAGAGTTTGATTCCCCACTTGGCCATGGAAACCCACTGAGTGACCTTGGGAGCATCACACATTCACAGCCACTGAAAACCCTGTGATAGGTTTGCCGGCAGGTCACTGTAAGTGTCAATGTCAGGCGGAGGCCAAGCAACCGCGGAGGCAATGGGAGTTTTATGGCTTTTAATAAGGAGTCCACAAAATAATCAAGGGTTTACAGCACCCAAAACAAACAGAGGCAATATATAAAGCCCTAAAGTAATTAAGGGGTTATGAGACCGAAGCCAGCAGAACTCAGGAATCGCAAGCCCTTGGAACAGGTTATCAGAGCCACGGATGAATGACGGCTGTTGCCCTGTAACCCCCCACTCCCCAGCATCTGCCTTAAATAGTCTTTAGCCCAGCTGGGGCTGATCAAGTGTCCGTTGACCTGACCTGCAGCTGCAGCCCCTCTGATCTCAGCCACTTCTCTAGTAGGCGTTTTGATTTATGAACCACCACCTTCTCCAGCCTCCTCTGGGGGAGTGTGGGGGAGAGTCTGCTGCAAGCTCCGGGCTGGAATCAGAAGCAGCAGCTTCTGTTGAGCCAGAAGCATTGGACTCTTCTGCTGTAGGTATGGGGCCTGGGTCAGCTGGGGTGTCGCTGGTAGGCCCCTCCCTTGCCTCTGCAGGAGCCCACTCTCCCTCCCCTGTCTGGGAGTTCCAGCCCAACTCAGAGTCCCCGTCTGAACTGGCAGCCTGCTCAGCCTCCTGCTCAGCCTGGCTCATGACAGTAAGTCAGAAATAACTTGAAAGCACACAACAAAAAGAAATGGCCTTATGTGTATGCAGAACTGAATTGAGTAGTTTTTCAAGAGTGGTGCAGTGGTTTGACCATTGGATTATGCCTCTGCAGACTGGGATTTGAATCTGTGCTCAGCCATGAAAATACACACACTCCCCTCCTTAGAAAACTCTATGATAGGTTCACTTTAGGGTCATCGTAAGTCAGAAGTGACTTGAAGACATAACAATATGTTATAAAAAAAAGCCACACCTTCCACTCCAATTTCTGCAATGCCATTTTTCACTCAAGACATATATTTGGGAAAACTGCATGTAAAAATGCTTGGGAAGGTGGTCAGTGACCATGCATGGCTGAGGGAGTCTGGGAGCTAGAGAATCTCTACTGACCAGAGGTTCTATTTAGTCAACCAGCCAGTGGACTACCTACTCTGATGACAGAGAAGAGGGGCACTAGTTCTGAGCAAGGCTGAATTAAGATGGTCAGAGTGGCAAAGCAGTCACAGGGCTGTAAGATGGCACAGAGACTGAACAGCACAATAGACCCCACAATCCTTCTGAGTGAGCCTGCAACTTAAAGAGTTTAACTCAGTTACTCAAGTAACACAAACAAGTCATAGTCCTATATAGGCTTCTCCCATTTATCTGACAGGTTAGGGAAGCAGAAATAGTTGAAAGGAGGAACCCACTTACTTTAGGGAACATGAAGGTTTATAGAGGGTCACTTAGGACTGATAGCATACATGTGCTGCTCTAAAGTCTCTCAGCTGGCTTGCTCCTTTCCCCTCTCTCCGAGCTCAGTTTGCAAGCAACACATGTGTGGTCCTCAGCGAGCATCCATAGGGAAGAAGAATGGATGAAAGTCCACTGTTTTGATGCTTGCAATACAGACAAATTCCATTAAGTCAACCAAGGGATCTGCTCTTTTGATACGAAAGATTTGGGACTGTGTGCATGCAGATGGTCTCAAGCAAGCCTCTGTAGGCAAAAAGAACTGACCAAAGAGTGGCATCCACATGCAATTAATGAAACGTGTCCTTAATTTGGAAGTGTTGAAAGAGTGAATCATCAAATAATGGGGCATTGAAAAGTGGGAGCTTCCTGTACGGTCTAACACAGCGTAGTAGTTCTGTTTTGGAACTGCATTATAGCTGGTCATTCAGCAGCCCCTGGACTTATCACAGAGCCATTGTGCCTCCATCTCATTTCATGCCTGATGGAAAATGGGGGGGGCCACAACTGGAGAATCATCCAGCTATGTCCTGGTAGCCAGATGTGAAATGATTGCATAATCTGTTGGGGTCCTCTGGAGGTCTCAGTACATGATGCAATCATTTCGTGTCTGGTTACAGGGACATAGCCAGATGGTTTTCTGTTCCTTTTGTTCTCCATCAGCCTCAAGGGGCCCATAGCCACTCAATGGGAAGTCTCAGGGTGGTGGTGGGATGTCTTTTTGGAGGGAAGAAGGGAATATCAACCTCCACATTGACTGAGAAAAGAGAGAGAGAGAGATGTGCAGGTGTCCTATGTCAGTTCTGGCACAGCTGATAAACAAAACAAACTGAATATCTCCCAGTTTGTTACTTACTTCCAGGCAGTAGGCAAGGAGTCATAAATAAAGTCCAACATAAACAAAGTCCAGAAGGGTTTCCCAACAAAGAAGTGTCCAAGGTCAATCCAAGCATTTGTCAAGACATCCAGCAAGGTAGCAGATCAGATAAGCTCTGACAACTCCTGGAGGGGAAGGACACCAAATAAATAGGTCCCGAGCCTACTGTGGCTGAGACTTGACTGATTGTTGCTGATTAAAAATCCTGAGAGAGTGAGTCTGGCTTTCTCTTTTGCTGCCTATGCACTGCGAAGCTGGGTTGAGGTAAGTGTTCTTCCATATCTGAAGAGGCAGGACTCTCTATTGGAGCTGGCACCATCCCCTGTTCTATTTCTGTAACCTCTCTCTGTACAGCAGGCCCTGGCATGCCTTCTGTTTCAGCCTCTGGGATGCTCTTTGTTTCAGACTCTGAGTCAGAGTCTATGCTCTGGCAGCAGGGCATGACAGCAGGCATAAAACTTTTTTTTTTATAGGACAGAGAGGGCTATTTACCTGTCCTTGTTCTTTGTCCAAAACTGTCCTGTCCAGCAGCTGTTCAGTCCAGCAAACTCCTCTATTGTCACTTGCTGGTGCAGAAGGGGAGAGGCATTTCCGACTCCAAACATCCAGCTGTTCTGGGCTGCTGGGGGAAGAAAAAAAGTCAAGTGCACTTGTTTTAAGATTGCTCCCACATCTTTCTACAACCAAGCATGGAACAGTTCATATCCTCTAACATTTCACAGATGAACATTGGGACACATGTGGCCAAGCAACATGACAGCGTGGTCGAGATGCAAAAAAATTTAGTAACGAGGTAGAAAACATAAGCAAGGAGAGGCTGCAGCAGTTTGCTTTTGCTTGAGCCCATTGGGAAGGGCAAGATTTCCCCCTTCTCTCCTCTCCCTCTGCTGAGTTAATAATTGGATGCAAACTACTTGTGCGCTTTGGACTCAGTTTGCAGCAATTGAAGTCAGTCAAAATCAAATGGGGAAGATGAGAGGAGGAGAGAGAAACCAAGACATTTTAAGACAATTGAAAAAAAGGGGGGAGAATAAAGGTTTTGCCATGCCCTGGATAACTTTCAGTCTACAAACTCCATTCTGAGGTAAACAGCAGTGTTTATTCGGAGGAAAGTAAGCAACAGAGCACACTTGCTTCTGAAGTTGCTGAGACTAAAACATACATGGTGATCATAGGTTTTATATCTATACATGCAAATCTTAGGCAAAGCTGTAACTGTAGAGGATCATAAATTTAACGTCATCCCACATCTTTAGACATTTCCAAGACCTACAGTTGTTTTACCCTCTTTTCATCCTTGGGGCAGGAACATATTTCCTGCACCTTATCTTAGACATTTTGAGTTCCCAAAACACCTCTCAACACTTCTGTTTTTGCCTGCTCTGATATTTTCCCCCTCATGGGGTACATTGCAGCAATCTAATAATCTAATCTAATCTAATCTAATCTGTTTGTCTGTGTTAGGCAAAGACCTTGTTAACCTGTTTTCTGGGGTCCCGGGAGGGACACCTAATAACCTTACAATTACACAAGATGGGAAAATTAGTCAAGAGCACTGGTTGGCACTACGAGAGGCAGGGTAATGCAGCAGGATCTTGTAACCCAAAGTTTATGGGGTCAGACCAAGTCAAGAAGCAAACTGTGTTGGAATTAATGAGTGATCTTTATTAAATACAGGCACACAATGTAAGCAGCACACGCGCACAGATAACTAAGGAAAATAAAGGTGTGAATTTGATAGTGGGATTTTCAGAGGGATAGTTGATTCAGGTGATATGGAACCTGTTCCTGAAGCCCGGAAAGAAGATAGAGAGCAATGCTGGGGTTTGATGTATCTCAGCACGTGGAGCTGAGGGGAAGCTCACCAAGCAAAGTGGCAGCAAGGCGGTCTGGAACTTGGGAGAGATCCGAGGATGGTCTCGGAATCAGGGGTTTTTATAGAGGGAAATGTGATTGCAGGCTATGCCGTACTTGGGGCAACAATGCATTTCAGGAGCAGGACAAAGCTTTGGAAAGGTCAGAATTTAGCATGATTGAGTTAAGTCTGATTTGACAAAGAGTTCACCAGTATGCAAACACAGGCCCTTTTCGCACGGGCCTTTTCTCGCGCGACAGCCCCGTGAGCCTCGCGGGAGTGGGAGCGTCGCTCCGCACGACGCACTCCCACTTCCGCCGGGCTCACGGGGCTGAAGTGGCGCGAGTGCGGGTTTTTTTGATTTTTGCTTCAAAGTGAAAATCACCCACGCTCGTGCAACGCTCCCGGCGCCCGCGCGCACTTACCTCTCGTGCGGAGCGTCTGGGAGCTGGCCGGGTCGCGCTTCCTTCCCTCCGCCCCTGCGGAAGGAAGGGACGGGGCGGGGCGCTAGCGCGACGGACGCAACACATCCTGCTTCGCGCGCGTGCGCGGGGGGGCGGACGGGACGAGTGCCTTTCTCTCTCGCGCACGGGGGGGCGGACGGGATGAGCGCCTTTCTCTTTCTCACGCGGGGGGGGATGGACAGACGTGCGAGCCGCCACCACCTCCGGGAGGCTGCCGCTTCCCCGCTCGTTCCTTCGCCTGCGGAAGGAAGGAGGTGGGAAGCGGCAGCCTCCCGGAGAAGGCTTCTTGTGCGAGCCGCCCTCCTCCGTCGCGCGAGCGCCGGCGCTGCGAAAAGGGCCACAGAGTGCTTGGTGGTTGAGTATTCAGCTTGCCAGCATGCCTGCTTGGGGCAGGGAGTCCTTTGTAAAGAGTGTGCATACATAATGAGGGTGTTTGCAGAGAGGTCTCCTAAAGCGGTGATCTGGCTATTTCTGGCCTGCCTCGGTGGAGAATGGAATGTCCAGCAATTATTGGCCAAGCCTAGTTCTGTGCTTGTCCGGGGGTCTCACAAACACGTGGAGAGGGGTGGTGGGAGAGAGCCAAATTATTAATATCAAAAGGATATCTAGGGGTATCTCCAACAAGGCCTAAACTTCAGTAACAACCCATATGATTGGCTGGCTGCGAAGATTCTATGGAATTCTGGGGTTTGCAGTTTAGGGAGGGACCTTTAGAATTCTCAGCCACAGAGCTCTTGGGCCTCAGGCTGGTTGCTATGGAGATGAGGCCTAGCAGCAAGGAGGAGGGCAGTATATCCCTCAGGAACTCAGCCTCTGTATGTTAATAACTTTGAAAACAGATTGGATTAGGGAATATGGGGAAAAGTTAGAGGTACTGGACAAGACATTGTGGGGAATTAGAGACACAGGATCTTAAATCTTTCTAACAAGTATTACCTATGAGAAAATAAAATCCCGGGCAATGCCAGGTATATACACTAGTTAGGCAATAAAGTAATTAACCTTTTGATACATTGCAATACGCAAGCCAACTGCAAAAGGATACATTGTTGCAATTATCAATTAACATTTAGTAGCGCTCTAGCTAAACTCTAGGTTTGTTTCTCCACTGACTACCATACAATATTTCTATGTACATCCAGGAGATCCACTTATGACAGGTGGCTATGTATCCTGGCATCCACAAATTAGGTTGTCCTTGTCAAATTGGGATAGTTAGAAGCTATGCCAGCTGCCTCACCATGGTTTGAATTGCCTCCCTGGTCCCTTAATCTGTAAGTGACAATGGCAGTGACCTCTCTTAGTGCTTGACAGATGCTAGGTGGAAGTTGAGTGTGGAACTGCATGTGTAGAGCTGTGTGTAGAGGTAGGATATTGGCCACAATGCTGAGATCAATAGGAAACAATAGAAGCTCTATACAAGGCAATGCCAGTGCACCCGCTGAACTTTTGATAATCTGGTCCCAGATTTGGGCAATGTTGCAAAGAGACACCCAGGACTGAAATGCAGGTTCCTGCTTCTCTTTCACAGTGGACAAAAGAGGAGGGATACGCCTCAGTCTGGTTTCTCAAGGCGTTTGCCTATGTTCAGTTCTTAACTGGGGAAGGAGTGTGTCTTCACATGCTGAGTGTGATTTCATAAGAAGCCAAGAGCTTAGGCCTCACCTAGAAGGGTGGCCCCTTCTGCCACTAGAGAGATTAAGAGAGAGAGATTGAAAAAAGAAGGTCACAAAGAGTTCAGCCAGACCAAGATTTGGGTAGGTGGTTTTCCTGTTGGTTGGCTGTCGCTGTCGTCCATGTCAGTGGGGCAATGAATCCACTCTAAGGCCATTTCTGCACGATGCTGTTATAGTGCTATTATTCTACTTTCAACCATCTGTGGAATTCTGGGTTTGTAGTTTACTGAGGCCCCTCCCTAAATGGCAAATCCCAGGATTCCATAGGATGTTGAAAGTGGAATAATAGCACTATAACTGTGGCCCTTTCTGCAACTCACCTTTTTGCAGAGCTGGGGTGTGGGGATTGTGCAAGCAGCCTCTAGTGAGAGGCTCTCGCGTTCTGGTTCCTTCAGCTCCACAGCTGCTGCCTACTCATGTGAGAGCCCCTCCTCTTCCTTCCGCAGTGCAGCCTGGGATTTTCCCAGGCTGTGCTGGGGCAGGAAGCACAAGCACCATGGCTCTGGAGCTCCACACGTACGGCAAGTGTGCACGGGGCCCCAGAGTGATGCGCGATTGTGCACCATTTTCAGCTCGCAGCTGAAAATGAAATAGTGCATGATCAGTGCCTGCCAGGCCCTGCAGCATTGCTTGATTGTGAGTGCATCATTTACCATATTCTTTTCCTAGGACCCTCATCCAAGCAGAGGTCATGTGCACCATCTAGTAGCCAACAGACATCAAAGCTATTACACAATCCATCAGACCCTGCCAAAATTAAGAATAATCCCAGGAGAGTGGTAATCCCTTGGCATTCACTGAGTGTTGTTCCCATAGCAATATTGTTTTCTAGAGAAAGCACATCTTTGCCTTTATTGTTTTCTCCTGTCTTGATGTTCTACACCTAATTCAAACAAGTAAATCCATAACCAATCCACTTTGTTAATCCCAGCCCCACTGCTCTGTTTATTATGACATTTGGCTCCAATACTGTGGAAACAAGATGACAGGTAGGAGATTGGACAGATCTCAGACACACCAACTTTTTAGGCATTGTCATGGGCCTGGGTGTGACCAATCTCTTGATCCTTTATCTCTCATTCACAGAAACATGCACGTGCACACACACACACAGAGGATCTTGGCAAAATGACACCAAACACCCAACATGTCAAAAATAAAATCTTAAGAAAGGCTTTGGGGATGGAACGGTCTTAACAAACCACAACCAGGTGGGGTGCCATGGTTGAGTAATGAGAGAGACCGCCAGACTATAAATGAGACAGCCTTCTTAAGAGTTTCCATCTCATTCATCTTTCCTGGTTGTGCTTGTGTGCTGAGCTAGGTAAGTTCCAGAACGTCGATCCCCCCCTCATCTTCTGAACATTCTCCATCTTCTATCCACTCTAAATGTTTCTCCCCCTTCCTCCTCTTGCCACTAGTATGGCAAATTGCTTGTTTGTTTACCTCCTTCCTTGGTCATTCTATTGCACTGAAACCACAATGCTACTGATGTGTATAACAAAGGTAAGCCTTTGTTCATGCATTGGAATTGGCACTTGGATAAAGTGTGTGCAAGACTGCAGTCTCACAGGTTACCTTTCTTCTAAAAGGTGTGAAGTGGGGCTGATTATAAGGATTAGTCAAGTTCCCTGCTCCATTGGCTTCATTGGCTACGAGTCTGTTTCCAGACACAATTCAAAGTTCTGGTTATCACCTATAAAGCCCTAGATGGCTTAGGTCTAGGATATCTAACAGACTGTGTCTTTGCCTATAGGCCTGCTGGATTCTGAGATCCTCTTAAGAGGCCAGTCTGTCAGTCCCACTGTTTCACAGATATGATTGGTGAGAACATGAGACAACACCTTCTTGGTGGATGCTCCTAGGCTTTGGAACTCTCTCACCACAGAGGTCTTCTGTCAGCAGGCACACTTTTTTTTAAAAAAAATAAATAATGGGTGAGCTTTTAGAATATGGAAGTCTTTTAAGGAAAGGAGTTATATTGTATTAACTGATTTCAAAATCATTTAAAAAGTGTATGTTTCAAATTGTTTTAATACTATTAATAGTTTAATTCTATTTGAATGTAGACAGTTTGGAGACATTTAATTCTATTGTAATCATTTCAATTTGTAAGCCACATTGAGACCCAGTCTTGGGAGAAAGGAAGGAATACTAATAATACTAATACTAACGATAATACCAACTACAGCAGCAATAATTATAAGGAATATTTAAGACAGTGTAAACCTATCATGAATATGAGTCAGCAGCTAAGAAGGGCTGCACCAATTGGAGTATAATGTCTAAGTCAAGCGAAAGGATAGTACCACTCTATTCTGTTTTGGTCAGACCCCAGCTGGAATATTCCATCCAGTTCTAGCCACCCCAATTTAAGAGGGATATTGACAAGCTGGAATGTATCCAGAGGACAGTGACCAAAATGATAGAAAGTCTGGAAACCATGAATCCCTATGAGGAATGGCTTAGGGAGATGGGTTATGTTTAGCCTGGAGAAGAGAAGGTTGAGAAGTGACATGATAGCTCTGTTTAAATATTTGAAGGAATGCCATATGAAGCATAGACAAGCCTGTTTTCTGCTGAAGTAGGAGATGGAGCAATGGCTTCAAACTTCAGGAAAAGAGATTCCATCTAAACATTAGGAAGAACTTCCTGATGGCAAGATTAGCTCAACAGTGGAATATGCTGCCTCAGGGTGTGGTGAAGTCTCTTTTTTGGAGTTTTTAAAACAGAGCCTAGATGGCAATCTTTTGGAGTGCTTTGATGGAGTGTTCCTACATGACAGAATGGGGTGGGACTGGATGGCCCTTGTGGTGTCTCCCAACTCTATGATTCTATGATTCCATCACAAGATTTTCTTGGCAAGATTTCTTCAGAGGGGGGTTGCCTTTGCTTTTCTCTGAGGCTGAGAGAGTGTGATAGGGTTTGCCATATCTCAGAGTCAACTTGAAGGCACATAACAACAACTGAATTTTTTCTTGAGCCAGGGTGGTGGAATGAGACTTGGAAACCCACTGGGTGACTTTGGACAAGTCCCATTCTCTCAGCCTCAGAGGAAGGCAATCACAAACCTCTTTGCAATAAAACTTGCCAAGAAATACCTACAAGAGCATCCCTGTAAGTCAAAGGCAGCTGCGAGGTGGTTTACAATTACAGTGTGAGATGATATTAAAAGAATCAATGTGCAAATGAGCTGTTGGAATATATATGGGTGTAACTATTAAAAATGATGAATGAGGGCAGAAAGAAAAACTGACAAAATTTCTCTCATCTCCATTTGCTTTGTTGTCATAGGTGGCTAGCAGAAGCCATTCAGAATGTCTAAGACTAAGATGGAAGGGATTTTTGACACAATAATAGATGTATTCCATGATTACTCTAAACTTTCCAAAGATAAAGAACTGGACACCCTGGATCCAGCTGAATTTAAGAAGATGGTTGAAGAGCAGTTCCCCCACTTTCTCAAGGCAAGAGGCCCTAAAACTTGAAATGAAATCAATGCTTTCCCCAACTTTTTCTGTCCCCCACTGGCAATTTCCCTTCCTCTATGATACCAAATATCCACTGATGATCTCTGATTGTGCTAATAGCTGCCAAATAATTGGTAAAATAGTAGAGAGCAACATTATACCCACAGGCCTTCAGAACATCCCTTAAAAAATGTGTTTTGGTTAAACTCTGGGAGAATGACACTCAAGGGAGAGTGATTTCCCTTCCAGCCAAAGAAAGTTGCTCTGTGTCTTGCTTAAAAGGACGGTAATGGATGTGGGGCAAAGGATAGAATTTTGTTCCAGTTATATGTATGACCACCATGGCTTTCTTTTTTTGTAGCGTGGGGCCAATACGTAGGAGCATGTGTGCGTATCGGCAAAACACTGGGGAAAAAAAGGCCCTTGATTTAATTCTGTGTATGATGCCCCTGGAAGGGCAACTATGAAGGAACTAGACAAGATCCTGTAGTACAGAGCTTTCCAAACTTTTCATGTTGGTGACATACTTTTTAGACATGCTTCATTTTGTGACACAGTAATTTCAGGCCCTTTCTGCACCGGCCTATTAAAAAGGTGAAGAGCGTCCCCCAACGGAGGTCTTCTGCACCTTGGAGTGGACTGGGACGGACTACTTTTCATAGTTTCGCACCTCAGTCCACTCTGGAGTGACCGGAACTGGTCGCGCAGCATGCTTTTTAAAAACCTCTTTCAAGAGGTTTTTCAAAAGCACGGAGCGCGCGGCCCCGTGTCGCTCCGTTACCGGGCTCTGGTGCAGATCTGCAGGTGTGCACTAGTGCATGCCTGCAGATCTGCCGGGGCGGGCTTTCGGCTGGTGAGCTTCTCTGGTTGGTGGAGAGCCTCCACCAACCGGAAGCCACCATTTTGGACGCCAGAGCAGTGCGGAGCGATGAGCTCGGACTGCTTCTCTTTAGGATGGACCCAAACGGACCCACCAAAAAGCCAGTGAGTAGTGGCAGGGAGCATTTCCCTCGCCACATGTGGAAAGGGCCTCAGTTTTACTAGCAAACCAGAGGTTAAACTAACCCCTTCTAAGAGATACAGACACATACATAAATTATAATAACAAAATGTATGGGGACACAACATAGCTCGTGAAAACCTTTCATATATTTTTTAAAATATATGATTTATAAATAATAACATACATTTCCAAGATTGTAGGTGACACACCTACACATTTCAGGTGACACACCTACACACTTCAGGGACACACTAATGTGTCGCTGCACACCGTTTGAAAAGTCCTGCTGTAGTATAAAGATATATAATTTAATACTAGATTTAGGATTGTCCATGCCATCACATTTCCCATTTCTGTGTAAAGTTGTGAAAGCTGGGTAGTGAAGAAAGCTGACAGGAAGAAAGTCAACTCATCTGAAATGTGATGCTGGAGAAGAGTTCTATGGATACCCTGGACTGCTAAAAAGACAAATGAATAGGTTCTAGAGCAAATCAGTTCTCAACGCTTTCTAGAAACCAAGGTGACTAAACTGAGACTTTCATATTTCGGCCGTGTCATGAGAAGACCTACTTGCTAGAAAAGACAATAATACTTGGTTAGGTAGAAGGCAGTAGGAAAAGGAGAAGTCCCCATTATAGATGGATAGACTCAATCCAGGCAGACACGTCCCTGAATCTGCAAGACCTGAGCAGGGCGGTTGATGATAGAGTGGCTTGGAGGTTGCCATAGGTCGAGGTCAACCTGATGGAACTTAACAACAATAACAATGATGGCACCAAAAGTTTTCCCATGGTGATAAGCCAATTTCCTGGTAAAAGATTGTGCCCAAAGAATCTTGATACAACCATATATATGGGCCAGTTTTATGTTCTGTTTTACCAATGCAGAGCAGCACGTCAGTAAAACCCAACCAAATAGGATCTCATTCCAACCATAAAGTCTTTCTTTCTTTTTTTTAATAGTATGTGTACAACAGATGTATGCAAACTGGTGACGTAGCTGTGAGGGGAAATGAAGTGGAGTTATTGAAAGCTCTGGCAAAGTAGTGTGTGCATCTATTTTGGAATCAAACTGTAGAATTGCTCCTTACTAAGCCAGGACTCTGGACAGGTAGAAGAGAGGGCAAAATGACAACGGTTGTAGTTTTGAGATGTTGTATATACCCTACTCACTGAGCCAGCATAGTGTAGTAATTTGAGTGTTGGACTATGACTCCAGAGACCAGGGTTTGATTCCCCACTTGGCCATGAAAACTCCCGGTTGACTTTGGGCATATCACACACTCTCAGCCCCAGAAAACCCCCAATAGGTGGTTCACCTCACTGTTGCCATAAGTGAGAAATGACATGAAGGTACACAACAACAACAACAACAACAAGCTTAAAAGTTGAAGTTTTCTTCACAGCAGTTAATAATATGAGCTTGAAGCAAGGGTGGGCAACTTTGAGAAGCTTAGGAGCTATATTAGCTGCTCCCCAGAGAAACTCATTAGCCTCCCAGGAGAACTTGGAGGGCCACTCCCCTCATGAATGTCAGAAAAATTCATTTTCTTGTCTCCAAATACTCCCATAGACACTCCAAGGGTTGTGGGAAGCATCTACAGAATATTTTCAGCACCTCCAGCCATTTTAGGCTCAGAAGATGCCTGTTTCAACAACAGGAAGTGAGTAGAAGTCACTTCCTGTTGTAAAAGTAGGTCTGGCCTGGTTTTCAAATGGCCTTGGGGTGCAAAAACATACATAGGATGGCTCACACATTCTCTAGAGGGCACTTGGAAGCATTTTGGACCATTTTAAAAAAAATCCTGGGTGTTGCTCTTTGCTCATAGCTGGCTTAAAGTCCACGGGCCTTTCTGCACGACACTGTTATAGTGCTATTATTCCACTTTCAATATCTTGTGGAATTCTGGGGTTTGCCGTTTACTGAAGCCAAAGAGTTCTCTGGATGAGAATTATAATGCCCCTTCCTAAACTGCAAACCCTAGGATTTCATTGGATGTTGAAAGTGGAATAATAGCACTATAACAGTGTAGTGTGGAAAGGCCCTATGTCTCAGTTCTTCACAGAATAGTTTTTGAGAAATACACAGAGACCTCTGGGATGGTGGGCAACACAGCTCGTTCAGAAGCTTTGCTTTTTTTGACTCTAGCTTGGCCAATCTTTGGCTCAAAGAGTTTTTAGTATTTTAGAAATCGCCATCTCCTTTGATGAGTCAAAGAAAGAGTGTCTTGAATGCTGTTTCCCCTATTCAATTCAACCCTTCTTTCTCTCTCTCAATCTTTCTTGCAGAATGCTCGAGACCCAGAGGCCGTGGATAAACTCTTTGCTGAGGTGGACAAAAACAAGGACAAAAAAATCAATTTTCCAGAATGCATGAAACTGCTGTCGAAATTCGCCATCCTGGCCCACGAGAAGTACCACCGTGAGCATGACGGGGGACCTCATGGCCATGCCCACCATGGTCCACCCCACTGAGAAAGCAGGCTTGCAGGTAGCCTGGGGAAAGGTGCTCATAAAAAACAAGTAAGAAAAGAAAGAAAGAAGTTTTTTCCAAACTACAGATCCCAGCACCTTCCCAAATTCTTTAGATTGGAATGTAGAGATTTCAGCAAGAAATTAAAGCATGAAATAAAAATAAAAATTTACCTGGAAGTTCTCTGAAGCGTTATTTCTTCCTTCTTTTCACTCAAGGTGTTGGGTAGCCATCCACATTTCAGTTATGGGACATGTAGTAGGAGTTAATTAAATGCTTGCTTGTAACAAGGTATGGAAACCAGTTACTGTTAGGTAAACAAAGCTAGGAATGTAGTGATAAGCGCTGCCAGGCTGAAGCCAGTGATTCAAGATCTCTTGCAGGTGGAATGGGAAACTATTTGCTTCTAATATTTGGATTTTGCTAATTGCCTTCAGTTCGCTCACTGAAGTCCTGTACTATGCATCACACTCTTAATAAATAGTGTATTAGCACTGTTACATTTGTGTGTGTGAATTCGGTTCCTGACACAAGGGCTTATCAAAAATTATTCAAGGTTTCATTTAAAAAACAAACAACTTTCCATAGTGTCAAGCTGTGGTACTCATCTCCACAAGAGGTGCTCATGGCTGCCATCTTGGATTGCTGCCCTCCATCCCTGCATTTGGGATTTACTGTCATCTCATGTGTCTTATTTAAGGGGGCTGGACCAATTCATGAAGAACAAAGAATGATATTGTCTGGTGGCTGCTAGATATAACTAGGGCCATACACTATTACAGTGCTATTATTCCACTTTCAGCATTTTCTGGAATCCTGGGCTTTGCAGTTTAGCGAGGAGCATCTAGAATTCTCAGCCAGAGAGTCCTTGGGCCTCAGAAAACTACAAACCCCAGAATTCCACAGGAGGTCGAAAGTAGAATAATAGCACTATAACAGAATAGTGGAGAAATGGCGTAGATGTTATTTCCATGCTCTCAGACAGTAATGCCACTGTATCTCAGTTGATGGTGAAATTGGAGGGCAAAATCTGATAATTTCTCTTTCAAGTTCTGTTAAAATCTCAAGATGTTTTTGGTGACCTGAACATGAAAACACTTTCAGATTTTGGTAAGAAACTTGAAAAAATGAATTGAAGTTCTCTCATATTCAAGGTAGACAGGTGGAGTTCTTCCTTCCATGGAGAAGGTTGTATGGTTGTATTCATCCACCACATGGTTGTGTCTACCCACCACATAGGTGTGTGGGCTGAGAGGGGAGTTGACAACCCTAAGACAGCCTTAAGATGTTTGAAAATACAGGGATCTAAACTCAAGCTTTGAAAGACTGTGCACTTTTGATTGCCAGTCTTTTACCCTTTTTGCATGCATTTCTTCTTGTGCGAGAGCGCCTTGAGCACCGCGCAAATGGGAGTGTCGCACCGCACGACGCACCCCCACTTGCGCGGCGCTCATGAGGCTGATGCGGCACCTGGGCTTATTTTTTGATTTTCGGCTTGAAGCTGAAAATCACCCGCGCTCGCGCAATGCTCACGCCACCCACGCGTACTTACCTCCGTGCAATGCGTCGGTGAGCCGGGCGGGAAGCGCTTCCTTCCCCCGACTCAGCCTACAGGTCCCATGGAGCCCTGCGAAAGGAAGGGGCTGGGCGCTCATGCGACGGTCGCGTCATCACGAAGCGCCCTGCGGAAGGAAAGAGGGGGGAAGCGGCAGCGTCCCGGAGGAGGCTTCTCATGCGAGACGCCCTCCCCCTCGTGCAAAAAGGTAAGGTGCGAAAAGGGCTTTGCCTCAGGCAGCAAAATGTCTAGAGCTGGACTGGATTGGAAGCTTAGAACTGTGTCTCTAAGGCAGGCTGCACCAATCCCCTTCCCATCTTCTCATTTTCTCACTCCCAGAGTGAGCCCAAACAACTTCCTTTTCCTCCTCAGTCTTCTCAAAACAATGATAGGAAGTGACGTTGCGTCCCTTCCTGCTGCCATTTTGAGCGGGACTGCAGAGAAAAATGGAAGTATTTGAGGGAGTATGGAGTTCTGGGGTGCTTGTGCACATATTTTTGCATCTTTTCTTGCATTTGTGGGGGTCTTTCTATATGGTTTGGGGAGACCACGGCTTGATTTTCTGTTTGGCAGTGGAAACCCACTTGGTGACCTTGGCCCCATCACACACTCTAAGCCCCAGAAAACCATGTGAAAGGTTTGCCTTAGGGTTGCCATAACTCAGAAATGACTTGAAGGCACAACAACAAAAAACAACATGCCTGAAAATACCACTGAAAAAAATGGGTTTTTTTCAGGAGAAGCTTTGGAACTTCCGGGATTGGTTGGGTAGTTTCAGGGGCTACAAATGTTGGGTCCAGGAGCCACATGTGACCCTGGACTGTGCTGTGCCAACCCTTACTCTGAGACACGAACCTTATTGGTTAGTTCCTAGTAGAACAAACACAACCAAATCGTTGTTGAAGTGGCCAGTCATAGAATCACAGAATCATGGAGTTGGAAGAGACCCCAGGGGCCATCCAGTCCAACCCTATTCTGCCATGCAGGAACACAAATAAAATCACTTTCAACAGATGGCCATCCAGCCTCTGCTTTAAAAACTTCCAAAGAAGGAGACTCCACCATACTCCACTGAGGCAGCATATTCCACTGCCTAACAGCTCTGACCATCAGAAAGTTATTCCTGAGGTTCAGGTGGAATCTTTTTTCCTGCAGCTTGAATCCATTGCTCATTGTCCTAGTCTCTGGAGCAGCAGAAAAAAAGCCCGCTCTCTCCTTGATATGACATCCTTGTTACTGCAGTTTCTAGCCCGGACTTGTGGGATAATAGATATCACTTTGATATCAATAATTTGGCCTTCTTTACCTATTCCTCCCCATGTGCTGTGAGGTCCCCCAGACAAACTCGCAGACAGGCATGGCCGCCGATCGCTGTAATAGTCCAAACAAATACAGGCAGGCCAGAAATAGCCATCCTCCTGCTTCAGGAGACCTCAAAGGCAAGTACCCTATTATGTATGCATGCTACTTACAAAGAACTCCCTGCCCAGAGCAAGCAGCTTGATTAGACGAATCCTCATCTGTCAAGCACTCTGCGTTTGCATGCTGTCTACTCCATTGTCAATTTGGACTTAACTCAATCATGCTAAATTCTGATCTTTGGGAGGCTTTGTCTCCAGCCTGAAACTCATTGTTTTCCCCAATTACGGACTAGCTTATTGCCACATTTTCCCCTATAAAAACCCCTGACTTTGAGAGCTTCTTCAGATCGCTCGCAACTTCCTTCCCACCTTGCTGCCATTTTGCTTGGTGAGCCTTCTCCTCAGTCCCACGTACTGAGACTCCATACCTCCAAACTTCTGCTGCAGACTACCCGGGGTTCAGGACAGGTGTAGCATTACCCAAACCAACAACTCCTCTAAAAATCCCTCTATCCCACTCCAACCTTTATTTCTCTAGTTGTCTGTGTGAGTGTGCTGCATACACTGTTTGATTGTATTTTAATAAAGATCACAATTATTATTTCAATTCTGTTTGCTCCTTGATTTGGTCTGACCCCGTAGACATTGCATGAAAGATCTCGCTCCGTTGCCCTGCCTCTCGTACTGCTAGCTTGTGCTCTTTGCTAATTTCCCCAACTTTTACAATTGAGAGCGCATTTAGGTGTCCCTCCTGGGACCCCCAGAAAACAGGGTAACATCCCTTCAAACATAGCTATCACATCCCCTCTTAACCTTCTCTTCTGCAGGCTAAACATCCCCAGCTCCCTAAGCCACTTCTCATGGGGCATGGCTCCCAGATCCTTCACCATGTTGGTTGCCCTGCTCTGGACATGCTCCAGCTTGTCAATATCCTTGAAGTGAGATGCCCAGAACTGGACACAGTATTTCAAATGAGGTCTAACCAGTGCAGAATAGAGTTGGTACCATTACCTCCCTTGATCTAGACACCATACTTCTATTGATGCAACCAATAATTACATTGGCTTTCTTGTCTGCTGCATCACACTGCTGACTCATGTTCAGTTTGTGGTCTACTAAGACTCCTAGATCCCTTTCACACGTACTGTTGGTCAGCCACATGTCTCCCATCCTATATTTGTGCATTCCATTTTTTTCTGTCTAAATGTAGGACCTTATATTTCTCGTTGTTGAAATTCATTTTGTTAGCTTTGGTCCTTTCTGCACATGGGAAAGGAACGGTGCAAAAACGGGGCTCACTGGACTTCTTCAGCATCCGGGCGAGTCTGTTGGGATGAGGAGCAGTGCGAGTTTGTTGCTCCGCATTGCTCCAGCATCCAAAATGGAGGCTGGTTGGTGGAGGCTGCACTAGTGCGCGCCTGCAAATCTGCATCGCAGTGTGGCAACGGAGTGACACGAGGTCACGTGCTCTGGGTTTTTTCCTCCTGAAAAAAACTCTTAACTACTTGAAGAGTTTCATCTATCATTCATTGAGGCTTTTTTCCCTTTTGGTTACAGATATTGCTGAGGCAAAAGAGGGTGTCCATAAACACACATACTCACAGAAACACATACAGAAGCACACAGGCAAGCAAATGTTCTCACATGCACAAACACTTAAGAAGAGGGAGAAAGAAGGTATTCGGCCAGATCCTGACTCATCTGACCTCATTCATTCAGTCCACAAACTCAGGTGAGAGACTGAGAAAGAGTTACTGATTCTTAGTTAGAAATGTTCCAACTCATCCTCCTTATGTGCTTACCTCTCTCCCTCCCTCTCTCTGTTACCCTGTTTAGTTGGGGTCCCAGGAGGGACACCTAAATAATCTTACAATTACAAAAGATGGGGAAATTAGTCAAGAGCACTGGTTGGCACTACGAGAGGCAGAGTACTGCAGCAGGATCTTGTAACCCAATGTTTACGGGGTCAGGCCAAGTCAAGAAGCAAACCGTGTTGGAAATTATGAATGATCTTTATTAAATACAAGCACACAATGTAAGTGACACATGCACACAGATAACTAAGGAAAATAAAGGTGTGGGTTTGATAGTGGGATTTTCAGAGGGATAGTTGATTCGGGTGATACGAAACCTGTTCCTGAAGCCCGGAAAGAAGATAGAGAGTGATGCTGAGGTTCGATATGGCTCAGCATGTGGAGCTGAGGGGAAGCTCACCAAGCAAAGCAGAAGCAAGGTGGTCTGGAACTCGGGGGCGATGCCAGGATGGTCTCAGAATCAGAGGTTTTTATAGAGGGAAATGTGACTGCAGGCTATGCCATACTTGGGGAAGACAATGCGTTTTAGGAGTGGGACGAAGCCTTGGAAAGGTCAAAATTTAGCACGATTGAGTTAAGTCCAAATTGACAAAGAGTTAGCCAGTATGCAAATGCTTAGTGCTTGACAGTTGAGTATTCAGCTTGCCAGGGTGCCTCCTCAGGGCAGGGAGTCCTTTGTAAACAGTATGCATACGTAATGAGGGTGTTTGCAGTGAGGTCTCCTAAAGTGGAGATCTGGCTACTGCTGGCCTGCCTGGATGGAGAATGGAATGTTCAGCAATTAGTGGTCGAGCCTAGTCTGTGCTTGTCCGGGGGCCTCACAAACACGTGGAGAGGGGTGGGAGAAGAGAGCCCAAATTATTGATATCAAAATGATGTCTAAGGGTATCTCCAAGTAGGCCTAAACTACAGTAACATCTCTCTCTCTCTCATACGCACAGGCTCATGAATTTGGAAACTGGAAATTCAGAAAAAGGAGGATAGAGATGGGGCAGAGACCCTCTCTGCCTGTGATAAGGAGGCATGAGTAGGGCTACTAAGACAATGCCTCCCTTGCCTTTAGTGATCCAGTAACAATCAGTGCTCAGATATTCACTAGATATTCTGATTGTTTCTAGAACACCTGAGCAAACAAATTTGGATTTCGAAAACAGAGGCCATTTCTGCCCTACATTGTTACAGTGCTATGATTCCACTTTCAACATTCTATGGAATCCTGGGGTTTGCAGTTTAAGGAGGGGCATTTTGAATTCTCAGCCAGAATGCTGTTTGGCTTCAGTAAACTACAAACCTTGGAACTCCACAGAATGTAGAAAGTGTAATAATAAAAACTTAAAAACAGTGGTGCATGCGCTGGTAACTTCACGGCTTGACTTCTGCAATGCACTCTACATAGGGCTACCCGTGTGCTTAGTCCGGAAACTTCAATTAGTTCAGAATATGGCAGCCAGGTTGGCCACTGGTAGACCTAAAACTGACCATATAACACCTATTCTGAAGTCTTTACACTGGCTGCCTATTGGTTTCCGGGCACAGTACAAGGTGTTGGTTATTACCTTTAAAGCCCTTCATGACTTGGGGTCAGCCTACCTGCGGGATCGCCTTCTCCCATATAATCCACCCCGCACATTAAGGTCCTCTGGGAGGAATTTACTGCAGCCAGTCAGAACTAGGTTGGCTGCGGTTACCCAGAGGACCTTCTCTTCTATCGCTCCCAAGTTATGGAATGGTCTGCCGGAGGAGACCCAGCATATTACCAGTCTTGACAGCTTTAAAAAAGCAGTCAAGACTGCTCTCTTCCAACAGGCCTTCCCAGACTAGTACTTCCACTGCCTCCCACCAACTGTCTTGCTGTTCTTTTAATAGTCAGTTGATTGTTGTTAATTGTTGTGTGTTTTAGGGGATTGGTGGGTGGGGAGGAATGGGTATGTTTTTTTGTTTTTTTAATGTAATTAATGTATTATTGTTGTTCGCTGTCTCGATCCAAGGGGAGAGGCGGGATAGAAATAAATTATTATTATTATTATTATTAGCACTATAGCAATGTAAGGCAGAAATAGCCAGAAAGAGGATCATGTTTGACCTAGGGAACTGTGCAGTTCTTCCTTTCAGAATTGGATGTATGTGAGACATTGAAAGCCTTTTCACACCATGCAATTTTAGCACTATGTTTCCCCTTTAATTGCTATGGTCCCATTCTGTGGCATTTGCCATTCAGAGAGAGGTATTTAGACTTCTCTGCCAGAAAGCTCTACTGCCTTTTCAACCCAAAAAATCCCAGGGTTCTACAGGAGATAGCCATGGATCCCCCTGAAGACCTTCTCTCCAGTGGCTTCCCTTGTCCCCTGAATACCGGTTATGTCTAGAACGGAATCTCTCCTGAGATTTAGATAAATTACCTTCCAGTAGTTTGCAACTGCTGCTGTTCTCAATCTGCTCTCACAAAGCGGGGTGAACATGGCCCTTTTCGCACTGAGGCTTTTTGCGTGAGCCGGGGTGGGCGGCTTGCGCGAAAAGCCTCTTCCGAGAGCCTGCCGGTTCCCCACTCGTTCCTTCCGCAGGCGAAGGAACAATCGGGGAAGCGGCAGCGTCCCGGAGGCAGAGGCGGCTCACGCATCCATCCTCCCCGCTTGCGCGAGAAGCAGGAGCCTCTCTCGCCGCCCCCCCGCGCACACGGGAAGCGAGCGACAGTCGCGCCTGCCCCCCGCGCGCGCCAAGAGCGAGCGACAGTCGCGCCCGCCCCCCGTGCGCGCCAAGAGCGAGCAACAGTCGCGCCCGCCCCCCCACGCTCACGCGCAAAGCGGGAGGCTGTCGCGAGCAGCCCCCCACCCGCACGGAGCAGGATGCCGTCGCATCCGTCACGCAAGCACCCCGCCCCACCCCTTCCTTCCGCAGGAGCGGAGGGAAGGAAGCGCTACCCGGCCGCCTCTCCGACACACCGCACAACAGGTAAGTGCGGGTGGGCGCCGGGAGCGTTGCGCGAGCGCGGGGTGATTTTGGAAGCGAAAATCAAAAACCCCGCGCTCGCGCCGCTGCAGCCCCGTGAGAGTGCCGGAAGTGGGAGTGTGTCGTGTGGAGCGGCGCTCCCACTCCCACACGGCTCATGGGGCTATTTCGCTCGGGAAAGCCCGTGCGAAAAGGGCCCATGAGTTTCTTGTCTGAAAACTGCCAATCTCCCTATCAATTGGCTCAACATGCCAAACCAACCTGGCTCCTTTCCCGGGTGCCATCTAATTTCTTTGTAGTTCTTGCCTGATTCTGATGTGTAGTTTGTAGTTTAAAATCACTTGCTTTTGATATGTGTGTGTGTGGCCATTTCCGCACTAGCCTGTTATAGCGTGATGATTCCACTTTCAACATCGTCTGGAATCCTGGGGTTTGCAGTTTCGGGAGGGGCCGGCTGGCCCCTCCCGAAACGTCAAACCCCAGGATTCCAGAGGATATCGAAAGTGGAATCATCGTGCTATAGCAGGCTAATGCAGAAATGGCCAGTGACTAACAGGTAAATGTTCAGTGAGGAAAAAAGGGAACAGGAAAAGGGTTTAATCTTCTCAAGACACATAAGGCGTATTTGAGCTATTTCCACTCTAGACTGTTATAGTGCTATTATTCCACTTTCAACATCCTATAGAATCCTGGGGTTTGCAGCCGGCCCCTCCCAAAACTGCAAACCCCAGGATTCTATAGGATGTTGAAAGTGGAATAATAGCCCTATAACTGTCTAGTGCAGAAATGGCCTATGTTTCCATTACGAAGCGTTTCACAATCTGCCTATCCCTCCTTTCAGCTGCCTTGAGTTTTTCCAGGTCCCAGTTATGTGTTTTCCCGTCCTTGCTTTCCATAGTATTAAAACAGGCACTCGTTTTTTTAAATTAATTTACAAAGTAATAATAATAATAATAAAAAAACAGAATACACAACAATGCACTGCGAAGGAATTAACAAGCAATGCCGGTACATAACACAATTACAAACACAAAACCCCCTACAAATAGCTAAAAAAATTTTCTTGCCCTCGTTGCAAACAGCAAATATTAATTAAACAGTTACAACTAACTATTAAATCTTTAAATTTGTATCAAAGTTAGTACTTGTTGCCAATGATTGTTTTCATACTAAACATATCTACAAGGTTAGTTAATCAAAATCCTTTCTAATCAGATATAATCACTGATTCTGTACTCTATGTTAGTATAACCTTCATTATCAACCACCAAATCTAGTTAAATTAATAGTAATAATTGTAACTTAATTGCTGTAAATCACTTTTAATCACTTAGTAGTAATCACCTATAATCATTAAAACGGATACTGATTTTAACTTAAACATTTTTCCATAATGCATATATGTACACAATTTGCCTAATAATGAATTTTCCTTCACTGACTAAAGTGAGTGTGTTTGTATTATTTCTTTTTCAATTATGTACAGTTTTGCCATCTGTCTTTTCAAACCTACACAGTTTTGTGCACATTTTATGTCTTACAAATGCCCTGTGAGCCCTGGAAATGTGCAGGCAAGCACTTTTTCACAACCAGCACAGGGAGATGCTACAATGCTGCTTCCCTCCACAGTGGGAAGTCAGTATGTCTCCATAGATTTAAGGGTTCTACTCTGATTCCTTCAAACCATCTGTTGACTAATGGTAACCCAATGAATTTTGTAGGGTTTTCGTAGGCAAGGAATGCTCAGAGGTGGTTTTATCAGTTCCTTCCTCTGAAATACAGCCTACTGCACCTGGTATTTGTTGGCAGTCCCCCATCCAAGTACTAACCAGAGCTGGCCCTGCTTAGCTTCCAAGATCAGACAGGTGTCTTTAGGATATTTAGGACCTATCAGTCCCTTGCAGGAAAACAGAAATGGCAGGCATGATGTAGTTGCTAGTTCCAACTGCTGTAGGATCATCAAAACCCTGGAATTTGTATAACCATCAACCTACCAAGTTTCCAAGTGCTGGCCTACTGAGTTAATAGAGTTAACCTTCAAAATTTCCATTCGATGGATCTACTGTAGTTGGGATCAACAATTGTGTGTGTCTTTATCATTTTGCAACCTTTTCCCCTCCTCTCTTTTCTCTCTTTCTTCCTCTGCTTCAACCTCTCTTTCTCTCCTTCAATCTTTTTCTCTCTCCTCTCCCTTCCTCCTTCTCTGTCCTTCTCTTCCTCCCTGTTTTCCTTCTCCTCCTTTCTAAAAGTTGCAAAAGAAGTCAATCCATCCCATTCTAGAGGAGGGACACAACTTATGACTCATGTGCCAGTTCCTACTGGCTCACCTATTTTATACTGGCTTTCTGGAATGGTTGCAAAATTCTGCCCACAAATGACAAATATGTTATCTGATCCTATCAAGAATTCATCTTCTGTTCCTATTATTTAGAGCATATTTGTTCCTGTCTTCGACCAGAAAGGCTCACAGAATCATTTTCAGATAAATTGTGTGTGCGTTTATGTGTGTCTGGGAAGGAGGGAGGGAGAGATGCAGATAGAAGAGGAGAAACTCAGCAAACTGAAGCTCCAGCTGGAGCTGGAGCTCCAAAAGTTCTTAGAACTTTGGCTGAAAATCAGCTCCTTGGTGCTAAAGAGCATGGGTTTTGCCTTGGCTGACTCAACATGACTGAGTGAAGACTTGTCTGTTTGAGCCAAGAAGCAAATGGCATCCATACACACATACACAGAGTTCCACATGAAAAACCTCAACTGGACTGGCATTTGAATATTTTTTCAGCCCTAGTGGAATAGCATCCTTCACTGCACTCAAAGCTGGTAGCTTATCTTAGGTGGGTTCTACACAGTTGTACTTGGCACAAAACTCCTTCCTCTCTACTGGCTTACTACAGGCTCTCAGGGTCTTAAAAGCCTTGGGGTGACTGTCTCACTCTGCCTAATGGTAGGGCTGGCCCCATGATCTGTGATGTAGACTCGATTGACTTGGACTCAAGTCAGACTTAAGTCACTCCAGTGACTCGACTTGGACTTGAATTCGCAGTAAATGATGTACTGACTCTACTTGACTTGAGACTTCTATTTTTTATTGACTGACTTGCTTCCCTTGGTTCAGTAATATAACACATTCATCCAGAAACCTTACAACTTTGAAAAATGCTTCTGTCTCTTGTTGCCTATTGGTCACATAGCAATCTTTCTCAAGCCCAAAGTGTGGGCACATTTCTCAAAGAGGAACAGCGAAAAGGTTAGGAAATGGGCTTGAGGCAAGTTTGAGGTCTACTCAGCAACCTTTCCCCACTGTATATCGGAGGAGCCTTCTAAAACTTTTCCTAAGAGCAGAAGATAAGACACTCCCTCTGAGTGCAGGGTGCATTTCTCAGAGGGGCAACAGTAAATGTTAGGCAATGGGCTTGAGAAGTAATGATCCTTCCTTCTAAAGATTTTGAAGCTTCAGTAATGGGGAGTAAGAAGGATCCTATTCGCCATTTCTGAAAATCCTCCAGCTTTGGAAATGGGAAGTAAAAAGAATCCTATTCCCCATTTCCAAAGCTGCAGACTGTTTAATGCCCATTGCCACAAAATCCTCCAGCTTCAGGAAGGAGGAGTAAGAAAAATCTTATTCCCTGCTTCTGAAGCTGCAGATGGCAAAATTGCAAATGTGGAGGGCCAACTCTGCTTAAATTGTTAAAACTGACTTTATTCGGCTCTGTCCAGCAATTCCAGAATATAGGTCGGGGTATAAAGTTGGCTCCCAGACTTGAGACTTGACGCGAGACTTGGAGTAAAAGACTTAAATACATCACTGCCTGTGACACAACTACCTGGAAGCTGTGGGCCTTAGATCAAGAGTGGCTGCAGGGTGATCTGTGAGCCTCATGAGTTGTTTTTTTCAGCCCTTGGACTCTCCAGTTTGAAAAGGGTGAATAACCTGTTCTGGGAAACCTACAGGAGTGGTAAAACACATTGAAAGTAGGTCACAAGGCATAGGGCTCCTTTGTACCATATACTATCAAAACATAAACAAGTCGAAGTCTCATTTTTCAAAATCAGAAGGGGCTTTCTGAGTACTATCAGTTTAGCCTTCCTCTTCTTTTTAATTTCCCCCCCCTCATTCTTGAAGGCTCCCAGAGACAGAAATTTGGCCTACAGACCCATGAAACCTGCCCACCCCACCATACATGGTCATCCCTCTTTGGCTTTTTGGGTTCTGGCACCTTGTTAGACCACATGGCCTAGCTTGAAAGATAGTTGGGTTTCTAGACCATTGGTAAGTGTGGAGTAGGGAGGTGGCCCAGCTAGTGGAAGCAAAAAGGGAGAGTTGATTCCATCTAAACATTAGGAAGAACTTCCCAACGGTAAGAGCAGTTTGACAGTGCAATATGCTGCCTCGGAATGTGGTGGAGTCACCCTCTTTGGAGGTTTTTAAATAGAGGCTGGATGAACATCTTTCTGAAATGCTTTGAAGGCATCCTCTTGCATGGCAGAATGGGGTTGGACTCAATGGCCCTTATGGTCTCTTCCGATTCTATGATTCAAAACCTGCCAGTTTGCCTTGCTGTCTCTTAAGCAAAGCACTGTTTTCTAAGAAGTGGTTCCCATCCTTTGGTCCTCCAGATATTTTAGGCCTCAGCCCTCAGAATTCTTAAGGCATTGGCCATACTGTCTGGGATTTCTGGAAGCTGAAATCCAAACATATCTAGAAGACCAAAGGTTGAGAACCACCTTTTTAAGGTTCATTGCACAGGTATCAGCTATGCCCTGACCCATAAGGTAAAACAGACAAATTGTAGCCCTTCAAAGATGTTGGACTGATGGGAGTTGCAGTTCAGCAACATTCGGAAGGCTACCTTTTCAATACTCCTGCATCAAGGCATCAGAAGAACAGCTTAAAAATCCTTCCGGATCAGTCCCCAAGGTAACTCAGTCCAATATTCTGCTTCTGAAGGATGGTCAACCAGGTGCTCTGATAAGAAGCCCACAGGGAAAATACAAGTGCAACAGCATCCTTCCGCTGTATACCCTCCAGCTCTCCTGATCTGGCAGGGACACCCCTGATTAATCCTCTGTAGTCCCACTATTTCAGCTACATTTAAAATATCCCAGTTTCTCTCTTCTACTCCCACTTTCCCTTTTTGTCTTCAATTTACTTCCATTGTTGCACACAGAGGCCTTTTCTGCATTTTATTTTTAAAAGGGGGCAGAGCGTCCTCCGGAGAGGACTTTTGCACTTGGGGGTGAACTGGGTCCGATCTACTTAATGTATGTCCGGACTTCAGCCTGCTCCAGAACGACCAGAACTGGTGGTTCCCCGTGCTATTGAAAGACTGATTAAAAGAGGACTTTCAATAGCCTGGCGTGCCCCAGTCCGTCGCTGCGCGGTGTAGATCTGCAGGCTCGCTCCAGCATGAGGCTGCAGATCTTCCAGGGGTGGGCTTCCGGCTGGCGAGCTTCTCCGGTTGATGGAGAGCCTCCACCAACAGGAAGCCTCCATTTTCATCCTTGAAGAGTGTGTAGCGCAGGCGCGCGCTGCTCCGGGTCAGCATGGATCGTCAGGGGGAGCGTGCCAGTCCGGTGAGTAACGGACTGCCCCGTTTTCCCCCAAAGTGCGGAAAAGCCCAACGTTCAAAGTTTAAAAGGAACTTACACTCGATTAACTCAGCAAGGCTCAGGCAAAAGCAAAGTGCTCCAACCTCTCCTAACCTGTCTGTTCATCCCTGGTAATATCTTTGGCCATCTTGACCACACTTTGATGTTGCTTGACCACATGCATCCCAACATGGAAAATGTTTGAGGGAATGCTGCAATTTCTCCTGAGTAACAATTACCTTAGACAGTGGGTGTGGTGTGGTGGTTTGAGCACCAGACTAGGATTCTGGAGACCAGGATTAATTCCCTGCTCACCCACTGGATGAACTTGAGTGCGTCACACACTCTCAGTCCCAGAAAACTCTATGATAGGTTTGCCTTAGGGGCACCATAAGTCAAAAATAACACTAAAAACAACAGCTGTTATCTTATCTTATCTCTTCAGGCAAAGTTGATTCTGAACCTATTTTCATTTCTGATGTGGAATGATTAAATAAATGCATGGATGAATGGCTGGATAGATGCACAAATCTGAAGGCTTTATCTACAGCCAATCAGCCTGTCAGGGCCCCTAAGTTGTTATACAATGGATAGAAACATTTGAAACATTAGCTACATCAGTAAAAAGTTTGAACAACATGCTGGACAATGAAGAGTTTTAGAAATATCTCCAATGACTTTTCTCCAACCTGGCCAGATCATTTATCCATTTCTGCCAGAGCAGTCAGTTTCAACAACCATTCAACACTACTCGATAATCCTGAGCTCTTCCATCTTTGTGCATACTGTACAACAATCTCATTGGACTTCTTTTGAACTACCTTGAAGTCTTTTTCTACACTACGGCTTAGGTCCAGGCTTTCCGACAGATCATATTTCCCCATATGAGCTTGTCTTTGGCCCTGAAATACACAGGAGAGGCCCTTCTGTCTGTTCTATTAACTTCTCAAGCAGCTTTGGTGGGAACATGAGGTTGTGCCTTGTCAGTAGCTGCCCCCAAAGTTTGGAGCTCCCTTCATAGGGAAGCTAGAATGGGCACCTCCTTGCTGTCCTTCCATTGACAGGTGAAGGCTTTGTAAAATTTAAACAGGTGCTTAACCCTACCAATACATTTTTAAAGGATATGCTTTTAAAATATGGTTGATAGCTGAATCCAGTTTTGATGTTGATGCTTCTTAGTATTTAATTGTAATCTTTTTAATGGGTAAGCTGCCTTGACTTCTAGTCCTGGGAAAAAGGTAAGATATAGATAAGGAGATAAGGCCAAGATAAGCATGGTGTAGTGATTTGAGCGTTGGACTATGACCCTGGAGACCAGGGTTTGATTCTCTGCTTAGCAATGGAAACCCACTGGATGACCTTGGCCATGTCACATGCTCTTGGTCCCAGAAAAAAACCCATGATAGGTTTGTTTTAGGGTCACCGTTAAGTCAGAAATAATGAATATACCTCAAAAAGAGGTCAGAGGTACATTTAAAGGATCGGTGTCAAAGATTTCTGGGACTCTTTAATCTACCAAAGACATTCATTTCCATCAAAAGCGGAACTTCTGCTTAAATCCCATCAAGGTCTCTAGAGGTTTGATCATTTCAGTCAATGGGACTGAAAGCCTGGAGGTGATATGACAAAACCCCCAATCCATCAAACAGCAGTGCCTTCATGGAGCCAACAAAAAAAAGCACGAAATACATCAGGCAAGCTTTCAAAACTCCACTGGCTTCTTCATCAGTCAAAGATGTTAAAAATCATACAGGAGAAGAGAAGTGAGGATCTTAGAGTTACAGTCTTATATTTTGTCTGAGATGTTTCTCCTGTTGTTAGGATGCTATGGAGAGATCTCAATTCAGCGACATCTAACATCCTCACTTTTTTTTGTCCTGTGTGATTTTTAAGATCTTTGCCTGATGAAGAAGCTATCGGAGCTTTGAAAGTCTGCACAATATATTTTTATGCTTTCTAGTTAGCCCAGTAAAGGCATTTCAGTTTTGTGGATTTTGGATTTTGTTGTATTTTGTCCAACATGGCTATTTTGTCCTGAATATGCTTCTTGGATCTTGAGATGATAGTCACTATTGCTTTGAACCATGCTGAAGCCTCTGATATTTGTTGAAGTCAAAATGGCCACTGGGATGCAGGATTTTGGGGGAAAGGGGACAGAAGATGAAGCAAGACTGATCTCATCGCATTGATTGCAGTAAAGCACTTAACACAGGGTACCTGTTTTGCAAGAATCCCCTCCACTTGCAAGAAATGTGTTGTACCTCTGCTGTACCTGGCTGGTTCCCAGCAAAAATTTTTATGACTTTGAAAGGAAATACTCCAGGAGATTGCTCAAGAGAGGGGTATGTGTATGTGTGTGCAACCTCAGTGCACCATTTGCCACAAGTTTCATCAATCTTTTTCCCCCCTGACCTCTACAAGAATGGTATTTCAGGAAGAATCTGGTAATACACCTTGGGCAAGAGACTGATAGATAATGGACAAGTGGATTTGGTAATGGAGGATGGTTTCACAAGGATGAGAGGGTGTCTGAAGAGAAGGAGACAAGAATATAAAAGGGGCTACCATCCTAGAGGTCATCAAAACATCTCGGATCTTTCCTGCTCTCCTGTTCATCGCTGATTGAGGTAAGCTCAAGAGCACTCATGAGGTTTCTTCTTGTTATCTTTGGGCATAGGACACTCAATATTTGGGGGGACCAACAGCAAGTCAACTCCAGAAATCTTTCCTTAGTTCTTCCAGGAGGAAAAATAAAGATCCTAGCATTAGGAGAAAACCAAAATTTGCATGGTTATGCTACACTGAGATGCTGGAGATGGATTCTGGAACTTTATGTATGCAATGTAGGCACACCACTACCAAATTAAAAAAAAATGCAGAATAGCTACGTAGGAAAGCCAACCAGGTGTATTGGTTTGAGAGTTGGACTACAATCCTGGAGATCAGGGTTCAGTTTCTACATGGTTGTGGAAACCCACTGAGTGACTTTGGGCAGGTCATACACTCTTAGCCCTCCAAAAAACATGATAGTTTCCTCTTATGGTTGCCATGAGTTGGAAATGACCTGGAGGCACACAACAACAGCTATCTCAAACACAAAGGAAAATCTAAAGTCCATACTGTGGTGACATCTTTGTTGAGCATGTGTATGTATCTGCAAGTCTTTCCTTCTTCAGAAGACTTTAAATAGAGGTGGAATGGGCCTCTTTGAGGAGTGCTGCAGTTGTGTATTCTTGCAGGGCAGGGGGTTGGACTAAATGGTCCCTATGGTCCCTTGCAACCCTGAGGTTCTATGAATCTAAGTGGCCTAGTGATTTATGAAGAATGCATGATTTTTCTAGGGTTTGCTTAGGCCAGGAATTCTCACAGGAGGCTTGTCACTCACTTCCCCTGAAATCCATCCCACATTCCCTGTTTTCCCTTGGCAGTCCCCCATCACACCAGGTCTGACCCTGCTAAGCTTCCAAGATCAAACAGGATCTGGTGTCTTCTGGATAGGTAAGGCCACAATAGCTTTCTTAGACCAAGCAAGAGACCCTACCAAGCAAAATACCCCACTATGAAGTTAGTTTCTTTCCTGAGATTTGTTTTTAAATGCCACAACAAACAACCTTGATGTCAAGATAAAAACATGCCCTTTGAAAGAGCATCACATAAGTGGATAAGGACCAGCCTTATTATCCAGTAGGGTGTGTCAACCCTCCTCAGGCAGTAGAGTCTGCATGTCAATAGAAGGCAATACATTGTAGTGACGTGGCCAGTGGCTCCGGTATCAGTAAGGAATGACTCCATTCCTGGTTGTAATCTTTACAGGGAGGTCTCCAAGGTGCTAACCCTATTTGGAGAAATAAGACTCAGCAAATTGGACGGGTGCTTTAAAGTTTGGACTGAAACACAAATTGGATCCACCACTCCACTGTTGTGGAAGTGACTTGCCACTACTAACAAAGTGTTATTTAATTTGTTATCCTCACCAGAAATGAAGGAGGGGCAATTTTTTTTATTTCTGCCTCAGAAGCCAGAATAAATAGATAAGCTTTGAGTACCCCACAATCAGACTCAAGTGGGCAAGAGGCACCAGAGTGTGCTCTGCTTCCTATAGCAAAAAGTCTTGGGTGGGTCCAGAACTGGATTGCAGAGCTGCTGTGATGTGTGGCCCTCTTCTGAGGAGTAAACCCTCATTTGCATGCTTTAGGGTGGAGAAATGGCCCTCTTTTCAAAGAGCTGAAAGTGACAGGGTACAGTTGTCAGAAAGCTGGAGACAGTCAATCAGCCCACTCTCACAGATGTGCTTTGTTTTGATCTGATTCATGAAGCACAGGGGTGTGGAGCTCCAACGGGTCTCTGTGCCAGTGTTCTGGCCCTGGGAGTCTCAGACAACTCACTCAGACTGGCCAAAATTTCCTCCCCAACCCCAAGCATAGCTGGTTTAGGAGTAAGTTTTTGTGTTCAAGATTGATCAATGAGAGGGAGCCTCGAAACCTATTTGAAAAGTGAATTCTTGTATCAGGAGTGGTAATTTACCCACTCTATTTTGGAACCTGGAGGGTTCAAGGGCCACAGGGGCAGTCTTAGAGGTAGACGCTACCCATGCATTTTGCTCATCCCAATGTAATGTTCCAGAGAAAACAAAAGAAAACTGTAAGGCTCCTTTAACTAGAAGAACAAACTAATTGAGAAAGAGAATGAATAACAAAATGGACTCAAGGACTCATCTTTTGCCTCCTTTAGTACTAAAATGGGTTTTTGGTCTTCTGCAAACATCTATTAGGGATATATCGATAAGATAGTTAATAAACCTGAGTTATCCTTGTAGAAGAAAACTTTATCCTTGTAAAAGAGAACTTTTCTGCAAATCTTATCCCATTGAGGTGGGTCTTGTTTTTGTAGGTCAATCGCCAACTCAAGATGTCTCAGACTCAATTGGAAAGTTCCATGGAGACCATTATCAACATTTTCCACCAATATTCTGTGCGTCATGGGCATTTTGATACCCTCACACAGAAGGAGCTGTCTCAGCTGATTCACAAGCAGCTTCCCAACTGGTTGAAGGTGAGAATCAGTGAAGACTTTGGGGCAGGGTCATTCTTCAGGGGAAGTGCCCTTATGTTCATTGACATATGTAGAGTGCTGGTAGTGGAGGAACTGAATGATATTTGGAAAGTGGATTTTGAGTAATACCAGAGGTAGCTTCTGGATGAGGTAGACTACAAATCCCATGACATCTGGCTATTCATTGTTCTTGCTGAGGATTATGGAAGTTATAGCCCCAAACTTTTGGAAAGTACTAGGTTCTCCACTTTTCCTTTAATGTGTTTTAGATCTAGAACATACCTCCAGTACATGGTTACAAAAGTTTGACACCACTTTCACTATTACAGTACCATCCAACAGAGTCCTGAGATTTGTGATTTGGCCAAGTACTTGGAAATCTCTACTAGAAGGTTGTTGCCTGCTCCTTACACATCTTAAGTGACCCAGATTTAATCCTTTCTCTCTCTCTTCTCAGGATGCCTTGGGATTTATAGTTCAAGAGAGAGCACTGGGGCTCTATGTATTAATTTATAAATCCCAGGATGCTGCAGGATGGATCAATGAGATTTACAGTGGTATAAAACTGATACCACTGTGTAATTTAGAGACATCCTTAAGCTATGGTCATTCAGAACTGGATGGAAAGGGATGATATGAGGTCATGAGAATATGTATTTATGTAGAGGAAGTTCAACCATGGCACTTTGTCTGCCCACTGAAGGGATGGGGGAAAGAGAGAAGAATTTGGTCCATTATGTCTTGATCTTGGTTCACAGATTGAAAAGTCATGAGAACCTGCAAGTCCTCAAGAGAGGCACTGGGGTCTCCTTAGCAATAAAATCACTGTGACACAATGAACTGAATATAGAGTAGAAGTAGATTAGACTAGAGTAGAATTAACATCATTGGACTACATTTCGGCTTGCCAGGCAACAATTGATGCAACTGGTTTATTCTGCCTAGGACTAACGTAGGCATTGAATTAATGGGTCTACTGGTGACTCAATGTATTGGTCAGTCCTGTTGATTCAATGGGTCTCATGTAGCTGGGATTGACAAGTGGCTATTTTCAAGTCATAAAGGAAATGCCTCAGAAGAGGTGAGAATTATTTCAGAAAATAACCAACTGCATCTAGGCTCCACCTACCACTCTGAGCTCATAGTCTCCATCCCATGAGCCTCCAAGAGCAGTAGAAGAAAGACAATCTCAATGCATCATTGTGTGTTCATGTGTGTGGGCTCAGATGTTGTGTGCTCAGCTAGCAATGTTTGGTGCCTGATGAAAACAGGGGTGGGCAGCTACATAGGCCAATTCCTCACCCAGAGTGCCTTCTGGGCTTCACTCCTGTAAGGAGAAATATGCCCACTTTCCACTGTAGTCCCTGCCAAAATGGCAGAAAGGAAGTGAGAATGCATCACTTCCTGTCAGCATTTTGAGAGAGACTGAAGGAGAAAGTAGACGTATTTGGGGGTAGTATGGAGCTTGAAATGGAGACTGTTATGGGGGCTGATATGGTGGCATTTGTGTGTTTTCATGCTCTGAGAGTCTTTCTGTGTCATTGTGGAGCAAAAAATGCCCCCATTTCATCAAATAAGTTCAGTATGTTCCTCACCTGTGGATTACGAGTGAGTACAAAGTGTGTATCTACACTCAGCTGCTTTTACTGCCACATTACGCTTTTATGGAATCCTGGGATTTATAGTTTGGTACTCAATCCCAGAAAACTCTATAATAGGTTCACCTTAGGGTTTCCTAAGTCATAAGTCAGAAATGACTGAAAGGCAGACAACAACAGCAAGGTACTTCAAATTCTCTGCTAGATAACTCTACTCTACTGCCTTACACTAAGAGCTGTAGAATATTTTAGCAGAGAAAGCGAAGTCATTCACCAAACTACAAATTCAAGGTTTCCATAGAATGGAGCTGTGGCACAAGTGAGATCAAACTATGACAACAGTATCCTGTAGATTTTTTTTCCTACTGAAGTGTCTATAATTCCATACTTGAAGTATCAAGGAGGTTTTATTAGGGTCTGGATGCAATCTTAATTCTCATAACATCCAGCCATCAAGTCTTTAATTTCGAACTGGAAATAAATAACAGGAAGTTTTTGACAGAAAGTTATTGTTATTTCCACAGGACCAAAAGAATCCCAAAGCTATCGAAGAATTGTTCAAAAAGCTGGACCAGAACAAGGATAATCAGCTCTCCTTTGCGGAATTCATGGAGTACATCTGCAAAGTGGCCATTGCAACTCATGAGCACATCCATAAGGAGGGTGATGATGGACATGCCCACCACCACCACCATTAAATCCCTTCAAGAAGGCCAAGAGATCTGGAAGAGCAACCCAGCTTCTCTGAGGGTACCTGAGAAGGGCCCTGACCAGCATGCCTAAATAAAGTTAAAGTTCCAAAGATGGTTGTTGTGTTTTGTCTTTTTTTAAAAAAATCCATGCTGTTGGGAAGGATTTGGTCTGGCTTACTGTCACATGTCTTCTTTTAGAGCAGAGGTTCAAGAGTACAGAGGATATGGGTACAAACTCATCTATCAAGGTAAGGTCTGGAAATGGAGAGCTCCCAGCAAATATTCTGTGCTGGAGATCTGGGAGCAGTGTCCTTGCCCATGTAATGATAGACATTTCCCCTGATTTTATGATCCATCCATCCCATTTCGTCATAGCTAAGTGCCTCAGAATGTCTGCATTGAAGGCCACATGGTCAGACAAGGCTGGAAAGTTGATGTCCTTCCAGATATTGTTGGACTCTTAATTTCCATTCTACAGCACACCGCAGCCAGCCTGGCCAATGATGAAATAAAAAGAGTATGGAAGTTCACCAACATGTAGACTCTGCAGTCCTTATTATAGAGGACTATAGGTTCTTCACTAGTGTTGTACAACATGCTAGTTCAGGGATGGGCAACAATGTCTCCCCAAATGTTTTTGGACCAGCCAGGACAGCCGCAGGTGAAGGTTAATGGAAGTTGCAGTTCAATAACATTTAGAGAGACATATTTGCCCAGCCACATTGTTAGACTCTGGTATTGCTTAAAAACGTCCACAGCAGGAGACTCCACCACTCTCCATTGAGGCAGCATATTCCACTGCCAGACAGCTCTGACCTTCAGGAAATTCTTCCTGAGGTTCAGAGGGAGTTTCTTTTCCTGTAGCTTGAATCCATTGCATTTGTCCTAGTTTCTGGAGCAACAGAAAACAATCCCACTACCCCCTCGACATAACATCCTTTCAAATATTTAAACATGGCTATCATGTTCCCTCTTAACCTTCTCTTCTGCAGACTAAACATACCCAGCTCCCTCAGACACTCTTCATAGGGCTTTATGGCTTCCAGACCTTTCACCATTTTAGTCACCTATATGGAATCAAAAAAATCATAAAACTGGAAGAGACCACAAGGACTATCCAATCTAACCACCTGCTATACAGGAATGTATAGTTCAAAGCATTTCTGACAGATCGCCATCCAGCCTCTGTTTGAAAACCTCCAAAGAAGGAGACTCCACCACACTCCATTGAAGCAACGTATTCCAATGTCAAACTGCTCTTACTATCAGTAAATTCTTCCTAATGTTTTGATAGAATCTCTTTTCCTGTAGTTTGAAGCCATTGCTTCATGCCCTAGTCTGAAGCGCAGAAAACAAGCTTGCTTCATCTTCCCTATGACATGATTTCAAATATTTAAACATGGTTATCATGTCACTTCCTCCATTGTCCAAGCTAAATGTACCCAGCTCCCTAAGCTGTTCCTCACAGGGCATGGCGATGTTTCTGAATGGTTGTTAATCTCCATTGCTTATAATAATTTGTGATCACTTTGAGTCCTATTGTGGAGAGAAGCATAATGATAATAATAATAATAATAATAATAATAATAATAATAATAATAATAATAATAATTTCAAGAAAAAGGCAGCTTTGCAATACTTGTAGCTTCTATTCTATTCTATTCTATTCTATTCTATTCTATTCTATTCTATTCTATTCCTTTATTTATACCTGGCCTTTTTCTGAAGGAGGCAATAATGGTAATAATATTATTATTATTATTATTATTATTATTATTATTATTATTATTATTATACAGGAAAAAGCACATGTAAGTAAAAAACATAGGCCACTTCTGCACTACTCTATTCTAGTACTATTATTCCACTTTCTGCCTACTATCGCATTCTGGAGTTTGCAGTATAGGAAGAGGCATTTAGAATTCTCAGTCGGAGAGCTCTTTGGCCTCAGGAAACTCCAAACTCCACAATTCCACAGGATGTTGAAAGTGGAATCATAGCACTATAATGGTGTGGTGCATAAATGGCCATAAACATTATGATTGAAATAGTAATAGATTGTCTGTAAAGTTAAAAGTGAGAGCCGGCATGGTATAGTGGTTTTAGTGTTGAACTATGACACTAGAGACCAGGGTTTGATTCCCCACTTGGGCATAGAAACCCACTGAACAATCCTGAGAGAGTCACATGGTCTCAGCCCCAGAAAACCCCATGATAGATTTGCCTTAAGTTGCCATAAGTCAGAAATGACTTGAAGACACACAACAACAACAACAACAACAACAACAACAACAACAACAGAATTAAAACCACTGAAAATGTTGATGTAAAGCAAAGCATACAAGGGCATACAAGGACATTTGAAAAAACCCTTGTGGAACAAAAGGTTCTTTACCTACTGAAGAAACAAAAGCAAAGAGGCAGCCAGTTTGACCTCTCCAGGAAGGGGGCAGCTACCAAGAAGGCCCTCTTCCATGTGAATTGGTAGGTGAATCCGCCCTGGGTTTTAGAATGCACTTTAAAACTATCTAAGGTGGTCAGTCCTGTCCCCAAATGGATTCAAAACCACACCTTACAACCCCCATCGTGTGGGATAGCAAAATTGGCAAGAAATATTGTTTTCATATAAAAACTGGACACTTATGGCTGGGAAACATGTGGTAAGCAGGACACTGACTGTAAGCCTAGGTTAGGTCAGGATGGCCTCAGGATGGCCAGGTCATAAGCTCAAGAAGAATCAAGTAGGAAAGTCTAGTGTTAATGGGCTTCCAGTAATTCTATCAATTACCTGACATCCGAATACAATGGTAAACAAAACTGGCCAGGTACAGCAGGGAAGCATCTCATTCATCTTACCCAACAAAGACATTAAGAGGCTGTCAGGACTCCCATCGATGTTTTGTCACCCAAAGTAAGACAATCAACTCATTCTGGACCCCCTTTTGTTTACACTGCCAGAGAACCATTAACACCCACTCCTTCAGGGTAGGAAGAAGAGTATTTAAACCCTAGCTCCAACCCTGGCAGTTTGTAGTACTTTGGATGCATGTTGATGTGTTACTCTGCACATTGGCCCCCAGATTCCTGTGCTCAGTGCTACTCTCAGACTGCAGTCTGAGTCATTCTGCGTTGACCTTCTTCTTGACCAGTAAATATCACGCTCTACACCTGAAATCATTCTCTATCCAACCTTTCTTGCTTCTCTCTTTGCTAGCCTTGCATGATTTGTGGGACTGCTTGATTTCTTGTGTGTAGGTCTGTTGATTTCCAATAAAAGCACCCTGTTCAAACCTTTAACCATAGTCCTAGACACTTTTCACAACTTACCTTTTCACCGTGCTGGGGTGCGGGGATCGCATGAGCAGCCTCTTGTGAGAGGCTCTTGCATCCCCACTGCCTCATCTTCACAGCCACTGCCTGCTAGAGAGCAGGCAGCATGAGGACTCCTCGTCTTTCTTTCGCAATGCAGCCTGGGATTGTACCAGGCTGTGCTGGGGCAGGAAGTACCAGCGCCGTGGCTCCAGAGGCTCTGCATGAACAGTAAGTGCGTGCAGAGTCCTGGAGTGATGCGCGATCGTGCACCATTTTTGGCTAGAGGCCAAAAATGAAATAGTACATGATCGGTGCCTGCCGGTCCTGGCGATGTCGAGCAATTATGAGGATCTCATGTGAACTGCTCCTCGCAATTGCGCGACGCTCCAGAGTCCCTTTTACATGGCAAATGCCATGTGAAAAGGGTCCTACAATTAGTACGGGTATACTCATATGAAAAAATCTTGTCATTATCCTCCTCTTGCAGGCCTCCTTTGTAATTCCTCCACTTTTTAAGGAGACACTGGCACTGCTGGAGGACCTCAAGATCCCCCACCTTTTTGGGGTAACAAAGAGATCCTTCAAGGTTTGAACTAAAACTCAAAGTTCATCCACAACTGAAGGGACATGGAAGCTACCAGCTGCTAGTGCAGCTTTGGATACAGGATAGGAGCTCAGAGATTGTTGATCTTGGCCAACGTGGGGATGGAGGGCCCAAGATCTTTTCTCAGTGCCCTGCTGTTTCTCAACTTCATTCTTAATTCAAATCAAGAAGCTATAGAACAGTGGTTCTCAACCTGGGGGTCGGGACCCCTTTGGGGGTCGAATGACCATTTCACAGGGGTTGCCGCTCCTCAATCCTGCCCCCCCTTTTAAAAGAAGGTGGCCTCACAGCCAATGGGAGCAGTGCTTCTGAGACCCCTGCGCTGGGAGGAGGTGTGCTGGGCATTTCCCTGTCTTTCCCTGCCTGGTGGGAAAGCACTGGAGGAGCCTGAGGTGGAGCCGGAGGTGAGGAGACCAAAAGGAGAGAGCTGGAGCTGGAGTTTTAAGGCAGAGGTGAGGAGAGGAGACCCCGCGCTGGTGGGAGGGGAGAGAAGGCATGCAGCCGGGTGCAGCCAGGCGCTGCTTGGACGTTTGCGCCTGCACCACACCACACACACACACACACACACACAAAGGGCTTCCCCTTCAGTGTTCCTTCCCCCTTCGTGCCGGCTTACAGAGTCAGAGTTGCTTGCCGGGGCAAGTGAGCAGCCGGGCGCTGCTTGGACTCTTGTGCCCGCACCCCCCCCAGACACACACAGGGCTTCCCATTCAGGGTTTATGGCGCCACAGTGGGACGTCTGGGAGGTAAGACCCTGTCCCCTCATCCTCTTCGCCTCATGCTCATTCATGCTGGCAAACAGAGTTGCTTGCCGGGGCGAGCAATTAGCTGGGCTCCACTTGCTTCCCAAAGTGGTGGGGCTGCAGCAGCGGCGATCGCCTGGTCACCCATTCATTCTGGGCACGCTGCTCCGTGGGAGTTGTCGGTGTGGCTGTCACCTTTGGTCCGGCAGGCAAAGGGGGAAACTTTCCTGCAGCGGATCTGCCATCCAAGGGGGGAGATCAGTCCCTCCGACACCGAGAACTCGGTCAGGAAAGGAGCAGGGGGCATCAGCCAAGGCCTTCAGTTTGTGTAGCAAGAGCCCCCGAGGCTCCTTGGTTGGGTTGTTTTTTTTGTTTTTTTTGTTTTTTTGACCCAAAAGCGCTGCTCTGATCCGTCCTGTGGACTTTGACCTTTTCCACATTCCAGTGTTATAGTGCTATGATTCCACTTTCACCATCCTATGGAATCTTGGGGTTTGCAGTTCAAACTGCAAACCCCAGGTTTCCATAGGATGGTGAAAGTGGAATCATAGCGCTATAACAGTCTAGTGCAGAAATAGCCAGGATGACTTTCTCCTCTCGTTTTTGTTGTGCATGGACCCTTGGCGCTTGCCACACGCATGTGTTGTGTTCTTCGCCCTGACTGTCTTGCATTCCTCGCTTTTTGTATGTTCAGCGTCCGCACTCCCTTTAAGGGAGGTAGGGAGGGAGGGAGGGAAACAAAACGCATCTGCTTATGCCGCCGCCATCTTTCCTCTCTCCCTGTCCTTTCCTCCTTGCGCCTCGTGTAAAATGTGGGCTGTTTCGGCATTGCCTTTGGGAGTGACTGGCTTTTTGAACTGTGGAAACCCAACATTCAGAACTAGAACTACTGCCTTAATTCTGGCATTGATGGACGCTTTCTGTGCTTAAAAAAAGGGGGGAGGGTTACCAGTTTTTAGGCATTAGAAGTCTATCCAGAGCAGGGGGCTTTCCAGTCTATTTGATGTTGGAAATAACTAACTAACTAATTAAATAAATAATAAGTAAATAAATAACGAAAATGATTTTATGGTTGGGGGGTCACCACAACATGAGGGTGTATTAAGGGGTCGCGGCATTAGGAAGGTTGAGAACCACTGCTATAGAACTTTGCAAGATTACCAGAAGCTTTAGCAGAAGTTGCTTTCAATTTTAGCCATGGATTTAACCTCCTGCTCACCTCTTGCTAAATGGGTTGCTTAACATTCCCTGAGCTTCGAGGTAGATGTTACAGAGAGCAACTGGTCTTTCCAGGAAGAAAAAGGTGAGGCCATCAAACTTTTGTTTAAACAGCACTTCAGAACAGCTTAGACAGAATGCCATTTAGCTAGGCCTGCCTGAAGAGCAATATCTTCTCACCTTCAGCATGATTGTGAAGAACTTGTTATACCAGACTGTCCTGCTGGGAATTGCCCACACTTTCAAAGTGGAATAATCTTTCTGTTAAGAGGTGGGGAGATGGGTTGTCAAAACAACCCACCCTGATTTGCAGGGAGAGAAAATTGTGTAAGGAACATTGTGACATTTCTCTAGATGGAAGAGAAATTTGCCAGCAAATCCTACCAGGGCTTGCTAAAGTTGTTTGTTTGGACTGCAACTCCCATAATCCCCCATTCACAAAGAAATTTTCTGAGCTACGGTTTCTTGGAAGGTTGTGTGGAGTTCATCATTTGTATTGGAAGTATCACTGCTTTTTTTCTTCCTCATACTGGTCTTTTCCTTTCCTTTTTCTTCTCTTGTTTTGTTTTGTTGTTGTTTTGTTACCACTACAAGTCATAACTTAAGTGAATCTGTTGACAATGTGTCCCTCATTCACTGATGGTTTTATTCTTAAGTGAATAAATGATGAGGGGCAATGTGGTAAGTATGCTGTGAGCTGAGCTGACTGGTTTGCCCCGCCACTTCTAAGAGAGGTGTGGCTTTCAGGTATGGTTGAGAACCTCATCCCATCACTTGTACTGAAGAACGTTTCAAACTACCAGCCCATGCAGCTTTTCGTCATAGAATGAGGGTGAGGATAGGAAGGGAGGCAAGTTGTTCTTTGTTTCAGTCATCAAAATAGTTCAGACTGGCCTTGACAGCATTTCTACTTCTGCCAGAAAGCTCCATATGGAGGATAGGCCCAAGGCATTGTGGGAGACAGGGAAGCTTTGCCCTGATGTTTTGTGAGTGAGGAGAGGAGAGGAAAGAAATGGGAACCACTGTGGAGGATGGGATTTTGCATGTCTAGATCAGGGGTGTCCGCTCTCAGTCTGGACAGTCAGCCAAAGGAAAACAGCTGATAAGGACTAGCAGCAGCAAAGAGCCTTGGTCTCACAGAACAATTATTTATTTTAACCTAGTAGGGAAACAGACTTCAAACAAATAAAAGCATAACAATAGTCCAGGTAATATTCATAAATCAAAGCACAATCAATATAATCTTAAGGCAGAGGTCAGAGAAACAGCAGGAGAAACAGTCAGTTAATCACTGACAAGTTCTGGAGGGGAATGGCTGTGCTTTTATAGGTTCAGAGATCAGCTCTGACTACTGTCTGTTATAAATTGTCTGCTGTCTGTTATAAATTCACTGAGATCTGTGTAGGTGTTCCTGTTGGTGTCTATGGCCAGTGAAGGTGGGTATCAGGAAGTTATCTTCCATGTCAGAAGGAGCAGGGCTCTCTGCTTGGGCTGGCACTGCCCTCTGTTCTGTCTCTGGGGTGGATGATACTGTCTCCTCCTGTTCAGGTTCCACTGTTTCAATATCTTAGTCATAGTCTATGTTTAGCTCCTAAAAGCAGGGCATGACAAGGGGAGGGCAAAGTGTGGCCTGTGAACCATATGTAACCAGAAGGAGTCTCCCATGGGCCTCCCACGGGTGAATTTTCTTTTAGTGTCAAATGACCTTTAAGAGATGTGGGTAACATTTTTGCCATGGTTTTGCTCCTGGTCAAGTTAGATCCATAAAAGTTTTTTTTTTTTTTGGAAAAAGGAAGTCAAGAGGAAGTAACTTCTACTCACTTTCTGTTATTAAAAAGAGTCCTCTTCTGAAATGGCTCAGGGAGGCCTAAAAACATAGCAAACATGGCCCCCTGTATTCTCTAGAGGATGTTGGGGCCAAAGACAAAATTAGGTGGAAGTGGGGCAACAGTAATAGGTCTGGATGCCACTTTTCTCCTTCAGGGACCTTCCTAGGGCCTTATTGACTGCCAAAATTGAAAACAAAATGAAACAAGAAGATGCCAGAAATCCAATTGTGTTTTGAAATAATGGATACTGTCATATTAAATAGTATGGGAAGAAGAGAAGAGCTACTTTGTTGTTGCTGTGTGCCTTCAAGTCATTTCTGGCTTATGGCAACCCTAAGGTGACCCTATCTCAGGGTTTTCAGCTGGTGGGTTTCCACCCGGTGGGTTTCCATAGCCTAGTGGGGAATTGAACCCTGGTCTCCAGGGTTGTAGTACAATGCTCAAACCATTACACTACATACTACCTGCCTAAAAATTGCATTAAATCTTTCAAGATTCACTTTTTAATTTTTCATTCAGTAAATGGATGTTTGAGTGAAGTTTGGAGAGGTCAAGGGCCACAAAACCAGCCTTGGGTTCTGCATGTGAAATCAAGGCCACAGTTTGCCCACCCCATTCATCACCAGCGATTCCCAACATTTGGTCCTCCAGGTGTTTCGGACTTCATCTCCCAGAAGTCCTAGCCACCTTGTCCAACATTTGGGAATTCTGGGAGACAAAGTGCAAAAGAAGTGGAGGGTCAATTGGGAAGCACTGATCCAGCTCTTTGCTTTGCGCCATCTTCAGCTGTGTCTGGTGGTGATCCAGTTATGGTGTCTGATAGCCCCCTGCAATAATTTCAGTATCCCCCTGCCCCACGTTTGCTTGGTTTCCCATTTCCAGCAGATGATCCAGTTAGTCTCCAGTATGAGGAGTTCACAAAGCGAGTCCTGGATCTCAGGTGGAAGTACATTTGAAATTCACTTTATTCTTCCCACTTGCATCCTTGATAGGTGCCACTTACTGGTTATAGTGCATGAATGCTTGGCTAATACCACAGTCACCCTGAATATTTTTTTGGGGAAACCATTTACAAAGTAGAAAGGTGTACCTTCTCTAGGCCATGGAGGGACACAACTCCTTCGATGCACCCCCAAATCCTCTCATAATTCCCAAGTTTAATTTTTTTTTGGGGGGGGAACACCCCTACATGAATTAGACAAGTACCAAGCACCAAAGTGCCAGAGGAAGGTCACCAAAATGGTAAAAGGCATGGAAACCATACCCCATGAGGAGTGGCTTAGAGAGCTGAGTATGTTTAGCTTGGAGAAGAGAAGGTTAAGATGTGATGTGATAGCTATGCTTAAATCTTTGAAAGGATATCATATGGAAGATGGAGCGAGGCTTTTTCTGCTGCTCCAGAGACTAGGACAGGGACCAATGTCTTTAAACTTCAGGGAAAAAAATCCTAAACATTAGGAAGAACAGTAATGTCATGACCAAGGGATAGGTGGTTCTTCAGGCAACTACTGAGGCCCAGATTGGGACACCAGTAGGACCACATTCACCCTCAGGGATAAAGGTTCCTGACTCCAGGTCTAACTACTGCACCACCTTGCCTCTTGGGATTACTGGTCCGGGGAGAGGCCTTAAACTCACAGGAGGCTGTGGAACAATCCTTCATTCTTCCCAAAGCTTTGTGGAAAGTTACCTCACCTTTCTTTCAGTGGCTAAGGAGTGATTAAATGTAGACAGGACAAGACTTATTGTTGTCACTGTGTGCCTTTAAGTCATTTCTGACTTGTGGTGACCCTAAGATGAATCTATCAGAGTTTTCTGGGGCTGAGAGTGTGTGATGTGCCCAAGGTCACCCAGTAGGCTTGCATTGCAGAGCAGGGAATAGAACTATGGTTTCCAGAGGTATAGTCCAATACTCAAACCATTATGCTACACTGACTCAGACCCATTACCCACCTTTAACCCATCCACAAGACTGTACCATTGCAACTTGCACAACTGAAAGTGACAAAATGTCACTTCTTGTTCCAGGAATTGGAAGAAATCTGGCTATTTTTCATTAACCACCCTCCCCAGCATTGGATGGTGGGGCGACCCACAAGATTCAAGCTCCCACATTTTTGTGATAGTCTGGGGGTTTATTTGATCTAATTTGTGGTCATTGAGTAGGGACTGGCAACTTTGGGAGCCCCAAAATAGATGCCTGTGAGCCTAATGTGGCCCACTGGCTGCTTCTTCTCCACCCCTGGTTTTAGCCCCTCCGAAATCTGTCTTGGGAAACAGAAAGCCTTGTTTCTCTCTGTCAGGGAACAACTCTTGCTCAGCTGGTTAGCTTCAGCCTTTCTCAGCCAGTTCCTCCCATAGTTTTCCAGCCACTGCTGCCCCTGACCGTCTGTTCTATTGCCTTGCAGTCCTCAGACAACAGCTTCTTCTCTCCATCCCAGTTTCTGCCACCATGTCAAGGTCAGTCTGCCTTCCTTTTTACTTCTCAAAGCTAGTCCTATTAGAGCACTGACTGGATGATGCAACTCTCTCATTGGCAGTGAGGGCTAAGGGACATGCTAAGTAGACGTGCCAAGTAGAGGCGGAAAACATATTTCATATTCTTCATTTTCTGCCTGAAAAAAATGGCTTTCAAGACATTCAGGAAACCCAATCAAACAGAACAACACAACAGAGGGAATTCAGTGCTGTTTTCACTGAATTTTTCACACATATCAAAGTGTTTTGTAGAAACGCATTGGCTTGTTGTTGTTCTTGTTGAAATGATTTTTGTGGGCACCTCCCTCCTCATTTTTCACACACAACAGTTTTCATATAGCACAAGATTTCATAAAACCTCTCATTAGCAATCTGGAAACAGGGTTTTGGCATAAGCAGAATATTTTTTTCATGTGTGCAAAACCTTTTTATTGTAAGAAATAATTTTATCCCCAAGAAAAATATGTTTTTTTGCGCGCACACACACACACACACACACAAACTGGTTCCAGATAACCATATGGGTGTTTTTTTTTTGTGTATGAAAAATTCCTGGTTTTAAAACATGCCTATCTAGAAAAAGTGGTTTTTGTGACCCAGTGCGAGGTAATGGCTTTCAGTTCTGGACTGCCCAGCCATGGAAACCCACTGAGTGGACTTGGACAAGTCACTGGCCATTTCCGCACTACAGTGTTAAAGTGCTGCTATTCCACTTTCAACGCCCTGTGGAATTCTGGGATTTGTAGTTTACTGAGACCAAAGAGCTCTTTGGCTGAGAATTCGAAGTGCCCTTCCCTAAACTACAAACCCCAGAATTCCATACGAGGTTGATAGTGGAATAGCAGCACTTTAACACTGTAGTGCGGAAATGGCCACTCTCTCTCAGTTTGAGAGGAAGTCAAAGGCAAATGTTATCTTTGCCCTCTGAACATATCTTACCAAGATTCCTCTAGGATAGGATCACCATAGATCAGAACTAGCTTGAAGGCACATAACAAAAACAATTTTCAATTTTCTAGTGATTTTAAATTTGAGGGAAATTTTGGAATTAATTTAAGCATCTCATTTTGTGTATGTGTGTGTTGGGATTTTGTGTCTCAAGTTCTCTCCAGCCTAAATATGCAGCCAATTGCAGATTTCAGAAAACTCTCAGCACAAACGAGTGGTAACAAAAAAATCCTCCCAGAACTCTAGCAGTGAGATCTCTTCAGTTCTGGTGGGGAAAACCAATCCGTTAGCTTGCAACATGCTCAAAGACACCCTGTTCTCCCATTCTCAATGAAATTTCGTTCTCTATCTGGTGGATCTTGGTTTTACAACAGGCATGCCCAGTCTTGGGGCCTTTCCGCACTACATGATGCCACTGAAGGGCATTTCTGCACTAGGCTGTTAGAGTGCTATTATTCCACTTTCAACCTCCTGTGGAATTATGGAGTTTGCAGTTGAGAGAGGGGCCTTTAGAATTCTCAGCCAGAGAGTGCTTTGGCTTCAGTAAACTACAAACCCCAGAATTCCACAGGATGTTGAAAGTGGAATAATAGCATTATAACAGTGAAGCACGGAAAGGCCCTTGATCTATAGACATTTACACATTCTGAGTGATCATTTTAGTGAGAGATTTTCAGTTTAGTGAAACTATCATTCCAGAAGGATGGGTGTCACCTACCTCTCCAAACTGCAAGACTATTATAAAAGCTAAGCCCCTTGGAGGTTGTTAAGAAAAGAAAACCTTAAAGTATGATAAAATCAACAAACCATGACTTTATGACTATACTCCATTGAAATATTAACTGCATAAACTGTCTAGTGTCCTTTTTTTTCTGATTGGCAAGCCTTCCAATACAGGTGGTTTACAAACCACCAGATATATGTGGATGGAGGAAATCACAAGAAGATGTAAATGCTAATGGCTTGATGGATTTAAGTATCACATGTTTTTTAATCCTTGTTCACCTGCACTGGGCGTTTTCCACAGACTTACCGGTACTTTTAATGGGTCTGGGGTATTGTGTGTCCGTTCCCATCTTTGGATCCTTCTGCAGATATGGGCAAATCTTCCCTAACTTAGAGTCAACCGTATGATGGATTGACGACCCCTGGGAGACACCAACTCTTTGGGTGAGTATCCTTTTTTCTCTATGATCTGGTTTGTTAATCTCTGTGGGTTTGTTAATCTCAAGGAGGTGATCGACTGCAGGGTCTATCAAACTAGATTTGAGAACAATCAGGAAGAAATGAAATGAGCTGTGTGAAAATGGTCTAAATCCTTTTGATGAGTCTAGCTAGGAGATCCTTCAAGTTGGATAAGATGTGTTGGGAGGTTATAGTGCTTGTGTAGTTCACTTTTTTTTTTTTGGAAAAAAAAATCCAAATGACACTGAATATCTCTTTTCATATAGAAAGCAAGGTTAGAGGTAAAAGAAGTGGGTGTGAAAATTTCGGGAACGAACATCAACTCTGTAAGATATGCAGTTGGTACCATATTGCTTGTGGAAAATAACAACCTGGAGTGATTACTGGTGAAAGTTATGGAAGTAAGTGCAAAAGCAGGGTGACAGGTTAGGAAAACAAAAATAATAACCACAGATGAGTTACATAACTTTAAAGTAAGTAATGAAGGTATCAAAACAAAGATTTCTTATACTTTGGCTTGGTCATCAATCAAAGTGGAGACTCAAGAAATGAGAAGACAAGAAATGAGAAGAAATGAGAAGAAGAGATAGCCATGTTTAAATATTTGAAGGGATGTCATGTCGAGGAGGGAGCGGGCTTGTTTTCCGCTACTCCAGAGACTAGGACAAGGAGAAATGGATTCAAGCTGCAGGAAAGGAAATTCCACCTGAACTTTCTGACTGTCAGAACTGTCCGGCAGTGGAATATTCTGTCTCAATGGAGTGTGATGGAGCCTCTTTCTTTGGAGGAATAATAGCATTTTCTAAACTGAAAATCTCTCACTAAAATGATCACTCAGAATGTGTAAATGTCTATAGATCAAGGGCCTTTCTGTGCTTCACTGTTATAATGCTATTCTTATTCTTTGGAGGTTTGTAAACAGAGGCTGGAAGGCCTCTGGGAGTGCTTTGATGGGTGGTCCTGCATGGCAGGAGGTTGGACTGGATGGCCCCTGGAGTCTCTTCCAACTCTATGAGTCTATGATTCTATGATTCTATAAGATCCTCAAGTGTAAAGGTATATCATAGAATCATGGAATTGTAGAGTGGGGAGAGACCATAAGGATCATCCAGTCCAAGACCTTGCCATGCAGGAATACAGAATCAAAGCATTCCCGACAGAGGGCCATTCAGTCTATGTTTAAAAACCTCCGAAGGAGGAGAATCCACCACATTCCATTGAGGTAACGTATTTTACTGTCATACTGTTCTTACTGTCAGGAATGTCTTCTTAATGTTTAGATGGATTCTCTTTTCCTGAAGTTGGAAGCCATTGCTCCATGTCCTAGGCCCTTTCCCACAGGACATTGTCATCCGGCATTGGAGACGGGAGAAGGATGGGACACAGACAATGCTTATGTTGTCCTGGTCTTGTCCTTCTCCCATCCTCAGGTGGTGAGATCACATAATAAATCATTGATGGATTTTTCCCATGAATGGCTGGCAATTACACTACCATCCTTCCGCCCACCTGCACTTACCTGCTGTGCAGAGGTCCTGAAATCGTAATGGCTGCACTTCCTGCCCAGTACAACCTAGGACAATACCTGGCTGTGGAAGGAAGAGGCAGTGCCACTGTGCTTCCTTCATCCACAGAGCCAGCTGGTGAGGAGGGGAGTATTCCTGTAGTGCTCCCCTCCCAGCAGAGACAAAGCTGGGACCTGCATCAGATGTCACTGGAACAAGGTAGGCTGCAGAAAGGGCCCTAGTTTCTGGAGCAGAAGAAAACATAATCATTAAGTACCAAACTATAAAATTAAACACCAAAGTAAGAATGATCTAGGCCACAGCATTTCTGAGTTCTGTGCATCCTTCTGAAAGGTGGACAGTGAAGAAGCCTGACAGGAACAAAACTGATTCATTTGAAACGTGGTCCTGAAGGAGAGGTCTATGGATACCGTGCTAAAAAGACAAATGAATGGGTTCTGAAGCAAATCACACCTGAAATCTCACAAGAAGTGCAGATTGTAGTGTGGACATGTCATGAAGTGATATGACTCATTAGAAAGGTGTTATTGATTGTTAAAATAGAAAGCAGTAGAAAAAGAGGGAGGCCAAAGTTCAGGCAGATTGATTCAATCAAGGGAGACCTAGCCCACAAGGCCCAGTTTGCAAGACCTGAATGGGCAGTCAATGACTAAGGTCATAGAGCTTCCATAAGTTCAAGTCGACTTGACAGCAAATAACAGCAATCCAAATGGTGTTTCTTTGACTCCTTTGTGTTCCTCTGCAAGGTACAACCATTTGTTCTCACCCCTGAATAGATTTCTTATTCATTTCAAGAGTTATTGGAACAAAATGTCTCTTCTCTTCTGTCTCTTCTCCATCCTGTCTTTATTTTATTTTATTTTATTTTTATTTTTTTGGTAAAGTTATGGTGGATCAGTACCTTAGTGAAATGATTATTTTGCACTATACCATTACAACTCTAAGAAAAAACAAATTCAGAGAGGAGAAAATTTGTCCTTCAAACTGTAGGACAGCTTTAGCAAACTCTTCTCCTTTTTAAAAAAGAAAATAGAGAGTAACAAGAAAGTGTAAAAAAAAAGTAAAAAAAGTTAAAAAGAAAGAAGTTTTCAACATCCTTCAGTATCACTGTACAGATTTTCTGGTTGAGCCAAGCTGCTGCTCTAGGGTACAAAGTTCTTGGAAGATAATCTCCTTCTCTTAAGGGAAAAGGCAGAGAAAAAGTTAGCTTCTCATGGATTTAAGCATCTCACCCTGTTTTCTCTTACCTTTCAAACTCAAACTTTCAGCTATGGCCATTTCCTCCCAACAGAGCTTTGACAAGAGTGACATTTCTCTGCTCCTCCCCTCTTTCTGTCCACTGGAAGGACAGTTAGGAAGTGATAACTGCAACTAGAGGTTGAAGTTTAGATGAGAAGAGAAGGCAGATACCATCTTCTAGCTTGAGAGACTTTTCTCCCTGCTTCTTAATCTGTTTGGGATTAAAGTTACAATAACCTCTTTCTGCATCCAAACTAGCAACTCTTGCAACTTTTCAAGTGGATGTCTTTAGGAGGTCTTCAAGAAGAGTCCATGAGGTCTTCATGAAAAGGTCAGAAGGTCTCCCAAAGGGGTCAGGAAGTCTTCCAAAAGAAATCAGAGAGGCTTCAAGAAGAGTTTGTCAATCTTTTATGAACGTCTGGATTTCCAGCTCCAAGGAAGTGGGGGTGGGGTTGGATTAGATAGTTTACAAGACTCCCCTCCACATCTGTGATTCTGTGAAATGCCCCTCCAGGGCTTGGTCTGTGATGGGACACCTTGGAAACATTACTTTGTTTGTCACTGTGACCCCAAGTGAATGTGCTGTTTGGGAGATTCTAGGAGAAGCAGCCCTGCCCTCAAAATTAACTTCTTTAAACTCTGCATAAAGGGTTTGGGTCTTGGGTAAGAATACTATTGTTAGTTTTGGCTAAAGTAGAACCACTGAATAAATAAAATTCACCTTTGTGTTGATTCACTGTTCAGTGGGTTTACTGAAACTGGGATTAACCAAGAGAATCGAGGCCTTCAAAGGTTTTGCCTTGCATTGGACACCAGGGACAGGATGTCATTGAGTCCATCTCAGGGGGATGCATAAAGCAGAAGTGGAAAGAGGAGGGTTTCCCAACAACAGGACACAACAGGAGGGTTTCCCAACAAGGTCAGGGTATTACCCAAATTCCAAAAGAGCCCATGACAGTGACACAACAGGACCTTTTCACATTTCCTGTAGACTGTTCCTCTACTGAGATAAGGTGGGACAAAGAACACACAAAGTACAGCTGAAGGAGATACAGCTCTACATGTTATAAATGTTGGTCCTCCAGGGATGTTGGTTTTCAGCTCTCTCTGACATTGGTCAACTTAGCTGGGGCTTCTGGAATTTCATGTACCAAAACACCTGGAGGTGTGAAAGCCATTGCTATAAAGTCAGGCTTCATTGTTAAAATAGTTAATAGAGTGTGAGTGTGTATACACACACACACATACACACACACTTCTTGATGTCTGTGCATTCAATATCTGTCCACTTCAATGTACTCAAAAGGCAGTATGCAGAAACTTTTAGTAAAACAGCTTCCTCAAATAACTTGTTGTTGCTATTGTTATTGTTTCGTGCCTTCAAATGGTTTCCAGCCAACTGTGACCCTCAGGCAAAACCATCACGGCTTTTTTGAGAGGCTGAGAGTGTGTGATGTGCCCAAGATCATCCTGTGGGTTTCTGAGGCCGAATAGGGAATTGAACCTGGTCTCCGGGGTTGTTGTCCAACTCTCAGACTACTACCACACTGGCAGCTAAACATGTTCTTACTAGAAGGTTATAGATCATATTCAGTCTGTTAGACAAGGGAGTAGCTATGGAGGGAGGAGCAAAATGAGGACATTGATACCTATATCGGAATTCAGTCCTCCTCTGGAATTTTCCTTCAGTCTTCATATTTGTTGTTGCAGCAACTTAAAACCTTAGTTGAGCATTTAGAAATATAACTTAGGCATTCAAAGATAAGGGTGGTGGTGGTGGGGGAATATACCAAGGGAATGCAAAGAAAGCAAACAGAATCTCGCTGTGAGCTCTTTTCAGTGTCTCACTCTCTGCAGCGCTAGAAATTTGGGGATTGAAAGAAACTTTCATTTGCAGGGGAAGAATTCATGTTGGGAGGGGGAAGCAAGGCCTGCTCCCTGGAGCTGCCCCCTCTGCTATTGGAATGGTTGCTGGAATGTGTTGATCATCTTCAATGATACATTTGGACACAACTTGGCTGCAAGAAGGTAGGGTGTATCTGAATCCTTCAGACCTTTAAAAAAATTAGAAGCAAATCTAGGTTTTCATTAAGTCGGGGAAGGGGAAGAGGATGGAGTTTTTAACTTCAGAATGCATTCAGTTTCCCCTCCGCGCCAACAAATTTGATAATTTTTAAAGACTTAGTCTCTGTAAGGCTTCACATTTCAGGTATGCTGCTTAGTGATTGTGTTCCACTCAGCAAATTGCTGAAGAGGTGCCGTCCCTATTGTAATGCATACTGCAGATCCTGGGATTTGTAGTTTGGTGAGACTCTAGAACTTTCTGGCTAAGAATTCTAAACACTCCTCTCTAAATTGCACATCCCAGGATTCCATAGGATGCTGCCATGGTGGAAAGGTTGCCCCATGAAATAAGGTACAGGACTTCTGTACATTCAATGGTTGTGCAGAAGAGAAGATTTCAAGGAATACTGAAATCAAAATCTGATAAAATTCAGTCTTCTACACAGCCATTAAAAGAACAAGAGCCCCGTCCTGTATTTCATCTGGCAACCCTGCATGTCAGTTAAAGCAGGATCAAAGTGGTGGAAGCCCCCTAGGACTCTCCACATGCTTTGCTATTGAGCCACAATCTTTTCCCTACCTTGTTGGCCATGGATTCCTACCTGCTGACCTTCACACTCACTAGTGAGAGGGCTATTCAAGAGGTTTATGGGTTGAGTGGTTGTTGTTGTTCTGTGCCTTCAAGTCATTTCAGATGGGCTACTCTGAGGCAAGCCTATCAAGAGGTTTTCTGGGGCTGAGACTACGTGACACGTCTAAGGTCACCCAGTGAATTTCCATGGCCAAACAGGGAACTCAACACTGGTCTCCAAGGTCACTCAAACCACTATACCATGTTTGCTCTCAAGAACCCAAGTCCTACTCCTGCTCAACCTTCTAGCTTCTTCTCCACGCAGAATGATGATTTTCCTCAGCGGATAAGGATTCTAATTTCTGGAAGGCAGGGCAGCCTTTCTGAATTATTTCCTCACTCTGAAGCTGTCCCAATAGGGGAAGCTAGAACCCACCAGTTTCAACAAGTCTTTCTTCTCCTTTCTTTGAATTGTCTTCAGTCCAGTGGGGCAACATTCCTCAGTCAGGTGGAAACAAGAGAAAGTGGAGGAGAATTCAACCAATGGGAATCACTCCTCTCTGGTTGCAACTATTCAGTTGTTAAATAGATGGGGCCCAAAATGGACATCTCTTGCCTCAGAAAATTTTAGAAGCAGTGGTTTCAACAACTGGCTAAAGACATTTCAGCGCTAGTCTGTTGTAGTGCTATGATTCCACTTTCAACATCCTGTGGAATCCTGGGGTTTGCAGTTTCAGGAGGGGCCAGTCAACCCCTCCTGAAACTGCAAACCCCAGGATTCCATAGGATGTTGAAAGTGGAATCATAGCACTATAACAGGCTAGTGCGGAAATGCAGTATGTTATAGATGATAGCAACGACAGTAGCTACAACAACAGCTTATTACCTTAGTAGGTCATGTAACAGAGAGGCTGTTTCTTCACTAGCCTGTTATGGTGCTATTATTCCACTTTCAACATCCTATGGAATCCTTTGACACCTCTCTTGGAACTGCAAACCCCAGGATGTTGAAAGTGGAATAATAGCACTGTAACAGTCTAGTGTGAAAATGGCCTTAGATTTGAATATTGAAATATTTATTTATTAAAGGCTTCCAGGGACTACATTTCAAATCTCTGCTCAGGCACTGGGTGAACCCTGGCCTCCAGAGTCATAGTTTGGGCACATGCACATGCCTACTGCCATGTCCCTTTCATCTGGGACCATTTCCGCACTAGATTGTTATAGCTCTATTATTCCACTTTCAACATCCTATGGAATCCTGGAGTTTGCAGTTTTGGGAGGGGTCGGCCAGCCCCTCCCGAAACTGCAAACCCCAGGATTCCATAGGATGTTGAAAGTGGAATAATAGCACTATAACAATCTAGTGTGGACATGGCCTACGATGTGGCAGCAGAGGTCTGTGTGCACTCACCCAAGCCCCACCCCCTGCTGCCACATCCCTGGTGGTGGTGGTGTCCAGCAGCAGGGTTTTGTGGACTCCCTGTGAGGGCTCTGTGGAGTACCAGAGGTCCCTTGACCACAGGTTAAGAATCACTATCTTAGACATCAAACAGGTCCGTCTAGGGAGATTAGGTCCTATAAATAGGCCAGACCCAAACTGTAACAGGCATTAAAGTAATAACCAGCACTTGGAATTGTGCCTGGAAATGGACGGGCAGCAGAGGCATATCTAGGATGGGGCAACTGGAATGCATTTATTGGGCTCCAATGCCAAGGGAGAACAAAAAAGCCAAACTCCCCACCCTCCCAGGTGGGTCTGATCTGCCACTTCCCCTGCTGGGGTCTTCTTCAGCCCAGGAGTAGTCATAGTGTTGTTCAATATTTTTATCAATGACTTGGATGAAGGAATAGAGGGCATGCTCATCAAATTTGCAGACGATACCAAATTGGGAGGGGTTGCTAATACGCCAGAGGACAGGATCAAAATTCAAAATGACCTGGATAGATTGGAGAGCTGGGCCAAGGCGAACAAAATGAAATTCAACAAAGAGAAGTGTAAGGTCCTACACTTAGGTAGAAAGAATGGAATCCACGAATATAGGATGGGGGACACGTGGCTGGATAGCAGTACGTGTGAAAGGGATCTAGGAGTCTTCATAGACCACAAGCTGAACATGAGTCAGCAGTGTGATGCGGCAGCCAAGAAAGCCAATGCAATTCTCGGTTGCATCAATAGGAGTTTGGTGTCTAGATCGAGGGAGGTACTGGTACCACTCTACTCTGCTTTGGTTGACCCCATCTTGAATCCTGTGTCCAGTTCTGGGCACCCCAATTCAAGAAGGATATTGACAAGCTGGAGCAAGTCCAGAGGAGGGCGACCAAAATGGTGAGAGGCCTGGAAGCCATGCCCTATGAGGACAGACTTAGAGAGCTGGGGATGTTTAGTCTACAGAAGAGAAGGTTAAGAGGGGACATGATAGCCATGTTTAAATATTTGAAGGGATGCCACTTAGAGGAAGGAGAGGGCTTGTTTTCTGCTGCTCTAGAGACCAGGACAAGGAGCAATGGATTCAAGCTGCAGGAAAAGAGATTCCACCTGAACGTCAGGAAGAACTTCCTGACGGTCAGGGCTGTCTGACAGTGGAATATGCTGCCTCGGAGTGTAGTGGAGTCTCCTTCCTTGGAGGTTTTTAAGCAGAGGTTTTTAAGATGGCCATCTGTTGGGATTGCTTTGAGGGTGTTCCTGCATGGCAGGGGGTTGGACTGGATGGCCCCTGTGGTCTCTTCCAACTCTACATTTCTATGATTCTATGATTCTATAGTGGAAGAAGCACCTAGGGTGCAACTTTCATGTTTGCCCTAGGTGCTGTTGACTCTAGATATGCCACTGATGGGCAGCCAGCAGGGCTGTGGCAACAAGGAAGTTAGCCTTCTAGCTACACTTGGAGCAAGTGAAGTTTCTGAGCACTTTTGAAAGGCTGCCCCATGCAAAGCACATTGTGTGTGTGTATACATGTGTTTTATACAAAAATTTATAACCAAACACTAAGTATTTCTCCCAGCTGTTAAGGGACTCCAGAGTATATGCCCCCTTGCTTGCTGCTATCAGCAACTTTCTCATGTTAAAACATTCATTATAACATGAATGAACAAGGAAAAAGATGTAGACACAAATCACAGATGTAGTTCAAGAGCTCTTACCAGGAGCTCTTGTCTTTCTGTGGTCTATCATGGAGATCCACTGCAATATAATGGTTGGAGCACTGGCGAATTCCTTGAGGAGATGAGGCGGAAAAACTCTCATACAAACTGCAGAAGACCAGGCAGGGTTCAAATCAAAATCAAATCAAATTCACATTCTTTCAGCCTTAGAGGAAGTTAATGGAAAGCCTCCTTTGAATAAATCTTGCTAAGAAAACCTTTTGCTAGGATTGTTGACCTAAAGGCACATAAGAAGAACAATATGGCTGGGCAACTGTGTCCTTCTAAATGTTATTGAACTGCAACTTCCATTAACCTTCACTTGTGGCTATCCTGGTTGGTCCAACAACATCTGGAGAAACATTGTTGTCCATCCCTGATTTAGCATGTTGTACAACACTAGTGAAGAACCTTTGGTCTTCTATAATAAAACTGCAGAGTCTACATGTTGGAACTTCCTTCCTCTTTGTGCTTCAGCATTGGCCAACCTGGTTGGGTGGTGGGGTAGAATGGGGTCTATCAATATTTGGAAGGGCATCAGTTTCCCAACCTTGTCCTACCATGTGGCCTTCAATGGAGACATTCTAAGGCACTTAGGTATGATGAAATGGGATGGATGGATCATAAAAGCAGGGGAAATGGCTACCATTAGATGGGCTAGGACATTGCTACCAGACCTCCAGCACAGATTATGTGCTGGTACCTTCCCCATTCCCACTCCCTGCCTTGATAGATGAGATTGTCCTCAGTACCCTCAGTACTCTCCAGACCAGACCAAATCCTTCCCAACAGCATGGATTTTTTTAAAAAAAAGACAAAACACAACAACCATCTTTGGAACTTTAACTTTATTTAGGCATGCTGGTCAGGGCCCTTCTCAGGTACCCTCAGAGAAGCTGGGTTGCTCTTCCAGATCTCTTGGCCTTCTTGAAGGGATTTAATGGTGGTGGTGGTGGGCATGCCCATCATCGCCCTCCTGATGGATGTGCTCATGAGTAGCAATGGCCACTTTGCAGATGAAGGCTATGAATTCTCCGAAAGAGAGCTGGTGATCCTTGTTCTCGTCCAGCTTTTTGAACAATTCTTCAATAGCCTTGGGGTTCTTCTGTTCCTGTAGAGATATCAATAACTTTCAGTCAAAAAGCTCTTGTTATTTATTTCCTGTTAAAAATTTAAAACGTTGAGGGCTGGATGTTATGGGGTTTAATACTGCATCCAGACCCAGATAAAACCTCCTGAATTATAGCGAAGTATAGATACTCCTGTCAGAAAAATATCTATAGCATACAGTTAGAAGAATTTGATCTCACCTGTACCACAGCTACATTCTATGGAACCTGGGATTTGTAGTTTGGTGAGAGATTTCAGGTTCTCTGCTAAGATGTTCTACAGTTCTAGTGTAAGGCAGTGTACTAGAGTTATCTAGCAGAGAATTTGAAGTACCTTGCCCTTGTTGTCCACCTTCAGGTCATTTCTGACTTATGGAAACCCTAGGGGTAACTTAGTACAGGGTTTTCTAGGGCTGGGTAACAAGCTATAAATCCCATAATTTGATAAGATGGCAATGTGGTAGTCAAAGCATCTGAGCATAGATACATACTTTGTACATCTCCTTAATGCAGAGGTGAGCTAAGTGTTGACCTTTTTTGAGGAAATGGGGCATTTTTTACTCCAAAACCACATAGAAAGTCTCCCACAGCAGGAGAACACATGAACATGTCTCCATATCAGGCCCAAAGGTATGTTCAAACCCCATGCTACCCCCAAATATTTCTGTTTTCCTCTTCAATCCCTCACAAAATGGTGACAGGAAGTGATGCAATGTCACTTTCTGTTGCCATTTTGACAGGGACTACAGAGGAAAGTGGAGGTATCTCTGTTTATAGGATTTCAGTCACAAGGCAGTCTGGGAAGAGACTGGCCCACATCATTGCCAACCCCTGCTTTACCAAGCATTTTGAGCTGGGCACACAACATCTGAGGCCATGTACATAGACACACAATGATGCATTAACACTGTCTTTCTTCTGCTGCTCTTGGAGGCTCAGGGAGTGGAGACTATGAGCTCACGCTTGTACCTATTAGACAAAAAGGTGGAGCCTGGATACAGTTGGCCATTTTTTTCAAATAGTTCCCACTTCTTCTGAGACGTGTTGTATGTGACTTGAAAATAGATTCAATGTCCAGTAGCTTTTGCTAATCCCAGCTATATAAGACTCATTGAATCAATGGGACTGATCAATAAACTGAGTCACCAGCACCCATTGGACCATTCAGCCTACTCAATGCCTGGATTAGTTCTAAGCAGAATAAACCAGTTGCATCTATTGTTGCCTAGTAAATTTCAATGTAGTCAAATGGTTTGAATTCTACTCAAGTACGGGTTAAAAGAATATTCAGTTCCTTCTGTTGTCAAGATTGTATTGCTCAGAAAATCCCAGTGTTTAGCTGGAGGACCTGTAGTTTCTTCTGACTTCTTGATCTGAGGACTGAGATCTGCCCCCACCTTCAGTGGACAGATAGACGGGCATGACTGACCCTCCCCTACATAAATATATATTCCCATGACCTCATAACATCTCTTTCCATCCAGCTCTGAATGACCATAACTTAAGGATGTCCCTATACTTCACAGTGATATCAGTTTCATACCACTGTAAATCCCATTGATGCATCTTGTGACATCCTGGGATTTATAGATTGGTGAGGGACCTCAGACCCTCTGCTCAATGCCCTCCCCTGAAAAAAGAGATATAGCAGATTGAATCTGGCTCACTTGAGATCTGTAGGGAGCAGTCAAGAATCCTCTAATAGAGACTTCTAAGTGACTGACCAAATCACAAATCTCAGGACTCTGTTGGATGGTACCATTACAGTACAAGTGGTTTCAAATTGCTGTAAGCAGGTACTGAAGATACACTCTAGATCTGGAGCATGTTAAACCAGAGGTAGAGAACCTTCCAAACCTTCTGGAGCATGTTAAACCAGAGGTAGAGAACCTTCCAAAGGTTTGGGGCTATAACTTCCATAATCCCCAGCAAGGACAATAAATAGCCAGATGTCATAAGATTTGTAGCCTAGCTCATGTGGAAGCCACCTCTGATATCAACCCCAAACCCACTTTCCAACAACCATTTGGTTTCTTCACTACCAGCACTCTGCATGTGTCAATGAACCTCATTAAAAAAGGGAACTCTTTTTGAAGAATGAACTCCTCCCTAAAGTCTTCATTGATTCTCACCTTCAACCAGTTGGGAAACTGCTTGTGAATCAGCTGAGACAGCTCCTTCTGGCTGAGGGTATCAAAATGCCCATGACGCACAGAATATTGGTGGAAAATGTTGATAATGGTCTCCAAGCAACTTTCCAATTGAGTTTGACATTTTGTGTCACACATCTTGAGTTGGCGGTTGACCTACAAAAACAAGATGCAGTTCAATGGGATGAGATTTGCAGAAAAGTTCTCCCATACAAGGACAAATACTTATCTCAGATTTGATATCTATCTATAGGTATATCCCTAAAACATGTTCGCTGAAGAACAACAACCCCTTTTGGCGCTAAAGGTGGTAAGAGATGAGTCCTTGAAGTCCATTTTGGTATTCATGTTCTTTCTCAGTTAGTTTGTCCTTCTGGTTAAAGGATCCTTACAGTTTTCATTTGTTTTCTTTGAAATGCTACATTGGGATGGGCAAGGTGCAGCCTGTGGCCAGTGTTTGGCCTCCAAGACTGCTTCTGTGGCCCTTGAACCCTCCCGTTTCCAAAAAAAAAGTGAGTAAATTACCACTCCTGGTACAAGAGTTCACTTTTAAAATAGGTTTCAAGGTTCCCTTGCATTAATCAACCTTCAGTACAAAAACCTGCTCTTAAACCAGCTATGTTTGGGGTTGGGGAAGATATTTTGGACAGTCTGAGTGGCTCACTGGAGAGTGCCAGAGCCAGAAAACTGGCACTGAGACTCTTTGGTGCTGCACACTCCTGTGCTTCATGAATCAAAACAAAGCACATCTGTGAGAGTGTCCTGGTTGCCTGTCTCCAGGTTTCTGACTCCTGTACCCTATCACTTTCACTGCTTTGGAAAAAGGGCCATTTCTTCACTCAAAGGCATGCAAATGAGGGTTTACTCCTCAGAAGAGGGCCACACATCACAGCAGCTCTGCAATCCAGTTCTGGACCCACTCAAGGCTTTTTGCTGCCTGAAGCAGAGCAGCCAATGGTGTCTTTTGATGACTTGAGCCTGGTTGTGGGGTACCCAAAGCTTGCCTACTTATTCTAGCTTCTGAGGCAGAAAAAAATCCCTGAATCACCTCTCCTCCATTCCTGGTGAGGATAACAAATTAAATAACACTTTGTTAGTAGCGGCAGGTAGCTTCCACAACAGTGGGGTGGTGGGTCCACTCTGAGTTTCAGTCCAAACTTTAAAGAACCCATCCAATGTGCTGAGTCTTACTTCTCCAAATAGGGTCAGCACCTTGGAGACCTCCCTGTAAAGATTACAACCAGGAATGGAGTCTTTTCCCTATCCATATGGGAGCCACTAGCCATGCCACTACAATGCATTGCCTTTTTTTGACATTCAAATTCTGCTGCCTGAGGGGAGTTGACAGGCCCTACTGGATAATAAGGCTGGTCCTGATCCACTTATGTGATGTTCTATTTTAATCCTGAACTCAGGGTTGTTTGTTGTGGAGGGAAACAAAGTTAGTGGTCAGGTATTCTGTGCCTCTTACTTAGCCTAATAAAGCTAGGGTAGCTTTAACTATTCGAAAGACACCAGATCCTGTTTGATCTTGGAAGCTTAGTAGGGTCAGACATGGAGAGTACCTGGGTAAGAGATTGCTGAGGAAAAATAGAGAAAAATAGGGGGAAGGCAATGGCAAGCCTCCTTTGAGTGTTCCTGGCCTAAGAAAACCCTAGAAAATTCATGAATTCTCCATAAGCCACCAGGTGACTTAGAATCATAGAACCTTAGGGACCACAGGGGCCATCTAGTCCAACCCCTCTGCCTTGCAGGAATACACAAATAGAGCTATCCTGAAAGATGCCCATCCCACCTCTATTTAAAATCTTCTGAAGAAGGAAAGGCTTGCACGCACATGCACATATTGATTAAAGATGTCAGCACAATATGGACTTTGGATTTTCCTTTATGGTCAACATAGCTGTCGTTGTGTGCCTCCAAGTCAGTTCCAAGATGAACCTACCATAGTTTTTTCTGCAGTTGGGAGTATGTGACATGCCCAAGATCACCCAGTGAGTTTCCACAGCCAAGCAGAAATTGAACCCTGACCTTCAGGGTCATAGTACACCACTCAAAGTGATACACCTGATTGGCTCTCCAACATACCTATTCTGCATTTTTTTTAAAAAAATTTAGTAGTTCTGTGCCTACATTGTATACATAAGGTTCCAGAATTCATCTCCAGTATTTCAATGTAGCATAACCATGGAAATGTTGGTTTCCTCCTAACTCTGGACTTTTTATTTTTCCTCCTGGAAGAACTAAGCAGAGATTTCTGGAACCCACCTGCTGATGGTCCCCCCAAATATTGAGTGTTCTGCACCCAAAGATAACAACAAGAAACTTCATGAGTATTCTTGAACTTACCTCAATCAGCAATGAACAGGAGAGCAGGAAAGATCTGAGATGTTTTGAAGACCTCTAGGATGGTAGCCCCTCTTATATTCTTATCTCTTCAGACACTCCCCCATTCTTGTGAAATCATCCTCCCTTACCAACTCCACTTGTCCATTACACTATCAGTCACTTGTCCAAAATGTATGACCAGATTTTTCCAGAAATACTGTTCCTGTAGAGTGCAGTGGGTGCAGGGTGGTGGGGAAAGAGATTGACGAAACTTGCAGGTTTCTCCCACATACACATACCCCTCTCTTGAGCAATCTCCTGAAGTCTTTCCTTTTGAAGTCATAAAAAAAAGTTTGCATGGAACCAGCCAGCTACAGCAGAGGTATGACACATTTCCTGCAAGCGAAGGAGATTCTTGTGAGACAGTCACATTGTATTAAGGTCTTTACTGCAAAGAGTGGAATGAGATCTGCCTTGATTCATCTCTTGTCTCCTTTCCCCCCCAAATCCTTGCATCTCATTGAACATTTTGACTTCAACAAATATCAGAGACCTTAGTGTGACGATTATCTCTAGATCCAGAAAACATATTCAGGGGTAGCCATGCTGGAGGAAATACAACAAAATCCAAAATCCACAAAGCTGCAGTAGCTTTATTGGACAAAGTGAAAAGCATAAAAATACACTCTGCAGACTTTCGAAACCACCAGCTTCTTCATCAGGCAGAGATGTTAAAAGTTATACAGGACAACACCAATAAAAAAGTGATGTTGAAAGTGGAATAATAGCTCTATAACAGTGTAGTGCGGAAATGGACCTAATTCAGGACCTTGTTTGGAGATTCCATTCAGTGGCTGCTCTTCCCATTTTTTGTGGTTGTAAATTATTGCTTAGTCTTGTCTTTGAGGTAGAATCTATCGTATTTAATCTTTAAAATCATATTTCCCCTCTCCTTTTCAATACCATCCTCCAAATGTAATGCAACTTGCCCTCAGGAAGTATGAGTGAAGTGTGTGTTAGAAATTCTCACACTGTGGCCATTTACGCACTAGCCTGTATAGCGCTCTGATTCCACTTTCAACATTCTATGGAATCCTGGGGTTTGCAGTTTTGGGAGGGGCTGGCCCCTCCCGAAACTGCAAACCCCAGGATTCCATAGGATGTTGAAAGTGGAATCAGAGCGCTATAACAGGCTAGTGCGGAAATGGCTCTGTGTCAAGAGGTAGGTGGGTGACAAGAACCTAAAGAGAGAAGCAAGGAGGTACCTTCCCTTGCCTTCTTCCCTCATGATGTCAGGGCATTGGGCCTACTTTATGTTTTAGGCTATTTCCTCACTTGGCATCTCCCTAAACTGCAAACCCCAAGATTCCATAGGATGTTGAAAGTGGAATAATAAAACTATAACAATCTAGTGTGGAAAAGGCTTTCGTCTGAACTTTAGACTATCCAAAATTCTGAGCCTATTTGGGGGATAGTGTTCAGCGCCTTGTATAGTTTTTTAAAGTTTGGACAAAAATCCAGAGCAGTTTTATTGCAACAAAGTCTCTTTTTCATAGGGTTGTCCATAAGTCAAAGTCAGCTTGACAGCCGTTAACAACAAGGAAATCCCTTCCGCTTTCTCCACTCCTCTCTTCTTCCTCTTCCTTTCTGTAGGAAAAGGTGTTTGGGACTTTGCTGCCCCCTTGTGCCATGAACCCTGGAAAGGTCTAGTGCAGAAACAGTTTGCTTTGAAAAGAATGGCATGTTTTTGTACTGAATCACAGCTGGATATACTGTTATTGATATTATTACAGTTATACTGTCATGTACAGGGAAACTCCAGACCCAGAAATCAGGCTTAGAAACTTATCAAAAACTGTATTCAGGAACAGAAGAGTTACAGTACCACATTCTGGTTCTTGCCAAGACTAAAGGCCTATTCAGTTTACAGTGTGTTATAAGCAGTAACATTGTAATTTTGCACAGACAAGGCCCTTGTTTGAAAGCTAATTAAAATAGCTCTTTTCCCAGGCTTGCTTCCTATCCTCCAATGGTCTGACCTGGTACTTGTGTTTGTTCTCTCCTTCATCAGAGTTCATTAGAATAACATTCCTTCATTCTCCAAATGCTAATTTCTCCTTCATTTCACATCATTTCCTTCCAGCCACTTTGTTCCAAGTGCCGCATGGCATCAAATAGCAAAGCACAATATGGCAGATAACATGGCATTATATTTTATGGCACCAAATGGCACCAAATATCAAAGCACTACATGGCATTAGAATGCATAGCAGAAAGAGCAGAGCTGACCTAATGCATATTTACATCCTGTACTTTTGCAGCCCCAGGAGCAAAGGCAACATGCAGATAAAAGCCGGTGCCACATGAACAGGCACAAATATTTAAAAATATACAGAATCATAGAATCATAGAGTTCGAAGAGACCATAGGGGCCATCCAGTCCAACCCCCTGCCATGCAGGAACGCCCATCAAAGCACTGTCAGCAGATGGCCACCCAGCTTCTGCTTAAAAAACTCCAAAGAAGGAGATTCCACCACACTCCCAGGCAGCATATTCCACTGCCGGACAGCTCTGTCCATCAGAGTTCTTCCTGAGGTTTAGGTGGAATCTCTTTTCCTGCAACTTGAATCCATTGCTCCTTGTCCTAGTCTCTGGAGCAGCGTAAAACAAGCCGGCTCCCTCCTCAACATGATATCCCTTCAAATATTTAAATGTGGCTATCATGTCCCCTCTTAACCTTTTCTTCTGTAGACTAAACATCCCAGCTCCCTAAACTGTATCTAATAGGGCATGGCTTCCAGAACCTTCACGATTTTGGTTGCCTTCCTCTGGGTATATTCCAGCTTGTCAATATCCTTCTTGAAATGAGATGCCCATAGAATAGAATCTAACAATAGAATTAAAATCTGTTCAGAAATCTATATGCTGAAAAACAATAAATCTGGACACCACCCCACATAACTGAAAGTTCTTTCTCAATCTTTCAGTCAGTCTTTCCCTTACCTCTGATACATTTACAGGGTCTCAATTTTCTTCCTAAAATGTGAAGGAACTTTGATGCTTTTCTCAGGGTGCTTGATAGGTTCTGGCAGAATTCTTTTTTAGTCCTAGTTGGACAGTGAGCCTGGGACCTCCAATGTGCAATGTAGATGCTCTTCCATTGAGTTATGACCTGTCTCCTGGAAATAAAATAAGTGTCTAGTTCTCAATGAGGGGACATGATAGCCATGTTTAAATATTTGAAGGGCTGTCATGTTGAGGAGGGAGTCGGCTTGTTTTCTGCTGCTCCAGAGACCAGGACAAGGAGCAGTGAAGGACTGGGACAAATGAGAACTGGTTTAAACAGGAGTATAGAAAAATTTCTTCTTGTTGTTGGTGCCATCAAATCATTTCATGGAATCATAGAATCATAGAAATATAGAATCACAGAAGTTGAAGGAGGCCACAAGGGCCACCGAGTCCAACCCCATTCTGCCATGCAGGAATACACCATCAAAGCATTCCTAATAGATGGCCATTCAGCCTCAGTTTAAAAACCTCCAAAGAACAAAACTCCACCACACTCCAAGGCAGCATATTCTGTTCTCACTGTCAGGAGATTCTTCCTAATGTTTAGATGGAATTTCTTTTCCTGAAGCTGGAAACCATTGCTCCACTCTGTCCTAGTTTCTAGAGGAGCAGAAAACAGGCTTGCTCCATCCTCCATATGACATCCCTTCAAATATTTAAACATAGCTATCATGTAGCCTCTTAACCTTCTCTTCTCTAGGCTAAACATACTCAGTTCCCTAAGCTGCTTCTCACAGGGCATGGTTTTGATCACCCTTCTCTGGACACATTCCAGCTTGTCAATATCCTTCTTGAACTGTGGTGCCCAGAACTGGAAACAGTATTCCAGGTGGCATCTGACAAAGCAGAATAGAGTGGTACTACCACTTCCTTTGATCTAGACATTATACTTCTGTTGATGCAGCCCAGAATCACATTGGCCTTTTTAGCTGCCACATCACACTGCTGACTCAAGTTCAGTTTGTGGTCTTCTAAGAACCTTAGATTCTTTTCACATAAGTTTTAGACTTATGTTGAGCCTAAGGCAACCCTATCACAGGATTTTCTGGGCTCTATTTGTTCAGAGGGGGTTTGCCTTTGCCTTCTTCTGAGGCTGGAAGAGAGAGTGACCTGCTCAAGGATGGGTTTCTATGGCCAAGTGGGGATTCCAACCTTGGTCTCCAGAGCTGGAGTCCAATGTTCAAACCACCACGCTATGCTGAAGCCGTATGTTTAATTCAAACACTACTTTTAACCCTTAAAATATTGAATATGAGAAATACTCACTTGATATTGGGGTGAGAATAGATTTTAACCCAAGATTTTCAACTCAGATTCATAGTGGCTGCTGAGCTCTCCTGTTGCCTGCTTCCAATCTTTGGAGCTGGAGACACAGTGGAAGTGAACGTGGGCCCATCAGCACACAAGCTAGGCATGCTGTTGCTTACTTTCACCTTGTGTACATTTGTTTTCATTTCCCTGAAATTTCCCTTATATCACCACTGCTCCATCTATCTATCAAGCTCACTTAAGACTCACGACACATCATCATTCATCATTTAATTACTATTACATCATGATGCCGTTTCCATTGTTGCTCACGGAAGATCAAATTCATTCCTTTTATTTTTGCCTCTGACGCATTGTGGATCTCATCTCCACATCAAATCTGAGGAGTTTCATTCTCACCTATGATCTCTTGGTCACGCCCTTGTTGGCATCGATACCTGGTGGCACCTCACTAAGGGAGATTTGTGTCTGGATTTGTTATGACACCCTGGAATCCCCACAATCAACCTCCTGCCTTTAAAAGGAAAGGGATGAGAAAGCATAGCTCTTAGAAAGAGCAGAAGCCTGGGCTTAGACAGGAGGTAGGTTCCAAATTTTTCTGTTATTAGGGATTGATTGGTGTGGGGACCTTCCGGAGGCTTTCAACTACAATTCCCATCATTCACTGTCATTAGTCGTGCTAGGTAAGGCTTGCAGAGGCCATATATCCAGAGGAATCCAAGGGTTCCCTAGTCGAGGGGTTTATTCACATAGTTAAAGCCATAGTTATACAGCTTCGGTCCTAAAGAATTTTGGAATCTGTAGTTTGTAAAGGTTCTTAGAATCCTCTGCTACAGCACTGTAATGCTGTTGTTCAGGGGAAGGCACTGAAGTGCTCTAGTAGAGAACTCTAAGTACTTCTGTGAACTACAAATCCCTGAATTCCATAGGATGCAGCCATGGCAGTGGAACCTAACTTCAGTAACTGTGCAGAGCGGGTACAAGTCAGGTCTAAAGGATGGTGTGAAAAAGGATGATGTGAAAAAGAACCAATGGGAGAGAATGGAAGCCAATGCCTTCTATGTCAGAGATTTGGTGAATCCATGCCAGGTTTTATTCCAGTCTTGAAAGTTGCTCTCCAAAGCTGTTAATTTATTTTGGAGATAGTGTTCAATAAAGTACCTTTAAATTCTGTGATAAAACAAGGAGCTTTCCCACCACTGCAGGCAACCTGATCCAGATTGGTATTCATCGTCCTGAGCTCTCAGGCTTAAGTCCTACCAAACTAAGTGCAAGTAACTTAGGCTGGCTTACCACTGTCCCAGTTCAGCACATCCCCAAGTAATGACATCAACTGCCAAACTGTTCTTACCTCCCATTTTCCTTCTAAGGTTACACTGAAAGGAACCTTCCCTTCACTCCAGTCCGGTAGGTTCACTCCTGCCCACTAAGAGGCAGCAGAGAACAAGTTTGTGTTGCTCCTCTATGTACCTTCTTCTAGCTTTACTATTGTTGTTGCTGTTGTGTGCTGTGGTGTTTCTGACTTGTGGCAACCCTAAGGGGACCCCATCAAGGGGTTTTCTAGGGCTGAGAGTTTGTGTCATGCCCAAGGTCACCCAGTGGGTTTCCATGGCTGAGTAGAAAACGAAACCTGCTAAAACCACTACACCACACTGGATCTCAGTTCTACTACTACTACTACTACTACTACTACTCACACACACACACACACACGACAAATCCATGCCTACTAGGCCTGGGGAACTTCCAGCCCTCTGGATGTTTTGGACTATGACTCTCATAATCCCTTACCATTGGCCAAGCTGACTAGGGCTTCTGGGCATTGCTCTCCAAAATCTTCAGGAGGACCAAAGGTTCTATGATCTCTCTATGTTATAAAGGTATTGGTTGAGATGCTACACTGGAGTTGTGTTACTGCAGGTTAGGCCTCCTTGGAGATAGCATAAAGATATCATTTTGATATCAATAATTTGGCTCTCTTCCACCACCCCTCTCCACGTGTTTGTGAGGCCCCCGGACAAGCACAGAACTAGGTTCAGCCATCAAATGCTGCAATAGCCCAAGACAATACAGGCAGGCCAGAAGTAGCCAGATCACCACTTTAGGAGACCTCTCTGCAAACACCCTCATTATGTATGCACGCTGTTTACAAAAAACTCCCTGCCTCTTCTCCTGCTGCTGCCCGTGCGATCACCATGATGGAGGTGGGGAGAAAGCAAAGGGGAGGAAGATCTCTCTTCCCACACTCTTCTCCCACTGCTGTTGGCACCATCATGGATGGTGGTGGGGGGAAATGACCAAAGCGAGGGTAGATCCCCCCATCTCTCCTGGCTGGCCATAGTTATTTTTGTTTTTTACTTTTGCGGGGATTCTGTATCTCTAACCCCCGTGAATGTGGAGGGCCTACTGTGTACACTTCATTTTAACCTTTATATGTTTATATGCATTTTAATGATTTTATACTGTGTATACCCAATTGATTTAAAGCACTCCCCTCCTCCACTATTTTTACTGATTCTTTCTGTGAGCTGCCTTGGGGCCCACTCAGGGAGAAAGGCAGTGTATAATTGAGATAAATATAAAAATAAATACATAAAATACTTATGTAGGCAGGCTTACCTTCAAGGAACTGAGGGGTCTGAAGCCTTGAGAAGCCGGAAGATGAAAGTTTGAGCATGCTGAACTGGAAATAGACCAGGAATCAATGTAGTTGATGAACCTTTAGTTTTATGTACACCAGAGATGCTTTTCTCCAAGATCTGGAGAAAAGGAAAAAATGTTGGCTGAATCTGTTTCATTCTGCAGATACTTTATTCCCTGAGGGTTGTTCTCAGACTCGTTGAGCCAAACGTCAACACGAAGAAGATGGTCAAGGCTGAGATTCTTCTGTTCCTTCTATGTGTGCTGTCATCAGGTGAGCCTATTGAAATCACTGTGGCACATGTGGTACAGTCCTCTACATCAGCCCATCACCAGCAGAACATGGGACAGATGCAGTGTTGTCATAATTCAGGTGCAGGGGGACACATGGCCTTCCAGATATATTGTTATTGGAATGGCCTTTGGCTCCCAGTGAGTCCAGTAACACCTGGAAGGGCTTCAGGTTCCTCACCTTAAGTCACAGTGGATTCTCCTGTGTGTGTCAAACCTTGGATGTGACGCATCCATCTTGGCTTTCAGAGGGGAAAGAACATGAGTGGGCACCAGGAGTCAGTGAGAACATGGAAGTTGCTGTATCCACTCCAGGCTTTAGTCTGAACTTATTTAAAAAGTATATCTGGTGTTGTGAAGCCCATTCTCAAAGTTGGCTGGTCCATTGAATTTGTTTTGAGTTGCAGCCCAAATTTTAATGGAGCTAACCTTAGTACTGAAACCCAGCCTCAAAATAGGTTCAGTATCTTTGATGGCTTTTTGAAAGTTCAGACTAAAACCCAGAGCAGATGTGCTATTCCCACTCACTGGTATGCCATTTGCCAGCCCCGCTGCAGAAGTAAAATGTTAGAGCCTTAATATTGAGGACAAGGGAGCTTAAAGGTTTGCTTTTCATTCCCCACAGCCACAGCATGTTTCCGTCTCATCACCCCATCCAAGTGGGGAGCCAAGCCTGCCAACTGTTCTGCACCCTTGCTCCATATCCTCCCAGAGTATGTCATCATAAGCCACACTTCCGGCAACACCTGCACCAAGCGAGAAGACTGCAGCAGGGAAACCAGGGATGCTCAGGATTATCATTTACGCATCAAAGGATGGTGCGACATTGCTTACAAGTAAGACAACGTCTATGAGACCTCAAATACTGGTTGCCTTCACTGTTTTCACCTCAGAATCATAGCATCGTAGAGTTGGAAGAGACCACAATGGTCATCCAGTCCAAATCCCTGCCATGTAGCAACACACACTCAAAGCAGCACCAGCCATCCAGCCTCTGTTTAATAAAAATTCCAAATAAGGGGGCTCCACCACACTCCCAGGCAGCATATTCCACTGTTATTGTCATGAAGTTCTTCCTGATGTTTGGGTGAAATCTTTTTTTCCTTTAGTTTGATTCCATTGCTCTGTGTCCTAGTTTCTGGAGCAGCAAAAAACAAGCTTGCTCTATCTTCAACATTACATCCCTTCAAATATTTAAACATGGCTATCATGTCATCTCTTAACCTTTTTTTTTTTTTTGTCAGCCTAAACATACCTAGCTCCCTAAGCTGCTCCTCATAGGACAGTGTTTCCAGACTCTTCGCCATTTTCGTTGCCCTCCTCTGGACATATTTCAGCTTGTCAATATTCTTCTTGAATGCCCAGAACTGGACATAGTATTCCAGAATGGGTCTAACAAAAGCAGAATAGAGTGGTATTATTACTTCCCTTGATTTTGGCACTATGCTCCTATTGATGCAGCCTAGAATCATATTGGTTTTTTTAGCTGCTGAATCACGCTGTTGACTCATGTTCAGCTTGTGATCCTTGTTGAAAGAAGAGCCAGCTGATGGCTCCTTTATTATATGAACTTGAGTTTTACTACATGATCTGGGTTTAGCTTGAAGATTGATTGTGTCTAAAGTGGTGTACGAAACAGGAGGGAAGAAGAAACAAAGACTTTGGGGTCCAAATCCACCCCTTTGGGATTCTCCACCTTACCACAAGCCCTTCTTGTAACACCATTCTTTGATGGATTCCTACCTTTGTAAGGGTTTCTTCAGCTATCCTAAAAGGCTGTGAGGCGTCCTGTGAGCATTGGTGCCTAAAGTTAAAATAGACTGGTATCTTTAGCCTCACTGAGTTTGCGGGACTCACTGTCTTTGTGTCCCCAAACACAAGAATGTGGTCTTCAAGAACATCTTAGAAATTGAGTGTGGCCTCTACACTGAAGGAGGTTCTCCACCTTTGCAATATAAAATTGAAATTAACTCTGAAAAAATTTCCTTCCTTCCTTTCCTTCTTTTTTCAGCTTCCTGATTGGGGAGGATGGTTATGTGTATGAAGGACGAGGCTGGCGCAATGAAGGCGCTCATACCTATGGCTACAATGATGTGTCCCTTGGCATTGCTTTCATAGGTACCTTCACAGGTAAGTTCCTTCACACCTTCAGAAAAGAGCATCATTAGACTCATGGTGAATTGTGACTGGTGGCTTCTAACTTAGTGACATTGTGAATCCTCTCTGGGTCTTAGGCCCTTTTCGCATGGCATTTGCCATGCAAAAGGGCACCTGGAGAGTCGCACAATTGTGAGGAGTGATCTGCACAACAAACTCACAATTGTGCGACGCTCCAGGGACTGGCAGGGGCCGCTTGCACACATTTTCATTTTTGGCTTTCAGCTGAAAATGGTGTGTGATTGCGTATTGCTCCAGGGCCCTATGCACACTTGCTGTGCGTGCAGAGCCTCCAGAGCCATAGCATAGAATCATAGAATAATAGAAATGTAGAGTTGGAAGAGACCACACGGGCCATCCAGTCCAACACCCTGCCATGCAGGAACACCCTCAAAGCACTCCCGACAGATGGCCATCAAGCCTCTGCTTAAAAACCTCCAAGGAAGGAGCCTCCACTACACTCCGAGGCAGCAGATTCCACTGCCGGACAGCCCTGACCGTCAGGAAGTTCTTCCTGAGGTTCAGGTGGAATCTCCTTTCCTGCCACTTGAATCCATTGCTCCTTGTCCTGGTCTCTGGAGCAGCAGAAAACAAGCCCTCTCCTTTCTCCACATGGCATCCCTTCAAATATTTAAACATGGCTATCATGTCCCCTCTTAACCTCCTCTTCTGCAGACTAAACATACCCAGCTCTCTAAGTCTATCCTCATAGGGCATGGCTTCCAAGCCTCTCACCATTTTGGTCGCCCTCCTCTGGACTTGTTCCAGCTTGTCAATATCCTTCTTGAATTGGGGTGCCCAGAACTGGACACAGTATTCATGATGAGGTCTAACCAAAGCAGAGTAGAGTGGTACCAGTACCTCCCTCAATCTAGACACCAGAATCCTATTGATGCAGCCAAGAATTGCATTGGCTTTCTTGGCTGCCACATCACACTGCTGACTCATGTTCAGCTTGGGGTCTATGAAGACTCCTAGATCCCTTTCACATGTACTGCTATCCAGCCACGTGTCCCCCATCCTATATTTCTGTATTCCATTTTTTCTACCTAAGTGTAGGACCTTACATTTCTCTCTGTTGAATTTCATTTTGTTCGCCTTGGCCCAGCTCTCCAATCTATCCAGGTCATTTTGAATTTTGATCCTGTCCTCTGGCGTATTAGCAACCCCTCCCAATTTGGTGTCATCTGCAAATTTGATCAGCATGCCCTCTATTCCTTCATCCAAGTCATTGATAAAAATATTGAACAGCACTGGGCCCAGGACAGAACCCTGTGGCACCCTGCTAGTCACTTCTCTCCAGGATGAAAAGCAGCCATTCGTGATCACCCTTTGGGTTCGGTCGGTCAACCAATTACAAATCCAACTAACAGTAGCCCTGTCCAGCCCACATTTTACTAGCTTCGTTGCAAGAATGTCATGGGGAACTTTGTCAAAGGCCTTACTGAAATCGAGATATGCTACATCCACAGCACTCCCTTCATCTATCAAGCTAGTAACTCTATCATAAAAAGAGATAAGATTGGTCTGGCATGACTTATTTTTGAGAAATCCATGTTGACTTCTCGTGATTACTGCGTTGCTTTCTAAATGATTGGAAACTGACTGCTTAATGATCTGCTCCAGGATCTTTCCGGGTACCGATGTCAGGCTGACTGGGCGATAATTATTTGGGTTCTCTTTTTTTCCCTTCTTGAAGATGGGGATAACATTTGCTCTCTTCCAGTCTGCTGGAACTTCTCCTGTCCTCCAAGATTTCTCAAAGATTATAGCAAGTGGTTCCGAAATGACCTCTGCCAGCTCTTTTAATATCTTAGGATGCAATTCATCTGGCCCTGGAGGCTTGAATTCATCCAGTGTGGCCAGGTATTCCTGTACCACCTCTCTACCTATTATGTGCTTCATTTCTCCTGCTTCCTGCCCTGCTTCCCAACCGCCAGGTTGAGTGCTTGTATCCTTCTGGGAAAAAACGGAGGCAAAGAAGGTGTTAAGTAGCTCTGCCTTTTCTCTCCCCCTGTGAGTAGTTCGCCATCTTCTCTGCACAGCGACCCTACTGTCTCCTTCTTTTTCCTTTTGCTGCGGACATATTTAAAAAAACCTTTTTTATTGTTTTTAATGTCTCTGGCCAGCCTAAGTTCGTTCTCTGCTTTAGCCTTTCTGACCTCCTCCCTACATCTCCTAGCTACTTGCTTAAATTCTTCTTTGGTGGTTTCCCCCTTCTTCCATTTCCTGTACATGTTTCTCTTTACACTCAGCTCAGCTGAGAGTTCTTTAGTCAACCATTCTGGTTTCTTCAGATGCCTTCCATTTTTCCTCCTAATTGGCACAGTTTTAGACTGTGCCTTCAGTATCTCCTTTTTACGGAACTCCCATGCCTCCTGAACTCCTTTCCCTTTAACTATTCCTGACCACGGAATTCCAGCCAGCAGCTCCCTAAGTTTACAGAAGTCCACTTTTTTAAAATCTAAGATGAGTGCCTGGCTACCCTTATCTTCTCCTTCCCACTGAATGCCAAATTCCAACAGGGCATGGTCACTTCCCCCTAAAGATCCAACCACTTCTACCTCATTCACAAGGTCATCCTTGTTGGTCAAGACCAGATCTAGAATATTTGATCCCCTTGTGGCCTCTTCCACCTTCTGGACCATGAAGTTGTCTGCAAGACAAGCAAGAAACTTGCTGGACCTTGCTGTCTTGGCAGAGTTTGTCTGCCAGCATATATCCGGGTAATTGAAATCTCCTATTATTACTATATCCCTCCTCTTTGAACGTGCAGTCATTTGGTTGAGGAAGGCGTCATCCAAGTCCTCAGCCTGGGTTGGAGGTCTGTAGTAAACCCCCACCAGAATATCCCTATTGTTTCTCGCTGCCTTAATTCTTACCCAAATGCTCTCGACCTGGCTTTCTGGGTTTAAGTCCTGGATCTCTTCACAGGTGAAAACATCCTTGACATACAAGGCTACTCCTCCTCCTTTCTTGTTTGGTCTATTTTTACAAAATAGGCTATACCCCTCTATTCCTATATTCCAGTCATGAGACTCATCCCACCAGGTCTCAGTGCTGCCTATCAAATCATATTTATTTTGTTGTACTAGGAGTTCAAGTTCGTCCTGCTTGTTTCCCATACTCTGTGCATTAGTGTAGAGACACTTAAGTCCCTGGGCCCTTCCTGCAAGTCCTGTACTATTGTTTCTACTCCTCCCGCCATTGGCCGCTTGTACTACTTGTCCAGTATCACTTGGACCTTTTCCCCCTGCACTTGCCGAGTCCTTGCCCTGAATAATATTGTCTCCCTCCCCAGTGGAACTTAGTTTAAAGATCTCTTAATCCTCCTTGCGAGACTGTTTGCAAAAACATTCCTGCCAAGTTTTGTGAGGTGCAGCTCATCCCTCGCCAGAAGCCCATGTTCATGGAAAATCAGGCCATGTTCCAAAAACCCAAACCTTTGCCGACGGCACCATGTGTTGACCTCCGCTATTGCCCTTTCTCTACGAGCAGTTGCGCTTCCTGCTCCAGCGCAGTCCAGGAAACTCCCAGGCTGTGCTGTGGAAGGAAGAGACAGGACTCTTGAGCTACCTGCTTGGGAGCTGGGAGCTCATGTGAAGCTGAAGCAGCAGGGACACAAGAGCCTCTTGCTGGGGGCTGCTCAAGCGATCCCTGGACCCCAGCGCTGAAAAAAGGTAAGGTGAAGAAAGGGCTTTAGTCTGAACTTTAAAGGAGCTTTCAAGGCATCAAGTCTGAAGCCCAGAATATGTTCAGCACCTTGGATAGCTAAAAATTGGACATCATTCATTATCCCAATAGAAACCACCAGCTGCCATGGTCAATGCAACATCCCATTCCACTCCACTAACAAGCAATCTTGTATTTGGGCTAGACCTCTGTAAGATTGAAGCCACTTCCACCCTACACTGTTGTAGTGCTATTATTCCACTTTCAACCTCCTGTGGGATTCTGGGGTTTTGTCGTTTACTGAGACCCAAGAGATCTCTGGCTGAGAATTCTAAAGGCCCCTCCCTAAATTGCAAATCCCAGCATTCCAGAGAATGTTGAAAGTGGAATAATACCACTATAACAGTGTAGTGTGGAAATGGCCCAAATCCTATTGGCTCATCCCAACTACAGTAGACCTCTTGAATGGTAGGTCAACACCCACATAAATCCTATTGATTAAGTGGGTCTACTTTGCTTGTAACTAACAAAGGATTGAGGCTGTTATCTTCAGAGACTTCAGTTCTGATGCCTTAGAAAGAGCTGTCAATGAATTTTAATTCATCTGTAACTAGTTAGCTAAACCAGAACATGAAAGATAGAGGTTCATGATTTTTTCAGTTTTGAATACAGTCAGCTCTCCAACATTTGTGGGTTTGACTTTCACAGATTTGATTGTGAGTTTCTTCAAGCCTTGCTCCCTCCTCTGGCACTTCTTTTCCTTGGGAACCTTGCCTCTTGGCATCTCTGATCAGGCTGTGCAGCCCTTTAAGAACCCGTCTCTGGTTCTTCTTCCTTCATCTGCAGCTGCTTGGCCACCTAAGGATGGCTCTCAGCCCAATTTCTCAGCACCACAAACCTTCTTAAGATGCCTTTCACCAACTAAGGAAGGAGATGGGTCAGTATGAGGAACCATAGGGCCACCATCTTGATCGACCCTATTTAACTCCCTCTCCTTTCTCTGACCTGGTTTGGACCCTGAATGCCTGTCCCACTCACTATTCCTCAGCTCCCTTCCCACAGATACACACATACATTTTGATATTTGTGATTTTCCCACTTTTGCAAAAGTCCTGTGCTCTTAGCCCTAGCAAATGTGGAAGGTCAACTGTATCTTTAATTTATATTTATTGAAGCAGAAATGGTTACAAAAGGGGACTTTTAATGTTATATATTTATATATAAAATTCCTTTTAGATTTCTGAATTAGCATCCTTAGTTAAACAACGGAAAGGAAAATTTTCTTTTTAATAATGATTTCTAATTCAACGGCTTCCTCCCTAATTATCTAGTCAATTCAAGTGAAAAATATTCAGAATCCACTAATCAGGAATGTAAAGCATTCCTCCTGTTCTAACATGTTCTTCTTTTGGATGTTTCATTCTCTTCTTCCTATCTGAGGCTGCTACTGTGGTCATTACAACTAAGAAGTTACTTGTAATTCATACATTCTTTCAGTAGTGGAGGTATAACCATGTTGTACTGCAATTGCAACTTAACATGGGGCAATTCCCATCCTTTTCTGGTTCCACTGTAATGTTTTATGTACTTTCATATTTTCTGGGCTGTGGCTTCAGTAAGTATTTGAGGAGGCAGAATTTCTCATGAAGGAGACAATGTGATATATTGGTTTGAGCCTAGGACTAGAACACCAAGAAACCAGGGTTCAAATTGCTACTCAGCCACAGAAACCTTCTGGGTGGTCTTGTACAAGCCACACTCTCACAGCCACAGAGGAAGGCAAGGACAAAATCTCCTCTGAAAATTTTTGCCAAGAAAACCCTGTGATAGGTTTACCTGGAGTTGTCATAAACTGGAAATAACTTCAAAGCACACAGCAACAATATCATGTGGGGCACACAATGGTTCTTGGTGTGCCTTGTTCTGCTGCTTTCAGATTTTTTTGAGGGAGGGAATCTAAAATAACTGAAAGTATCTGAAACTTTTAAAAATGGTGGCCAGAAACCTGCACCAGCTTTTGAATGTGAGTGAACTACAAGTCCCTCCTTGTTTCCCAGGTAGAATCATGGAGCTCGAATTGGGCCCTGAATCAGATTGGGAAGGAGTTTCTTTCTCTCTCTTTCTCTTCTACACACAATTACTCCTGGCTAAGAGGGAAGACCTTCTCAGCTGTTGCTGTCAGCTTGGAGGCAACAGTAGTTTGATCAGATGGATGAAGCTTTATTGAAACATCAGGAATTTTTATAGATCTTGCAAAGAGAAAGAAAATGTGTACAAGAGTTGCTTAACATAAATGAGACAGGGGAAAACAGAACAGACCATTCTAACATTGGCATAATTCTTTCTGTGAACAAACACATGTTCTCAGTTATCTTATTGACTTCCTTTTGGCACACCGTTTCTAAAGTGAAAGGGCCCCTTGAACGTCATGTAAATGGGAGGAGCGCTCCATACGACACACTCCCATTTACGGACCATGCATGCATTTTTATTTTCAGCTTAAAGCCGAAAATGGTGCGGGGTCATGCAATGCTCCTGGGGCCTACACACACTTAACTGCCCTGCAGAGCCTCTGGAGCCGGCCCAGTCGCGCTTTCTGCCTCAGCGCTAGCCTACAATTCCCAGGTTGCACTGCGGTAGAAAGGGGTGGGGCATTCGCGCGGTGCTCGCGCAACCAGGAAGCGCTGCAGAACTCAAGCAGCAGGGAAGCGGCAGCGTTCCTGCTGAGGCTTTTTGCGCAAGACGTCCCCCCCGCCGCGCAAACAGGTAACGTGCGAAAATGGTTTAAGTTTTGACACAGTTCCAGAAGACAGAATGACAGGTTTAGAATTGCTTAGGAATTTGGCAACAAAATATTAAATGCTCAGAAAACTTTCATTCTCCAACACAGCTACTTAGTTTACTTAATTTAATTGATCTTGAGGGCTTCTTAAATTTTCTTAACCCCTTCTTCTGACTAACAGCTTAGATAGTTCAGGGAACCAAACTTAGCCCTAATGGGTCTCCCTGTTCTGAGTCTAGAAACTCCAGAGCCTTCCTTGGAATGTCTCCCTTGTTTGCTGTTCCATTACATGAGAAATCAGTGGGTGGATTGTCTTGTGTATGTCAGGATGCTAAATTGCAGTCTAGGAAAATGAGGCATCTCTTCTTGGTCAATTGTTTTCAGTGGCACAGGGAGGATGTGCTCAGGACAGTGGGTTCATTGTTCCACCCACACTGGTGGGTGACCTCACCGTTAAATTGATCAGGCCTCTCAACGTGCCTCCTACAGGTTGGGAAAGAATAGAATGGGGCTGGCTATATAGAAAGCCCAAAGGGCCCTCTAATTCCTTCTGAGGCAGAGTTGAAAGGAGATATGGCCTTCCAGAGTTTGTTGTCAGAGCCTGCCCTGAGCTATCAGGATTTGTGGTCCAATGAAATTGGGAGAACTATATCTTCCTCACCCCTGCTCAAATGGCAGGGTAGAAAACACAGAGAGATGTTTTTCACTTTCCTGGACAATGGTGTAGTGATACAATTTGAGGTGCAGTTTCTCACTGTAGAATCATAGCACCATAGATTTGGAAGAGACTGTAAGGCCATCTATACACCACTGAAGCTGTCTGAAGAGATGACCATCTAAACTCTGTTTAGGCAGGCCTTCTAACAACACTCTGCAAGAAGTGTTCAAAAATATAGATGGCTGCCTTCTCTCTCTCCCTCCCTCTCTCCCCCCCTCATTCTCCACATCTCTCCCTCCCCAGTAGTCCTCATCACTAGGACCAGGTCTTTTGTAAACTTAATAGCTCCTGTCCACTCAAATAACCCTGTTGTTGTTGTTGTTGTTGTTGTTGTTGTTTGCCTTCAAGTTGTTTCTGGCATATGAAAACCCTAGGTGAAGCTATGATGGGGTTTTCTGTAGGCTGAGAGTGTGACCTTTTTACATGGCATTTGCCATGCAAAAGGGCTCCTGGAGCGTTGCATGACTGCAAGGAGCAGTCCACAGGTTGCATTTGCAATTGCGCAATGCTCCAGGGTGCCGATCGTGCACTATTTCATTTTCGACTTTGAGCCAAAAATGGTGCATGCTCGTGCATCACTCTGGGCCCCCGCATGCACTTACCATGTGTGCGGAGCTCTAGACCCACAGCGCTCGTGCTTCCTGCTCCAGCACAGCCTGGGAAAATACCAGGTTGCACTGCAGAAGGAAGAGGAGGGGCTCTCATGCTACCTGCTCATGAGCAGGCAGCAGCTGTGGAGCTGAAGCAACAGGGACGTGAGAGCCTCTCGCAAGAGGCTGCTTGCACTATCCCTACACCCCAGCTCCACAAAAGGGAGAGTTGTGGAAAGGGCCTGTGTGATGCATCCAAAATCTCTCAGTGGGTTTCCATAGCTGAGCAGGGAATTGAACCATGGTGTCCAGGTTCATAATCCACCTCTCAAACCATTACACCATGCTGGGTCTCAAATACCCTAGTCAGCCTCACATATCTGGATGTTCACTTCTGTTTTTCCCTCCTAAAATAAATGCAGAAAGTATCATAATGTTTGGAGCCTTACACTTTTGGAGACTTATGAATATATGCTTGTCCCATTTTTTTTTAAGGCGAAAGCATTTGGTGGGGTTTAGTGGAAGGACTCCAAGGGTTGCAGAAATGGCCTTGGGGGCCTCATTTGGTCCATGGCTCATATTATCCCACCTTTCGTCTTACCCTGCCTAATCAGTTCCTACAATGAATAAGCTATGGAGATAGGAAAACAGATGGAACCACAGCTGAAGAATTACACTAACAAGCTGGAGTACATTCAGAAGAAGGTGACCAAGATAATCAGAGGTGTGGAAAAGAAGCTCTATGAGGGACAAACCAGGGAGTTGGGGATGCTTAGCTTGCAGAGAAGAAGAATGATGATGCTGTGTTAGGAAAGGTTGAAAGAGAGAATAGCGATGCAAATTTTCACTTACTTTCCTTCCTCCAATGAAAAAGTGACTTTACTCAAGCTTTTTTCTTTCTCAGAAAAGATCACTAGAGTATTGTGCATTTTCTAGATGATTTCTTGAATTTGGAGACTTCTTTGTGAAAAATTCATTTTTGCAAAAAAAAGAAAAGAAAAGAAAGAAATCCTTTTTTTCCCCTGCTTCGTATAAAAACCTTAGCTTTGTTTGCCTTCCCAACCCACATTTTTTCCCAGTGGACTTCCCACCCCAACGATCTATTTCCTGTGCAAAAATAGCATGGGAAATCTACCCCCCAATTCTTTTTTGAAGACAAAATTTTCACTAAGACATTCCAAAATGTGAAAATTCTCACAGCACATCATTTCCTTGGTAGCATATCTCCCTAGATTAAGGCAGCTTTTCTCATCAAGATGGAAAGAAATGGTTGGTAATCTTCAAGAAATAAAGAGCAAGAAGAGTTATAAATCTTCATAACCTTTATTCTTTTAGGCAAGAATGAATTATTTTTACCATTTTTTCTCTCTTTTGTGAGAAACTACTTGAAGTCTTTTCACAGATCAGAATTTATTCTATGAAAAGAAATGTGGTTTTTTTTGCACAGAGTATGGCATTTTCTGCACAAAAAAGGTAGCAGAAATGGTTATTTCCTGTGCAGAATATAATGTTTTTGGTACATAAAATTTGCCTTCTATGCAGAAAGTGCAATTATCTGTGTATAATTTTATTTTTTGCTCAGGAAATCCTGAACTATGAAGCTTCTGATCTTTCCAGGGTTTCCTTTTCCAACCTTTATCCATGCTTTGAATAGCTTCAGACATCCCTTCCATCCGAGAGAGATAGATGGATAGAGAGAAGGAGACCTGTAGAATCATAGGATTGGAAGAGACTCCAAGCAGCATCGAATCCAACCCCATTCTGCCATGCAAGAATACACCATCAAAGCTTTCCCAATAGCTGGCCATTTGGCCTCTGTTTAAAAACCTCCAAAGATAGAGACTCCACTATACTTCCAGTCAGAGCATTCCATTGTGGAACTGCTCTTACCATCAGGAAGTTCTCCCTATTTTTAGAGGGAATCTCTTTTCCTGAAGTTTGAAGCCATTGCTCCTTGTCCTAGTCTCCGGAGCAACAGAAACAGGCTTGCTCCATCCTCCATATGATATGCCTTCCAATATTTAAACACAGCTATCACGTCCCCTCTTTACCTTCTCTTCTCCAGGTTAAACATAGCCAGCTCCCTAAGCCTCTTCTCATAGGACATAGTTTCTAGGCATTGTACCATTTTGGTCACCCTCCTCTGGACATGTTCGAACCTGTTAATATCCTTCTTGAATTGTGGTACCCAGAACTGGACACAGTATTGCATATGAGGTCTGATCAAAGCAAAATAGAGAGGTACTATCACTTTCCTTGACCTCAGCACTATATTCCTATTGATGTAGCCCACGTATTCCATTTAGGGATTTAATTCTTCACTAAGTTTCTTTCTGAAGGCAGTAATCAGTAATTTAATAATTTCCTTTCTGCTGCAAGAAAGTCTTAAAAAACCACACAGTTTTTTGAAGCCCATCTGCAATTCAGGACTTATTCTATGTGAAATTCACATCTGTTTGTTTTGCACAGAAAACAAAATTTTCTGCTTCAGAAGCGGCATTTTCTGCGCAGAAAAAAATGTTCTTGCAAAGAAATATCATTTTCTGCACAGAAAAAGCTGTTTTCTGCACAAAACAAGTATAAATAAAGTGTCAAGATTCTCATCAGTCCAGGATTCATCTAATCAGAGTTCTCAGCACTTGAAATAAACATGGTGTTCTAAGCATTTTCCCCCAATAATTTAGAATATCCTTTCAATCTCTAATTTCTGTGTGTGTCATATGGATAAGAATTTGCCGACAGTAATAACAATTGTAACCATTACACATAATCTTTTGATTTTGTAGACCGGATTCCCAATCCAGCAGCGTGGAAAGCCCTGAAGTGTCTGCTGGACTTTTCTGAGAAGATTGGCTACTTGTCTCCAAACTATCTCATCGTGGCTCACAGTGACATCAGTGATGTCGTGTCACCTGGAGAGCCTGTCCGTGCAGAAATTTCCAAGTGGCCAAATTACAAGCACAACTGAAGACGTTTCTCTCTTCCTTTCCGTCAGTCGTCTCCCTTTGTTTGGGACTTTACAATAGGGATTTGTTATTGTTAACTGCCATCCAGTCAACTTTGACTTACGATGACCCTAGTTATAAGAGACCTCCAAGTCACTATTATTGACAGCCCTGCTCAGGTCTTGCAAAGTCAGGACAATTGTGGCTTCTGTGATTGAATCAACCCATCTGTAATACAATTTCAATGTCTAGGAACATTACTTTCACTATGAGACATTGCAAATACGTTGAAAAGGATGAGGCATTTTAAGGAAAGCTTTCCTTCCAAGCGAGTGATCTTAGGTGAGCAAAGGGTATAGAATCATAGAAACAGAGAGTTGGAAGAGACCATAATGGCCATTGAGTCCATCCCACTCCCATGCAGGAACAAACATTCAAAGCACCACCCAGCAAATATATTATACACAAAGGCACATTTCTTCAAGTGTAGTTATAAACTTACAAATTTATAAAATTTATTTAAAAAATTATAAAGTTATAAAACAATCTTAAATTGGATTCAGCTGAAGTTTTAAAAGAAGCCATAAGCTCTAACATGACTACATAAAATTTTCCTATCCCTCGCATGATGCAGTTTGTGTTCTGAACCTTCTGATGTTGCTGGGAAGCTGGGAGTCTGACACTGCTTGTCTAGTCTACGACCAAGCTTCACTAGGGATGGTGAGACAGGCAGCATCTCTCCTACTCCTCCATCAGTAACCCAGAAGTCTTTTTTGTGCCTTATGGCACCGTGTTTTATAACTGTGTGTCTTGGAAGTGCCTCAAAGCCTCCACACTTCCCATCCCCACTGGATAATTATCCCTCATGATCCTCTGTTGGTCCATGTCATGCTGACCCTCATAAATGTAACCTAACCTGTCATACCATCACCCTTAACTCTTTGTTTACCCAAAGGATACCCCAAACTACTCAGCTGTGTAGCCCAGATAATGAGAGAGCCCATGGTCATAGGCTCTTTCCCCAACTCCCTTCTTAGCTTTTTAGTGGTTTGAGCATTGGATTCAGACTCTAGAGACCAGGGTCTGAAGTCCTGCTCAGCCACAGAAATCCTGTTAGTGACCTTAGGCAAGTCCTTCTCACTCAGCCTCAGCTGAAGGCAAAGGCAAATCTCTCTGAACAAATCTTACCAAGGAAACCCCATGATAGGTTTGCCATAAGACAGGAAGGACTAGAAGGTATACACAACAATAACAACAGGAAAAACAGTTTTAGCTAATCTTGGGCCCTTTCCGCACCTTACCTCCTTCCAGTTCTGGGGTGTGGGGTTCGCATGAGCAGCCTCTGGTGAGAGGCTGTCATGTCCGGGGTCCTTTGGCTCCTCACAAGCTGCCTGCTCACTCGAGAGCCTTGCCTCTTCCTTCCGCAGTGCAGCCTGGGAGTTTCCCAGGCTGTGCTGGGGCGGGAAGCATGACTGGCACGGCTCCAGAGGCTCCGCACACCAGGTAAGTGCGCATGGGGCCCAGGAGTAATGTGCGATCACACATCATTTTCGGCTTCTAGCCAAAAATGAAAAGGTGTGCAGCTGCTGCCTACTGGCCCCTGGAGTATTGCATGATTGTGAGTGTGCCGTGAGTGTGTCGCTCCTCACAATTGTGCGATGCTCCAGGCCCTCTTTTGCATGGAAAATGCCATGCAAAAAGGGCCTTGATGTTCCCCTGGATCACAGATATTTCTTTCTTGTGTTTGGGTGGAGCCATTCTAGCTACATAAGGGCCAGCACTTGGAGAATGATTTTGTGGTAGCACTTGGTTCCCATACTATCCAAAGTTTTCTCCCCTAGATATATATTATTTGGAGCTTCCAGTATAATCTGTAGGAAGCAAACATTTCTATATGGCTTGGACAGATGTGTCATAAGTGGAGAAATGATGTTTCAATGTAATTACACAGGAAACTCACAAAGGAGGGGTTTGGAATTGAAACTGCAGTACAGTACTTTAAGTAAAGTAACACACCATGCCAGTGTTTTGGAATATGCAGCTGTGCTTTCTATTCTGAGTCAGGAAACAGTGTGGGTTTTGAGGTGGAAAGGAAGCCAGTATGTTGAAATAACCCAACACTTCCTCCAAGGTTAAGGGCAGGAAATAAAACCATATTCCTTTTGTTTATCTCCACATCAACTGGTTATGCTGTTGAATGGGCCCCAAATCTTGAACTTCCTGGATGAATTGAATTCAATCATGAACCAAAACACACTTAAGCAAAAATCAAAGGAAGTAATAGTCCCACTAAGTTCTACATTAATCAGGCCTCATCTGAAGTACTGGATTCATTTCTTACAATCTCATTTTAAGAAGGATTAGCTGGATTAAATACCTTAAAGGTGCCAGACCCCCTCTGATCTTGGAAGCTAAGCAGGGCCAGCTCTGGTTAGTCCTTGGATGGGAGACCACCAATGAATACCAGGTGCTGTAGGCCATATTTCAGATGAAGGAACTGGCAAAACCACCTCTGGGTATTCCTATGAAATTCACAGGGACTTGAAAGTACACACACAGGCAAGTTGGAGCAGGACTGGGGAACTTTAACAAGGATTATAAGAGATATGGATGAAAAAAAAATATGGGAAAGGTTAAGGAACCCAAGCATGTTCAACCTGGTGTAGGGAAGACAGTGGAGGAGGGGAATGTGATTGCACTCTTCAAATATTTAAAAGGCCATCACAGAGAAGAAGGTGCAGGTTTGTTATCTACTGCCTCAAAGAGTAGAACCAGGTCTATTTTAAATTACAGGAAGGTAGATTTTGATTGAACATTAGGAAAATCCCCTATATTGGAAGAGTTGGCTACCAATGAGACCAATTACTTAGAGTGGTGGTGGAGATCTCTCTCTCAATGTCTTCAGAAAGAAGATGTAGAGGATGGGGATTCACTAGTCTGATTTCCTGCATTGAGAAGGGAGTTCGACTATGAGGGCCCTTCCAACTTTGTGATTCTATGATTACTACAGTTGTTGTTAATTGTCATGAAGTTGATCTCAACTTATGGTGACCATATGGAAGAGACCTCCAAGTCACTCTATCATCAACTACCCTGCTCAGGTCTTGCAGATTCAGGGATGTGTCTTCCTTGATTGAATCTATTCATCTGTCATGTTCCCCTCTTTACCAATTGTAACTGTTTTTTCTAGCAAGTCATTTTTTCTCATGATATGCTCAAAGCGTAACAGTCTAAGTTTAGTCATTTTGGCTTCTAGGGAAAGTTCGGGCTGGATTTGTTCTAGCATCCATTTGTTTCTCTTTTTAGCAGTCCAGGGTATCTATAGAACTCTTCTTCAGCACCATGTTTGAGATGAGTTGAGTTGTCTTCCTATCAGCTTTCTTCACCGTCCAGCTTTTACAACCATACATAGATAGGAAAAAGGATGGCATGGACAATCCTAACTTTAATATTCAGTGATATACCTTTACACTTCAGGATCTTGTCTAGTTCTTTCATAGCTGCCCTTCCAAGTCCTGGTCATCTTCTGATTTCTTGACTGCAGTCTCCATTCTGATCAAGGTATGGAAAATCTTGAACTAGTTTGATATCTTCATCATCCACTTTGAGGTTATGTAAATCATCTGTGGTCATTATTTTTGTTTTCTTGATGTCCAACTGTAAACCTGTTGTTACACTTTCTGCGTTGACTTTCTTCAGTAATTATTCCAAGTCTTTGGTCTTTTCTGCTAGTAGTATGGTGTCATCTGCCTATCTTAAACTGTTGCTGTTCTTTCCTCCAGTGAGTTACACAAGCATTAAATCCAACTTTTTGATTGTTGCAGAGATCAGAACCCAGTACCTTCCTTATATAATGACCAGCCCTCCCCCATGAACTCATTTTTGCATGCTGCCTGCTCCAAGATGGTATATGTTGGCAGGCAGAGAGTAGGAGACGTCTGACGTGTGTCTGACCATGTTCCTATAGCCTAATGAATGTCAGTGATGCTATCCTTTAGGGACTCTGGAGGACCCTTGAGAGGTCTTGAAGGATGCGTTCACTGTTGTGTGTCTGGCTACAGGGACACAGCCACATGCTTTATAGATGTGCCTCTCTTTCCACTAGCAACTATGTGGCAATTTCAGGGGCAGCCTGAAAATTGTGGGTTTACAAGGAGGGAGGCAGGAAACGTGGCTCAGTTCTGCTTATAGAACTTTTAAAACAATCTTTTTTAAAAAATCAATGATCTACCAAATTCACTATGGGTGGGGGAAGGGCAAGTGCTAAAAAAAGGAAGGGGACCAGATGTGACCCGCAGCTCACTTGTAGCTGACTCTTGCTTTTCACAGAACACATTTACACACCCCAGAATGCAACAAAAGATGCCCATGTGGCCACCATCAATCAATCACTAATTTTATTACAGTCATAGACCAGTATACATGTGGCCACCATACCTGGTTATCTGCCATGCAGAAAGAGGTCTTTGCAACATTTGAGAGATGTTGGGAATGTCTGGAGAGGAATGATTTTGAGCTGAGGATGCCCCTCCAATATAATTTCCCAAAGTGTGGACAGATTTATTCAAAGGAACTTGGCCATTGCCTTCCTCCAAGGTTGAGAGAGTGTGACTTGCCCAAAGTCACCCAGTGGGCTTCCATGGCTCAGCAGGGATTTGAACTCTGGCCCTTTTCGCAGTGCCGGCGTTCGCGCGATGGAGGAGGGCGACTCGCACAAGAAACCTTCTCCGGGAGGCTGTCGCTTCCCCCTCCTTCCTTCTGCAGGCGAAGGAATGAGCGGGGAAGCGCAGCCTCCCGGAGGCGGCGGCGGCTTGCGCGTCCGTCCATCCCCCCCCGCGCGAGCAAGAAAGGAGCCTGTCCCCTCCATCCCCCCCGCGCGCACGCGAGAAAGGAGCCTGTCCCCTCCATCCCCCCCGTGCGCGGAGAAAGGAGCCTGTCCCCTCCATCCCCCCCGCGCACGCGCGAGAAAGGAGCCTGTCCCCTCCATCCCCCCTGCGCGCACGCAAGAAAGGAGCCTGTCCCCTCCATCCCCCCCGCGCGCGTGAGAAAGGCGCTTGTCACGTCCGCCCCCCAGTGCGTGCGCGAAGCAGGACGTGTCACGTCCGTTGCGCTAGTGCCCCGCCCTGTCCCGTCCCTTCCTTCCGCAGGGGCAGAGGGAAGGAAGCGCGACCCGGCCGGCTCCCGACACTCCGCACAAGAGGTAAGTGCGCACGGGCGCCGGGAGCGTTGCGCGAGCCGGGTGATTTTCGCTTCGAAGCAAAAATCAAAAAACCCGCGCTCGCGCCGCTTCAGACCCGTGAGCCCGGCGGAAGTGGGAATGCGTCGTGCAGACGACGCTCCCACTCCCGCGATGCTCACGGGGCTGTCGCGCGAGAAAAGGCCCGTGCGAAAAGGGCCTCTGGTATCCCAGAATACTAGATGAAGTCAAACCAAGACACCACACTGAATCTCATATATGTATGATTCAGAGTGCATTGGTAATCCCAACCAGAGTAGACTCACAGAATCAACGGAATTTCATTGTATGTTGATTTACTCTTCAACTGAGTCGATCCATATGGAGAGGCGGGATACAAATAAATAATAATAATAAAAATGTTTACTGTAGTACGAACTAATCCATAAGATTCAGGATATATGTATATCTAGGTCTTTATCTATCTATCTATATCTATCTTCAGATAATTCAGAAACTTTAGTGGATCAGTGTGTGCTTAATGTATGGCTGGAGAAATGGTAGTTTTCCATGCATTGTTGAACTGCAACTCCCATTGGCCCTAGCCAGCATAGCCAAAGATGAGGAGTCATGGAAGATGCAATGGCACATCATCCTGAGGTCCACATGAGATCCACCCCTGAATTAGTGGATTGCTGCAAACCATTAGTGAAGCCCAATGTTAAAGCTGCTGCCTACTCAACATTTGCCCAAACTTTGCAGCCCCAGTGAGTCATTGTTGTTGTTATAGTAAAAAGATAATTGAAGCTGCCGATTAGCTTCTATTATAGTCACAACAATGACTCATTCCAGCCGAAAAGTTCAGCCTGTGTATTGTTTGCACAATAGCTTCATCACTGACCTACTTTAATTTTTTGAGATATCCCTTCCAACTTTCTGTGATAAAGTGGGCAATTGGGGAGGTTTGAGGGGCCTATTTTCTCCTGCCAAGGCAGGGACAAAAATCCCAGAAATCAGTGAAAAACCACCCAAAAACAAAACTGAAAGTAAAGCAGACAGGGACTTTTCTGCTGTGATACCTCATTTGTAGGATTTTCTCTCTTCAGAGGCCAGCACTGGCTTCATTCCACCACCAGGCTAAAATGTGGCTTTTGATTAAAGCTTTGGGGCCTGATGGATCCTTCCCCCAACCCATAATCATATACATGGCTTTTAAACTGTTTTAAAGCTTTTAACCTGTCCCAGCTTATTCAATTGTTTAATGCGTTTTTAGTCTGCATGATTTCCCCCCCCCAATTATTTTAAATTCTACACTGATCATATCTGTACAATACCCTGAGATGTTACAAAATGGAAGAGTGGCAAATATTCAAATAAACTAACTAACTAACTTCCTGTTTTTTGTTAATTTTGGCCATCTTTTCAGATAGGGAGAAGTTGGATTTTTGGGTTTTTTTCCCCTTCTTTCCTGAAATAGTATTTTATGGAACATAGGTGACTTGTCCCCCAATTTGGGGTGGAGTAAGGTTCTGCATGATTTTGGTAGAAATCTGGGGGCTGTGCAAAACATAGGTCCTTTCCACCATGTTATGTTATTATTCCACTTTCAACCTCCTGGGGAGTTCTGGGGTTTGTAGTTTACTGCAGCCAAAGAGCTCTGTGGCTGAGAATTCCAAATGCCCCTCCCTAAACTGCAAACCCCAGGATTCCATAGGATGTTGAAAGTGGAATAATAGCACTATTACAGTGTAGGACGGAAAGGCCCTCTGAGGCAGTCCATTCCACTCTCAAATAATGCTTATAGTAAAAAAGTTCTTCCAGCGTTTAGGTGGACTCTCTTTTCTTGTAATTTGAATTCATTGGTTTGTGTCTTAACCCCTGGAGTAGTAGAAAGCAAGCTCACTCCATCTTCTATATGACTCCCTTCAGACCATCATGCTACTTCCCAGTATTCTCCAAGCTAAAGATCTCTAGTTCCCTATACTGTTCCTCATAAGGCTTTTTAAAAAGAAGACCTTTGGTCACCCTTCTCTGGACACATTCTAGCTTGCTGATATCCTTCTTGAACTGTGGCATCCAGGTGTTACCCCAAAATGTGGGTGCCAGAAGGGCCCATCTCTGTTCCAAAGTGGGGAATTAATTAGCTCAAAGTCAGAAGGCCTGCAAGAGGCAGGTAACTTAACGAGATCTTTCCACCTATGTTTATGGGACCCTTGAAGGAAAGAACCAGCCAGAGAGTTTAAATTGTAAACTAAAAATGTGCTTTGTTGGAAGAAATTCACACAAGCATACATGGACTAGCCTAACACAAAGGGAGAAAAATGTGATAGAGGATTTTCAGGGATGCAGCTGTAATTACCGGTCCAGAGAGCAGTGAGGAAAGCAGAAATGTGGTTTAGGTAGGCACTTAAGGACAGTTCTTGTACAGGAATCAAATGGACAGCATGATATTCAGAAAGGCAAGACACTGCGCTGGACAACCTGAAATCAGGGTTCTCATACTGCAGGTATGGATGTGGATCACTTTCTTAACCAAGCAGACAATGGGAGTTGCAACACAGACAATGAAGTCCAGATGGAGCTAATGGTCTTAGTGCTTAGAAGACAAAAGGATAACGGCTGTCATAATAGTCAAGTATTGTGGAGAGGTGGAGAAAACAGTAGGGAAATGTCCAGGTGTTTGGGGTCAGAGTTAAGACAATCACAATTTGGTGGGGATTTATCCTTTCAGATTTAAGATGTCTGGCTCATTATCTTTATGGGTCTTGAGAGGGTCTGTGGTATTAGCCTGAAAATTACTTGGTTCTTGCCTAAGAGGAACATGTGGCTGACCTTCCTTTAAATCTCACATTTACAATCAGTAGCATGCCTCTCCCAGTGAGAACTCCTTGTCACCTCAGGTATTATTTATAACAATGCCAATTAATAGTGTCAATTAAATAATATTTGCCAATTAAACCATGCCAATTGTGGGTGGTGCATGGTGCCATAACACAGAAGTGGACACAGGACTCCAAGGGAAGTCTGTTCAAAGCAGAATAGGGCGGCACTATATCTCACAGGTGCCTGCAGGTTGCCCATGGACCACATCCTTCCCTTTTCTGTTGTGTAGGAGAGATTCTCCCTTTGTCTCTACCTCAATTCCATCACAGGCTGAGGGCTGACCAGTTCCTCACACTTTTCCATACACACACGGGTAGACGCCTTCCAATTGCCATACGATCATCTGGGAGGATTCCAGCTGAACAGCAAAAGAAAAACAAGGATCAACAATAGCAGAGCTGGTTTGGCCAGAAAGAAACTTCATCATCTGCCACCCACTTTCTCAGACTGCCAGGAAGCTGGAGGTTGAGGTGTCTGCTTTTGCCACAGCGCCTTTCCTCGGCCAGCTCCTTGCCTCTTGCTGCTCGTTGCTGAAGACCTGGGTAAGTCCTATGATTTTCTTCGTCTCTGGCATTGATTTGGAATTGGAAATTCAGTTTGAAGGTTTCAGGGAGGGCTCTCTGAAAAACATAGGAATCATAGAAAGCATAGAGTTGGAGGGGGCATCAAATTCAACCTCCTGCTCAGTGCAGGATTTCCAGCTAAAGCATCCCCAGAAGGAAGCTCTCTGGTTTCTTAATAAAGACATCCAAAGAAGAAGACCACACCACCCCTCAGGGCAATAAGTTCCATTGCCAAACCACTCTTACCATTAAGAATTTCCTTCTAATGTTTACTTGATATCTAGGCCCTTTTCGCATGGGCCTTTTCTCGCGCGACAGCCCCGTGAGCCTCGCGGGAGTGGGAGTGTCGCTCCACACAACGCACTCCCACTTCCGCTGGGCTCACGGGGCTGAAGCGGCGCGAGCGCGGGTTTTTTGATTTTCGCTTCCAAGCGAAAATCACCCGTGCTCGCGCAACGCTCCCGGCGCCCGCGCGCACTTACCTTTCGTGCGGAGCGTCCGGGAGCTGGCCGGGTTGCGCTTCCTTCCCTCTGCCCCTGCGGAAGGAAGGGACAGGGTGGGGCGCTCGTGCGACATGTCCTGTTTCGCGCGCGCGCGGGGGGGGCGGATGGGAGGAGCACCTTCTCTCTCTCGTGCGCGGGGGGGCGGATGGGAGGAGCAACTTTCTCGCGCGCGCGGGGGGGAATGGACGGATGCGCGAGCCGCCGCCGCCTCCGGGAGGCTGCCGCTTCGCCACTCCTTCCTTCGCCTGTGGAAGGAAGGAGGGGGAAGCGGCAGCCTCCCGGAGAAGGCTTCATGCGCTAGCCACCCTCCCCCGCTCGTGCGAGAAGACTAATGCGAAAAGGGCCCTAGTCTCCTATAACTTAAAACCATTAGACCCGGTCCTACTGTCAGGGGAAGCAGAGAACAAGCCTGCCCTCTCCTCTCAGTGACAAACCTTGAAATATTTAAAGAGTGTAGACATGCCACCCTTCAGTCTCCTCTTCACTAGGCTGAACATACGTAACTTTTTTCAACCATTCCTCATGTGTTTTGTATCCTTTCCACACCTTACTGTTTTCTGGCGCTGGGGTGAGGGGATCATGCATGCAGCCGCTGGCGAGAGGCTTTTGCGTCTCTGCTTCTTCAGCTCCACACAAGGTGCCTGCTTGTGCGAGAGCCCCGCCTCTTCCTTCTGCAGTGCAGCCTGGGAGTTTCCCAGGCTGCGCTGGGGCAGGAAGCGTGACCTGCACTGCTCCGGAGGCTCCGCATGCCGGATGAGTGTGCGCAGGGCCTGGGAACAATGCGCAATCACTCACCATTTTAGGCTTCCAGCCGAAAATGAAAAGGTGTGTGATTGGTGCCTGCTGGCCCCTAGAGCATTGCATGACTGTGAGTGCATCATGCAGATCGCTCCTCACAATCATGCGACGCTCCAGACACCCTTTCGCATGGCAAATGCCATGCAAAAAGGGTGTTCTCCATGCCTCTTATCATCGTTTTTGCCCTTCTCTGAATCTCCTCCAACTTTTCTATATCTTCTTAAGATGCAATGTCTGTCTAGTTCAGCTTATTGTTTTGTGTGACATTACTATGGTGAAAATCTACTGACCAGCAGCATCTCCTGAGATCAGTTCTCGGATTCCAGGTAGCAACGTGGCATAAACTGGAGCATAGAGGCTGTGTGGGAAAAGAAGCTGGCCTGATTTGCAGCATGCAGATAAGCTATTGCGTATGGAATGAGGACTAGGAAAAGAAAAAATATTTTCCACTGCTTACATCTTGGCTGAAAAAATGGGTTCCCTGACAATTGGGAAACCTCACTGGGAAGAAAAATAGAGCAGCAAGAATTTCCTCACTGTCCTACACCAGTGGTTCTTAATCTTTTCTTTACCAGGGCCTCCATGCAAACATTATTTGTTGCTGGGGGCTCCCAAGACTTAACTCAAGATTTAAATATTCAAATATTTATTTATTAAAGGCTTTTGGAGACTAGGATTCAAATCTGTACTCAGACACTGGGTGAGTATGGCCAATTACATTGTCTCAGCCTCAAAGGAAGGCAAGGGCAGCAGCCCCAAACAAATCTTGTTCCCCCAAAACCTCTGTGATAGGTTTACTTTAGGGCTGCCATAAGTCAGAAATGACTTGAAGACACACAACAATAAAGTGCTGCTGACAAGGGGAGGTTCTTTCTCCCCATCGTGTCTCTCCCCTTTGAAAATTGACTTATGGTGACCATAAGGACGACCTGTCATGAAGGTTTCCTAGGCATGATTTGCCGCCTTTGCCTTTCTCTGAAGCTGAGAGGATGTGACTTGCCTGAGGTCACCCAACGGTTTCTATGGCTGAGTGGGGATTGTGAATGAGAGATCAGTCTCTGTCACTGTAGCTTCTGTTGGTGTCCTGCAGCAGGGCTTTGTGGGCCCTTGTGAGGACTCTGTGGACCCCCAGGAGTTCTCAGACCCCAGGTTAAGAACCACTGTCCTAAAATGTTCTGGAGCATTTTTCAGATGGAGTAACACATGACTTTTTGTGGGAAAAAATCCTTACAGTTTCTATGCATAAAATGTGTTTCCTGCATAGAAAACCATGTTTTTTGGGGGAAAATGAAGTTTTGCCCAACAGGAAATATAGTTTTTGCACAAAAACAAAGAAAAAAAACCCTCAACAAAAACCAACAAACCAACGAATAGTTAACATGCATTTTTCTGCTCAGAAAAATCCTCCCAAAAACACTTCAGGCCACTCAAATACAGGGAGAATACTGTGAAAAAAATGTTTTCTCCTGCAGAGGGGACAAAACTGCAGGAATTGTTCATTCTTTCCTGTGAAGGTGAAATCTTCAAGAATTCACACCCTGAGGAAGGACTCTTAGGGTTGAAGGCCTGTGACATTTTGCTTTGCAGGAGTAAAGGTGTTGCTGGAGACATGAGCTCCAAAGTCAAGGGTGGGCATCTGGATGGTTGGCAGGAGCCCATTTTCACCCCTGAGGGCCACCTTTGTGTGCTCAGGTGCACAAGAAGTGACATTGTGTCACTTCCAGTTGGCATTTTCTGCTGAATTCAAATCAAAAGGAGCTTTTCAGGAGTGCTGGAGTATTCTGGAGAGTGGCTAAAGTTCAATTGCCATGTGTGGAGCAAAAATATCACCCCCAAATAGCATCATTTTTATTTTGGGGGGACTGGTCTGTCAGATGCCTAGTGGCCACAAAATAGAGTTCAGGGGCATCATATAGGTTATAGGCCTCCATTTCCCCACCACTGCCTTAATTTTTCCTTGTTCCTTCTGAGTTTAGCTGCCTTCCGCATAGCAGGCGAGTGATGCCTGGAACTGACTTTTCCAAACTACCACAGAGTTATCTCTGTTTTGATAGAATATCTTTTGCAATGGCTGTTCTTGAACAGGCAATTAAGATCCATTAGCTTGACAAAAGGCCTGCTTCTGCTGGAGACAAAAAGTGCTGGAACTGCTTCCTTGGTAAGGATCGAGATGGCTTCCTGCATTTCTGGATCTTCTATGTAGACATGTCCATACAGACTGTTGTGATGAAGATCTGTGTTTCCAAACTGACCAGTATATCCCTACAGACAACACTTTACATAGATTTATTTATTAATTTTAAAATACATTTGCCCTGCTCCATTCCAAAACTACAAGTTTCCTGAAAAGTAGGTCATGTCAGGAAATTTTCAACAAAAGAGAGGGTAAAAGATCATCATCGTCGTCGTTGTCATCATCATCGTGGCCAAAGTCCCCTCTCTAAACAGCAAACCCCAGGATTCCATAGGATGTTGAAAGTGGAATAATAGCACTGTAACTGCCTAGTGCAGAAATGGCCAAAGAGACCAAAGGAATGTCAACACAGCAGGCAGCAGAATTCTAGGTTTGAATGATTTCCACTGTCTCTCTCTCTGAAATGCCCTCATTTTGCCTCCACCATAGCCACATCCCTGGTTGGAGGAAGGGGCAGTAAAGACATGTCTAGCCAGCAAAGGTTGCACCTCTCCAAAGTGATTGTCTGATTCCCTCAATCAATAGAGATTGGATTAAACTTCAGGTTGTTTACCATCCAGTCAGGTTGTTTGCATCCAGTTAGCATCCGGTCCAAGGATCTCCACCCACCCACCTCAAACACCACACCGTAATTTCCAGGATCAGATAGAAATGAGGCTGTTCTCCACGTACTGCTGATATCCAAATCCAGATCACCAGATAACCTCATCCAGTGTGATGTAAATCAAGGATAGAACCCATTAAACCTTTGGGACAGGTCTAGGTCAGCTAAGGATACCTGAAATGCACAAGCCCACTTCCCCATTTGGTGATTCCCCATTTTTTTTTAATTTTATTTTGTATGGGGTCCTCTTAGTTTTAAGTGGTGCAAATGTTTTTCCTAAGGCTTAGCTACTGGCAGTAAGAGCTTTTTTTTGTTTTAATTAAAGTTTCTAGAACCATAGACTAAAAAGAGAAGGAAAGTCTCAACAGTAATATATGAATGAATATATATATATCATACAAACAATCTATCAAACATCTGTCAATCATTCAGCATCCTTGCATGGCTTCCCCACTGGGTTGTCCTTACTTACATATACTTCATATACAAATGAGGATCTATTTTCCGGAACTTTTAAGCATCAACTACTACTCTACTAATAGCAACAAAAATAGAATCTTATTTAGATAGAAGTAAATCTAAATAAGATTCTATTTTTGTTGCTATTAGTAGAGTAGTAGTTGATTAAAATGTTTTTCAGTGTAGTGAGAGCTGTTAAGCTAACATTTGCTGATATTTTGGCCTCACCCCTTTTACTTTTGGCTTTGCCCATCACTGCAATGGGGACCCTGAAAGCATCTCTGGAATGGAATTGTCATGTGGGCAGAACAAGGTGTCCTATCCTTGTTCTGTAACATCAACAGCTCTGTTCTATAACCTTAAGTCCCATCCTTTTTGCCTTTGGCTCTGTCAACTCCTGAAATGAGGCCCATAAAGTTCTCCAAAATTGTACGCAGCCCTCAGGCTTAAAGAGGTTTCTCTTCTTTGAAGTAAAAGGAGGTGAGATCAAGTATAGCTTTTATGCTGCGTGGAGTCCCGACCTATTTTTTTAATTCCTCCAGACACAGGATGAGCTAGAACAAAAACAAGACACTCCCAGAGATTCAAGAGCATGTCTTTCTGGCATGTGGTTTATCTCTGAAATTTGGCAGCACACTGTGTCTAAGGTCTTCAGACTCCCTTCAGAAATTAAAGTCCATCAAAATGTTGTTGTTGTGTGCCTTCAAGTCATTTCTGACTTACTTTGTCCTTAAGGTGATCCTAGAGATCCAGCATGGTCTAGTGGACTGAGCATTGGACTATGGCCCTAGAGACCAGGCTTTGATTCCCCACTTGGCCATGGAAACCCAGTAGGAGACCTTGGGTGAGTCACATACTCTCAGCCCCAGATAACCCTGTGATAGGTTTGCCTTAGGGTCACCATAAGTCAGAAACAACTTGAAGGCACACAACAATAACAACAAGGTGGATCTATAATGGGATATTCTTGGAAGAATCTGTGGGGGGGGTTGCCCTTATCATCCTCTGAGGCTTAGAGAATGTGACTTGCCCAAGGTCACCCAGTAGGTTACCGTGATTGAGTGGGAATTTGACTCCAATCAAAATACTGCTGGTATTTTTGTCTCCAATCATCTCTGTCCCCACTCACAACAATTTGTAGAGGAATGCAGAAATGCTATGCTTGCATCTCCCTCAACAAAGTCATTTCTATTTTCAGTCACTCCTTAAGGAGACATTCCAACTGTGCAAACCTTTCACAATCATCAAGAGTCATGTTCCATCACCAACAAGTTTTGCAATTCCTCTTCAGGAACAAGGGATAGTCACTTATCCAGATGGTGTGGTGGTTTGAGCATTGGACTATGACTCTGATGACCAGGGTTTAATTCCTCACTTGGCCACGGAAACCCACTGTGTGACCTTGGGCACATAACCAACCTTAGGCCCAGAAAACCCCATGATAGGTTCACTGTAGAATCTCCATCTGTTGGAAATGGCTTGAAGGCATGCAACAGCAACAACAAAAAGGAACCCAAAGGCACCAGACTCCATATGATCTTGGAAGCTAAGCAGGGTCAGCCCTGGTTAGTGCTTGGATGGGAGACTACCAATGAATCTCAGGTGCTATAGACTATATTTCAGAGGGAGGAACTGGCAGAATCATGTCTAAGTCCAATCGTCCCTCCACATTTACTAGAGTTAGGGGCACAGGACCTCTTTGAAAGGAAAAAAAAACATGAATAACTCTAGGCCCTCCCATATTTAATACAAAAAAAAAGTATGATCACCATATTCAACCCACTATGGATTCCTTTGAGGCCACAGGATTCCTTCACAAGACAGAAGTGGGTGGCTAGTGGGGCTTACTGGCACCTCCAACACTGCCCCACACCATTTTTAAAAGGGACTTACAGTTTACAGTTTCTCAGTCTCACGAGGCTTGCAGTCCCATTTAAAAATGGCATCGCAGAAGTGACAGCAAATAATCCATGAATAATCAAATCTGCAAAAGCGAAACCCACAAATGTGGAGAACTGACTGTATTCCTTTTCTAAGAAAACCCCATGAAATTCAAGGGGCCACCACAAGCCAACAGTTGTACACAGAGAGGATCAAATAGCTATAAAAAAATCAAGGGTCAAGTTGAAACAGCATAGCCAACTGTTGCTTGACCTACCGTCAAAAGTGTCGTAGAGGAAGAATCCTCTTACAACTCACTTAAACCCAATTAGAGAAATAATTAGTCTCATCTTCTTGGCCAGGACCCCAGTAGTCAGTATACTGTCACAGAAAAAACATCCATGTTATATTGCTACCAATTGAGTATCTTTTTAGTGGTGAAACCCAGGACTGGACCTGAATGATTTTAGTCTGTATGGCAGGTAAAGCACAATTTCACCTTTACATTTGAACTGGGCCTTGATAACTGAAAAACAGTCCTCTGAAACTGAATGTGGCTCTCTGGTTCAAAGAGATACTCCACCCTGCAGCCAGATGCTAAAACACATAAGAGAACCCTATGATTTTCCGTATAAAATACCCAACCTGGGACCCAAGGTTCACTGTGCTTATGGCCCCAAGGCCAGACAGCTTATGTTGGGAACATAATATGAACACAGTGTTATGTTGTGATAACTATTTTGTTCTTTGACTTCATTTGTTCATGGCCATATTAAGCTGTGTGCGGTCTGCTAAAATTGTCAATTGCAACAACAATACAGTAGATTCATCAGACAAAGGGGCACAATATAAAACCAGGATAAAACTGGGAGCAGCTTACAAAACATTTTAACACATTGACCCGAATGAAAAGAAGCAATCTGATGAAAAGTAAAAAAAGATGAAGAGGCATGAAAAGTCCAATCCTTCCTCCACATTCACAAGGGTTTCGGGCATAGAACCCTCGTGAAAGTGGAAAGTGGAAAAACCGGAGCTACAGCTTACATGCTTCCCCTATATGCTCACTGTTCCATTCCCTGCCGGGGCTCCCCCCTTCTCTTTCCCATGTAAAACAGAAGGGAATGAGGTGCGGGGAGCCTTCTCAAGAGCCTTCCTTCCTTCCTCCGGAGTTCCCCCCTTCCCTGTCCATGCATTTTGTCCCAGCGCAAAGAAAATGGATGGGAAGGGGAAGGGAAAACTCCATGGGAGGAAATAAAAGTTCACAGGAGCCTTCCCACCCCATTTGCTTCCATTTTGCCTCGAAGAACTTGCCACCAGGCAAAATGCATAGGAATGGGAAGAGAAGAATTGTGGGGGAGGACCATGCACACTCTCAAATAATCAAATTTGTGAATATCAAATCTGTGAATGAAGAGAGAGGACTGTAGATCTCAAAATGTTGAGAGCCCATCACCTGATGCTGAGAAGGTGCCAGGTGAGCCTCTCTGGGGAAGACATTCCATAGATGGGTGTTGAAGGGGATTCTTTTTAAACCTGTAAGATTAAGCGAGTATGGTGTAGAGAGCCAATAGGATGTAGTAGTTTGAGTGTTGGACTATGACCCTGGGGAGCAGAGTTTGATTCCCCAGTTGGCCATAGAAATCCATGTGATGACCTTGGGCACATCACACACTCTCAGCCCCAGAAAACCCCATGATTGGTTTGCTTTAGGGCCCACCATAAGTCAGAAATGACTTGAAGGTACACAACAACCACAAGGCTCATACCCACTGGGTGACCTTCGGTGTGTCACACATTCTCAGCCACAGAAAATCCGTGATACGTTCACCTTAGGGTCACAATAAATCAGAAATGACTTGAAGGCATACAACAAGTTTCATAAGTGGAGTCTGATAGCAGATTGTACTCAGTAGTTTATTTAACAACATAGTGCCTTGTGAAGTCTGGCTTGGTAGCCCAGGGCTCCACTCCAAACAAACAAACCAACTTTATATAGAATTCTTATAAAAACCATAAATGTGCAGTGGCAGCAACTGAGCAACAGAAGACTCTGACATCCAAACAAATTTACCGTTAAGAAGCAAATGCTATTTCCAAACTACACACCTCTTACTTGTACTTTAGTGTTCTGGAGGTTATCTTATCAGTAGAACATGTGCAGATGTTTTGCAACATGGCTCAGAATGCCTCGTCCATGTTTAACATCACTTGAAACCACTAGGAGCTTGTCACATTTTCTCTGTCTAAGCCAAATGTTTTCTTCAACATGGTTCCAGCTGATTTAGGCCTTATGGTTGCTTCCTGACTTTCCCCCTTCACAGTGTTACCATGGAGAAGGCCTTCTGTCTTGTATCCATGATTAAAATAATTATTTTAAGACAGAGCTGGAATGGTCTTTGAAGATTTCTGAGTTCCGTACTTGGAAGCAGAGTACCCAACACCTCCAGGAGGTGGTTGGCCCATCTCTGCTTGAAGACCACCAGTGAAAGAGAGACCACCAACACCATCTCTTTAGGAAGTGTTAGCTGGTGTCCCCTACATCCATGGGTTGGAGAAAGCACTTTTTTACTTTTAAAATTACTTATTGATCAATTTTAACAAAAAAATCTATTTCACAAAGTAACATGCATCAGAGGAAGAAGAAGGGGAGGAAAAGGAAGAAGAAGAAGGGGAAAAGAGAAAAAAACCCCTAAAATTAAACTAAAATTGAAAGACAATACTGATACACTAAACAAAAACACTAAACACCAACTTACTAAAACACAAAAGGGCTCTGATCCCCCTAAGCTAAATTGTAAAGAAGGAAAAAATAATTTAAAAAGAAAAGAAAAACATTCTACCATTACAGATCCAATTAAATAATCCTACTAGAATTACTAGTAGCATAGACACAGATGATTGCTTCGGTAGATTTCTTATTTCTTGAACAATCCCGTCAATGGTTTTCAGTCTTTCAAGAAATCTCCATTAAAACCCACATTAGTTTGGCAATTTGGACTAACTCAGCAACTTTAACAATCCATGCTTCCATCACCTGTGTTTCAGTCTGTTTCCAGATTTGAGCAAACAATGTTCTTGCTGCTGTTATCATAAGGAGTAATTCATATTTACTATCCATTTCTTTATCTGTAATTATTTGTTGTTGTTGTATGCCTTCAAGTCATTTCTGACATGGTGATCTTAAGAGAACCTATCATAGATTTTTCTGGGGCTGAGAGTATGTGACATGCCCAAGGTTACCCAGTAGTTTTCCATGGCCGAGTGGAGAACCAAGTCCTGGTCTATGGGGTCATAGTCCAACATTCAAACAACTACACTGGCTTTCTCAGCAAAAAGAAGTCACTTTGGATTTTGATCTGAAGTTCAAAGGAACAAGTGAAAGAAAAGTACCCATGGGGGAGGTAGGGTTCAGTACCTTGGATGGTTCCATTAAATTTCAGACTAAAACATAGAAGGGATTCACTACTTCACTGACAGAGAATCTACCATCTACCATAATACAGAAATCTACCAGTCCCTCAAATGTTGGCACTTTGATCAATATGGCCCACTCCTGAGGCTTCAGCAGTGAGAAATTTCTCCCAACATTCAGCTCAAATCTTCCTTTGGGTCCAGTAGACCTCATCCTGTTCACTGGGACATCAGGGAGAATTTCCCTCCCTCTTTTATTTTTCAGGAGTTTTAATAATGCTATTGTATGTTTCTCTTTTTACTGACACAGTTCTGTTAAACTCCTAATAGAAATGTTCTTGTTAGGACCTTACAATCTAAACATTTCCAAACTAACAATGCATTTCTAAGTGATCAAGTAGGGAAAGAGTTGGCAGCGGGTGAAAACACAGTCAACTGATATATGAACCAAACAGATGTGGAAATAATATTCACAAGGGGTATAGCTATTGCAAGGGCAAAAAAAAAGGTATTGCCCTTCGCAACAAGAATTCCCATGAAATTTTATTCTATTCCCCAAATTTCTAGCATTGAAGTAATGTAAAACTTCAGTTGAGCATTCAGAAACAGAATTTGGGCATCTAATTAGAAAGCACAGGCAAAGTGACACAGGGATGTGAACACAGCAAATTGAAGTATGTGGAAAAAAGTAGAAGATTTTCAGTATGATCCAGCATGACGTAGTGGTCTGAAAATTGGATTAGGACTTTGGAGACCAGGGTTTGAATACCCGCTTGGACACAGAAACTCACTGGGTGACCCTAGGCAAGTTCCACTCTCTCAACCTCAAAGGAAGTCAAAGGGAAACCTTCTCTGAACATATCTTGCCAAGAAATCCCCCTGCTCAGTTCACCTTAAGTCAGAAATGACTTGAAGGCACACAACAGCAAGAAACTCTCTGGAAAGCTTGAAAAGTGGGACCAAAAAATTTCATTAGTGGGCAGAATTCTGATTTTGGGGGGCAAGGTCTTGAATTTCACCTCCTCCATAGTTACATCCTTATATTGGCCATTATTTCCTGAAAGAATCATGAGCTTCCCAACCCACAATAAACTCCTGCTAAGAATACTACAGAAACTAGATTATTCACACTTTCTGAACACTCCAGGCAAAAATACAATTGATTTTTCTTTCGTTCTTGCCCCATAGAAGACTTTTTCCCCCTAGGAAATAGTGGCTAGATCCCATTGTTTCTACTAGAGTAGACTTATTTGACCTGTTGTTGAATGATGAGTCAACACATAGGCCCTTTTCGTATGGCATTTGCCATGAGAAAGAGGGCCTGGAGCGTTGCACGATTGTGAGGAGTGATCTGCACAATGCACTCACAATCGCACGATGCTCCAGGGGCCGGCAGGGGCTGATCACACACCTTTTCATTTTCAGCTTGATGCTGAAAATGGTGCATGATCACACTTTGCTCCCAGACCCCGCACACACTTACCTGGTGTGTGGCGCCTCTGGAGCTGGACCGGTCGCAATTCCGGTCCCAGGCTGCACTGCAGAAGGAAGAGGCAGCGCTCTTGCATGAGCAGGCAGCTCGTGCAGAGCTGAAGCAGCAAGGAAGGGAGAGCCTTTTGGCAGAGGCTGCTCACGCGATCCCCGCACCCCAGTGCCGGAACAAGGTAAGGTGCGGAAAGAGCCATAAATTGATCCTAATAGAATCAGGGCCTTTCCGCATTACACTGTTATAGTGCTATTATTCCACTTTCAGCATCCTATGGGATCCTTGGGTTAGCAACTTTGGGAGCGACATTTCTATTTCTCAGCCAAAGAGTTCTTTGGCTTCAGTAAATTACAAACCCCAGAATTCTACAGGATGTTGAAAGTGGAATAATAGCACTACAACAGTGTTAGAGCGGAAAGGCTCTGTTCTAAAGGTTAATAACTGAATTTGGGCCAGTATGTTTTGTACAGGGGGAAAAGAATCACAGGAAGATCTTGCCTCAGAGGCCCATTCATCTTCTGATCTTGACTCCTGAAACCCACCTGAAAAGGCAATCAGTCATCCTGGGCAACAGATTTCTGGGGTTCTGGAGAGCAGAGTGCTGCAGGATGAAGTGACTAACTCCCTCCTGCAAGTGAGTGATAGTGTGACAAAGAGCTGAGAAAGGACCCTTGCTTCTGCTCCTCGTATGGTAGTTTACTTGTGGGAGGGAGATGGACTTGTCATTCTTCAGAGCTATGTTTGCTGGTGCCACAGAACTCTATCCCTCAGTGTCAGTGGGCTAGATTTTAAGGTGAGCTTTGGGGGTATTTTGCATTGTGGCAATGGTATACACTTGTAGGTCTGATTTACAATATGCTAACTGACTAACAGGATGTCAACCCACATGTATTATCAGCCTCTTCCTCCTTGTTCTAATGAGGATTCAAAGCTTGCTCTCCCAGAACCATAGTCCAATGTTCAAACCACGACACATCATCAGCTCTCCCTATACATAACATATTCATAACTATAACTTTATTGTATATAGTTCTCTCTGTGTGGGTGTGGGTGTGCTTTCAAGTTCCCTTATGGTAACCCCATTAATTTCACAGGGAGTTCTTAGGCAAGGAACACTCAGAGGTGTTTTTGCCAGTTCCTTCCTCTGAAAGCCTGCAGCACCTGGTATTCATTGGTAGTCTTCTGTCCAAGTACTAACCAGGGCTCACCCTTCTTAGCTTCCAAGATCAGAAAGGATCTGATGCCTTTGGGGGTATCTAGGCAATTTAGTGTGCTGTAATAAAACAGAGCATGCAACACAAAATTAGATTAATTTGTCTAATTGTGCCTAAAATGGCAAAATTTAGTAAAAGTAACATAACAAAATTTTCCTTCTTCTATAAAAGGCCTGCTAAACTATCCTCCTCAATCATTCCTCTTTTCATGCAAATTGATAGCCCTGGTTGGATCAGAGAAAATTTACACTGTCAAGTTACTGTTGTCTTTAATGTTGTTTTGCTAACTTACCATCCTCCTTTCCTGTAGAAGGTTTCATACTTGCTTCCAAAAACAATGTGCAAAAATACAACCACAACACTAAATCTGAATCAACTAGAACACTTCAATCTCATCCAAAACCCATTATAAAATTCCACAATTAAAATAATGAGCTAGTGACATCAGAAGGATACAGTATTGAAGCCAGCTGGTCCTGTAAAGTAGGTCAGCATGATTATACCCATTTTGCAGAACAAATAGTTGAGGCAGAGAGAGAGAGAGAGAAGAGGTTGGTCTAATCTAAGTTTCTGAGTGCAAAGGTGCAGTCTGAATTGACAGCTTTTTGGGTTGTGTCTTCATCTAGCTTCCCAGAAACTATAGCCCTCTAGGTATTTTGGAGTTGCAGTCCACATGTCTGGGAGGGTTCCAGGCTGAGGGAAGCTGGCTTCATCTCTTACCTACAGCACCACTGTGATTGACAACAGAGGTTGAAAACCTGCCTTACAACTTCTCCGTGTTGATTGTGTTGGCAGCCTGCTTGTACAATGTGTGTGGGAGAATAGGTGTCCTACTTGTGGAGTGAGTCACCATTAAATTTGCTTCTCAGCTTTCCACCTCCCTATTTTTCCAGCTACAGAGATGGGATGGAACACTTGATGAGACAGTTGCTGGAGCAGGGTGGAGGAGAGGTGAGAAGAACCCAAACCTAGAAGTACTGACCTCTCCAATCTCCTCTGTACCGGGGGCCTTCTGTGGGCTCTTCTATGACTAGCCTTCCTTGGTTCTTCACAGGAGAACATCAGAGCACCCAAAGATGTCCAAGCTGATCAAGGCCTTCACAGACATGATGGAAGGCAACTATAAGTCCAGCCACAAGAAGGAGAAGGAAACAGAGAAGTTCAAGAGGAGCGAATTTAAGAAGCTGATCCAACAGGAGCTGTCACCCGTCATGGTAACCTTTCTTGGGGATAATGGGATGCAGGAACATACACTAATCATGGTGGTGAACATAAGTATTAGTGGAAAAAGGGAGAGTGGGGGAAGCACCCCTAAGACAAGTGGTTTGCCCCCACTCCAAATATGGAAATATGGAACCACAGTGCAGTGGTAGTTGATGGCCCCCACATCACTGGGGCAGAAAATCCTTTCTGGGTTTTAGTCTGAATATTACAGACTTCTATGCAAGGTGTCAAACCTTGCCCCCAAAATAGATTCAGCTCTGAAGGGATTCACTGCCCAACTCATAAGCAAACCAGCAGCTGCCCTTCATTATTTTGCAGCAAAGAGGATTTCTCAGTGGTCAGAGCCAAGAGTTTCAAAATTATGAGACTGGAGCAATACAATTACCTATAACTGCTTACTTTGGTGGTATTGGGGTGATGGAGATGATAGACATGCAGGGGGTCTCTGCAACCATTAAGAAGGTGCATGGATGTTCCTCGAGGTTCTAGATATCAGTACTATTATTTCATCATCATTATTATATTATCATTATCATGATCACATTGATATTATTATATCATTATTATTACTAGATGATGATGATGATGATTTCATTTATATCCTGCCATTTTCTCAATTATGGACTCTAGGTGGCTTACAAATTTTTAAAAATTGTACAGGTTGGAAACAATACAAAAACATCATTTGCACACACCCACACCCACCCACACACCCACACAATTGAAAAACAAGCCAGCATTTCTCTCAAGTGTCTCCTGTGTGTCTTTGTGTATGTGTGGTCAGCTTAATCTGTGGAAGGTCAGTTTTGACACATAGCTTAGGAAAATAATATAAGTTACATGATCAATGTAAAGTGACATGAATGTCTATGTGCCTTTAAGTTGCCTGTTGACTTTTGGTGACCCCATGAATTTCCTAGGATTTTCTTGGGCAAAGAATACTCAGAGGGGGTTTTGCCAGTTCCTTCCTCTGAAATACAGTCTATAGCATCCAGTATTCATTGGCCCTTTTTGCACCGTACCTTGTTGCGGTAGTGGTGAGCGGCGCTCGCGCGAGCAGCTCAAAACAACCCTTCTTCCTACCGCATGGCTTCCTGTTAGCGCAACCGTCGCGCTAGCGCCCCGCCCCTTCCTTCTGCAGCACAGTCTGGGAGTTGTAGGCTGCGCTGGGGGAAGGAAGCGTGACTGGGCTGGCTTGCCGACACACCGCACAGAGGTAAATGCGCGAGGGCGCAGCGAGCATTGCGCAAGCGTGGAGTATTTTTGGCTTAAAGCTGAAAATCAAAAAATTCGCGCGTCCCCCGCTTTAGCCTTGTGAGCATCGTGCAAGTGGGAGTGCGTCGTACGGAGGGGCGCTCGCACAAGTAAAAAAGGATGCGAAAAAGGCCATTGTCAGTCTCCCATCGAAGTACTATCCAGGGCTGATCCTGCTTAGCTTACCAGATCACAGGATCTGGTGCCTTAAGGGCATTTAGGATCAGTATGTGTATGTGCATGTATATAAACAATTCAGCAATCTAGAGAGTTAAAAACCATTTCAAATTCATTAAAAGATTATTATCATTTAATTAATTTGAAGTGGTTTTAACTCTTTAAAGAATTAAAGAATCAACAGAACAGCATGCCATTCAAAGCCCATCTCTGTCAATTCCTCAAAGCCTAACAGAATAGGAAGGCTTTCACTTGGTGGTAAAAAGAAAGCATGGAAGGAGCCATCCTAACGGTCTTAAGGAAGGAATTCCAAGGTCTGAGAGCAGCCACCAAGAAGGCCCTCTATCCTGTTCTTAGCAAATGAATCTGAAACAGTAGTGAGAAGAGTCTCTCTCAAAGATGTAAGAGCTTGGACAAGTTCATATAGGGAGATATGATCCTTCAAACAGCCTGGTCTTGTGCTGCAAAGTCCTCGTCAGCACTCTGAACACTGGCCATCACTGGAGCTGTAACAACCAGGGAGTAAGGCAATTCCCCATCTTTTGACTCAGAAAAGAGCAATATGGAGGACTCTGGAGTTTCAAATACAGTCTTGGGGGCCAGATGTAGAATCATACATTCAGAAAATCATAATGTTGGAAGGGGCGTCATTGAAGTCATCCCCCTGCTCAATGGAGATCTGTTGTTCCCTGCCTTGATCTACATGGAGAGGTGGGTAAGACATAAATTGTTGTTGTTGTCAGTCAGCTTGGTGTAGCAGTTTGAGCATTTGACTATGACCTTGGGGACCAGAATTTGATTCTCTGCTTGGCCATGGAAATCCACTGGGTGGCCTGGGGTGAGTCAGACACACTCAGCCCCAGAAAACTCTGTGGGGATGAGAGTTGTGACAAGAGGTACTCAATAACTCCTTGCGCAACATTTTTCTTCCGCTAGAAGGTAGCTTCAAAGTACCAAAGTACTCAGACTTGAACATTTGCAACATGTTCTGCTGGCATCCAGCAATCCTCATGAGCATATCTCATGTACTTGAAGCAACCTGAGTTTGGGGTAAAACCCAGAGCAGATTCCTTGCCCTGCTTACAATAGATGCCATTGGTTGTCATTGTCTGGGGCATGATAGGGAAGTCCACTTTCTCTAGCCCAATTATGCATGCTTCAATCTGAACCCAACCCACAGTTTACTGTTCTTAAGAATGTGGGTTTCATCTTGGGAAACTAAAGATCACTTTGACACTCATCCTCGCTTCCCCTGAAATGACCTCTGAACCTTCTGTGTTTCCATAGATAGAGATATATAGATATAATCTGTGACTTTCCTTTGTCTTATCTTTTTCCTTCTCTTTCTTTATCCTACAATGGTGTTAGGTCCAGAGATCGAGCAGCAATAAGTACAAATATATGAAGAACACCCTTGACTCTGATACTGAGCTGATGAATGACAAAGAGGGCATACCTTGTGCTTACTGAAGTCCATCCAGTGTGGCATGAACAAGAATGAAGGTAATACGGACACATGGCTTAATTTGCATTACTGTAAGGTGCTTAAACATGAGGCTGCTTTTGAGGAATATCCAGAAACTTCTGTTGGTCCAAACAGCTGCAGCCAGATTGGTATTGAGGTCCTTTTCTCACCTTACCTTTTCGCGTTGCTGGGTTGGGGTTCTTGTGTGAGAAGGCTTGGAAGGAATGCTGCTGCATCTCTGCTGCTTCGGCTCCGCAGCTCCTTCCTCCTCGTGCAAGCTCCCCACCTCTTCCATTCACAGTGCAGCCTGGGACCTCACAGGCTGCACTGAGGAGAGGATGCATGACCAGCTCGGATCCCGAGGCACCGCACACCAGGTAAGTGTGCACGGGGCCCCGAAACGATCTGTGACTGCACAGCATTTTTATTTTGAGCTGAAAATGAAAAGGTGCATGCATGGTCCATGTCAGGCCCTTGAGTGTTGCATAAATGTGAGTGTGTCATGCAGACCGCTCCTCACATTTACGCAGCGCTCAAGGGGCTCTTTCGCTTCAAAAACGCAGTGTGAAAAGGGCTTGAGACCTAGCTAATTTTAGGGCATACAAAAATGTCCCTACTGGTACATCAAGGTGAGGTCGGCAGTTGAATACAAGAGTACCTAGGGCCTACAAAAACCTTAATGCAGTCCTGGCAGGAAGTACACAACTACCTTGTTGTAACAGTTCTACTGGCTGCTACTCTGTTTCCAGGCACAATTTAAAATGTTGGTATGACATTTAATGTCCGATTAGGGCTCAGGCTGAGGTTATCTGAAGGACCATATTCTCCCATATGAGTCTGCCCATGTTTCGAGACCTTCTAAGGAGGCCTTGCTTTCTGTTCCACCCCCTGTCACAGAGGCGCACAAGAGAGGACCTTCCCAGTGGCTGCTCTCAGTTTCTGGAATTCCCTTCCCACAGAGTTTAGACTGGCTGGCTGTCTATAGGCAGGTGAAGACTTTTTTGTTAATTTCTCAGGCCATTGAAAACATCCATCCATCCATCAGTTTATTGCAATCCACAGATCTGACAGAGGGAAAAAAATCAAGCATAACACCAAAAGGGGGCAAAACATCCAAGAGGAAAAATCAAAACAGTAAAACAGTTACAGACAACTTTTATCTGATACACAGTGAGCTCTAATCCTGGTCTCCTCTATGAGAAATTTAGCTATGGACAGGGTCACCTTTGCAGACTTGTCCTCCAACAAGAACTTGATATGAAAATGATCTGAACTTCCAGGAAATTTACTCAATAATGAAGTAATTATATACTGATGTGCCTGATTATAGCCTCTACAGGACAAAAGAACATGCTTCATCAACTCAACTTCCATATTATTGCAAAGGGACTGTCTTCTTAGATATGGAACACCAGCAAATCTGTCTTGAAGTAATTCAGCAGAAAAAACATTATATCTGGCTTTCATTTGAAAATGGTGCGCGATCGCACTTTGCTTCAAGGCTCCGCATGCACTTGCCGTGCATGCGGAGCCTCCAGAGTCATGGTGGTCATGCTTCCTGCCCCAGCACAGTCTGGGAAACTCCCAGGTTGCACTGCAGAAGGAAGAGGTGGGGCTCTTGTGCTACCTGCTCAGAAGCAGGCAACTTGTGCGGAGCTGAAGCAACCAGGATGTGGGAGCCTCTCACTAGAGGCTGCTCGTGTGATCCCCGCTCCCCGGCTCTGCAAAAAGGTAAGCTGCGGAAAGGGCCATAGTCAGTTAATTGAAAAGTCCCCATGTAATGAACGTTCATTGCACTAGGAGAGCAAGATACGTATGAGCGAGAGCACACATCACAAAAAGCTATGTCCCACTGTCTTTTTTAAAGAGATTTAAGAGAAACATTCAAACCCAGATTGGACAGAAGTGAGAAAGAGAGACTGATCGAAGCTGGGGGGTTTTTTGGCAGGAAGCTTGGACCAGATACTTACATAACCATCTTGGGAAGCCTTTGAAAACTGATTACTCAAGGGGACAGGGTCTTGAAGAATCATGCTGCAGTGTCTATCTGTGTTTGGTTTTTGTCATTTTAATAGTTCTATTTTTAAGCTGTTTTTCATTCTATGGATAGTTTAGTGTGATATTTTTAACTCTGGAAAGCTAGGTCCCTTAAACTAGGTTGTTGTAAGCAACTTTGGGAGAGCCACTTGGTGTAGTGGTCTGAGTGTTGGACTAGGGCCGTTTCCGCATTACATCGTTATAGCGGTATTATTCCACTTTCAACATCCTTGGGGGAATTCTGAGGTTTGTAGTTTCCTGAGGCCAAAGAGCTCTCTGGATGAGAATTCTAAATGCCCCTCCCGAAACTGCAAAGCCTAGGATTCCTTAGGATATTGAAAGTGGAATAATACCACTATAAAAAAACACCTTATTTAGTTAGTAGTAATATATATATATATATATATATATATATATATATATATATAAAAACGTAATAAGTAATACTTTTCATCCTTTCTTCTGGAGTCTTTCCAAAAATTGTAAAGCTACTACCTTAAGGTATTTCTAACAAGTGTTACCTATGAGAATCCCTGGCAATGCCGTGTATATACGCTAGTAATATAATAAAGCAAAGTGAAGCAAACAAAAGGATCTGGGTTCCTTTCCAAGTCTACAATTCCTTTATCTGTATTTAGTGGTGAACATTACAGGTTGGATCCCTTTGTTAATCCCAATTATTTGTTTATTTAATTTGTATCCAGCTTTTCTCCCATTTAGGACACAAAGTAACTTACACTGTTTGTTAAAACAGAGTACTAAAGCAATTTTTTCTTAAAAAGAGCATTAAAAACAATGCACCTAAAAAGATAGCTTTAAAACAGTTAAAAACACATTAAAACCTGTTATATATTAAGACCAAGCACACCGACTGCAGTGCCCCAATCATTTAAAAGCTGAAAACCTGTTTAAATAAGAAACCTGAAGATCTTAAAACTCACATAGGCATATATGGGGAGATATGGTGGACCTATAGTAACTAAGTCACCAGTGCTTCAGTGAATCTATTTTAGCTGGAATTAAAAATAGGCTTAGAACTTTCATGGTGAGATGGAACTATGAAGATGGAGCTCCATTGTCTTGGCTACATAAGATGATGATGATACACTATTTAGCCAGGTAGCACCCCAACTGAAGGGGTTCCAAGGCACTACAGATCTGGGAAATGACCATTCTAGTGCTACTCCAGGCATTGGGTGCATTGAGATGGGCATTTGGAGATACCCCTTAAGGTTCTGTCATGAGTTCTTGTCTCTATGCTCCTCACAGCTGGGGAGCACTACATATGGCCATACAGTTCTTAGGATCTTTCTGAAGATGATGTCCTTGCAGCATGTTCAGCTGGAGGAATATACCTGGATGCATATCTGCTTATTAAAGAGCCAGCATGGTGTTGTAGTTTGAAGGTTGGGCTACAACTCTGGAGACCAGGGTTCAAAACCCTGCTCAGCCACAGAAGCCCACTGGGTGGCATTGGCAGGTTACACACTCTCAGCTTCAGAGGAAGGCAAAGGCAAACTACCTCTGACCAATTGTTTCCAAGAAAACCTCACAATAGTTTTGCCTTAGGGTGACATAAGTTGGAAACAACTTGAAGACAGACAACAACAAGCCACTTTGAGTCCCAAACTGGGAAAAAGGTGGGATCATCATCATCATCATCATCATCATCATCAAGACTGAGTATATGAAATTCAGCAGTAGACGAGGCATTCTTGTTTGTTCTTGTTGTTTAGTGCCATCAAGTCAGTTTTGACTTCAGGAAAGACCAGGACCCTTTCCACAGGACATTTTCCATGCAAAAGGGTGCCTGGAGTGTCACACGATTGTGAGGAGCGATCTGAATGACACAATCACAATCGTGCAATGCTCGAGGGGCCAGCAGGCACCAATTGCGTACCTTTTCATTTTTGGCTAGAAGCCAAAAATGGTGCGCCATCGCGCTTTGCTCCCTGGCCCTGCACATACTTACCTGACGTGCAGAGCCTCCGGAGCCACGAAAGTCACACTTCCTGCCCCAGGCTGCTCTGCAGAAGGAAGAGGCAGGTCTCTTGTGCGAGCAGGCAGCTTGTGTGGAGCCAAAGGACCCTGGACACAAGAGCCTCTTGCCAGAGGCTGTTGATGCTATCCCTGCATCCCAGTGCCGGAAGAGGACAAGATGTGGAAAGGGCCCATGAATGGAAGACTTCAATGAACTCTCTTCATAGCTAGTTTTGTTCTTGCAAACTCTGGGTAGCTAGTTCTTCCCTAACCAAATTAATCCCTCTGTAATGGAGTCTTCCACTTTTCCTACTGCCTTTCGCTTTATCCAGGATGATTGTCATTTCCAGTGGATCATGATCGTCTTTTCCAATGAATCATGAGTCACCATTGTCCTTCTCTGGTATCACTCCTTCTAAGGTCTTTAGATAGAGTTCTTTAGCTTGTATTCCTGCATAGCAGGGAGTTGGATTGGATGGGTCCTTTACTGGGAGAAGAGAAGATATACATAAAATAAGATAATAAAGCAAAGCAAAGTAAATAAAAGGACCTGGGAAAAATAGCTGTATCTGTTACCCAAAAATGTGGGTGACTCAGGGGTCCACCCATGATTCTAGTACCTCCACATGGCAATGGAGAATTAATTAGCTCAAAATTAAGAGTCCTGAGAGAAGGCCTTAACTTAACGAGAATTTTTCACCAATGTTTATGGAGTCTTGTGGGAAAGAACCAGCTATAGATTCAAAAATAAATTAAAAATGTTTTTTATTGAGGGGAATTCACTCATACGTGCACACAAGATACAGTCACACATTCACACAAGAGCAAACCAAAGGATAAAGGGAGGAAAAATAATGGATAGTAAGGTTTGGGACAATAATTACCAATCCAAAAGAGTAGTGAAGAAGCAATAGAGTGGCTTAGACTTCTGTGTCCAAGGGCAGTACAGAGCCAGGAATGAGGGCAACAGCCTGGCCACCAGCAAGTGAAGTACTGCATCTGACTGCTGAAATCCAAGGATTTATACACTCTATTTCCCCCCCCCAAGGAGTGTGAGTTAACAGAGTAAACAAAAGGGGTCTGGAATGGACTGATATTTTCAATATCTTGGTTAAGTAAGGTGACTGGGGAAGGTTTTTGTAGGAAATGTGCACAGCAGAGGTGCTTGCCCGCTGCATCAGGGTTTGACCATTGTTTTTGTTGAGAAGATTAGCTTCGAGACATTAAGTCAGTCTTTCCTGCCTAATTCTTAATGAACTTATGACCTGACCATGCTGAGGTTACCTTTGACTCTTTTCCAGCCAGTGTCCATTCTTAACATGGCCTTTCAGCCATAAGTATGTATAATTTATATTTTATGCCAATTTAACATATCTGCCAATTAGTATGATTTGTCAACTAAATCACATCAAAGTGTGGGAATATATGGCTCTCTCTGCTATATCCCTCTCTGCTATTTCTCCAGAAAGCAGGGCTTTGGTGTTTTGAATGACCAAAAATGTGGGCTAAAATATACTAAATTGGACTTAAACTATCATAACTCACCAATAGGATGCCAGTCTTGGTTTCTCCCTTTCTACAGAACCAGATCAGGTCAAGGTAAGAGTGTCCTCCCCCTTGGTTGAATCCATTCAAAGCAAAAGTATCTTTATTACATGTTCCAGTCTAGGGCCCTTTCCGCAATGAACCTTTTCACGGAGCTAGGGTGCAGGGATCGCGTGAGCAGCATCTAGCGAAAGGCTCTCATGTCCTGGTTTCCTTCAGCTCTGCAGTTGCCTCATGCTCGTGCGAGAGCCCCACCTCTTCCTTCCATAGTGCAGTCTGGGAGTTTCCCAGGCTGTGCTGGGGCAGGAAGCATGAGCACCGCAGCTCCGGATCTCCACACACACGGCAAGTGCATGTGGGGCCCTGGAGTGATGTGCAATTGTGCACCATTTTTGGCTCACAGCTGAAAATGAAAAAGTGCACAGTTGGCACCTGCCAGCCCCTAGAGCATCATGTGATGGTGAGTGCATCGTGTGGACCGCTTCTCAAATTTGCACGACACTCCAGGGGCCCTTTCACATGGCAAATGCCATGCAAGAAGGGCCTAGGGAAAAATGCTGTCTTGGGTCCTTTTCATATTGCAGAAATGGAACTTTCTGAGATCTTTCAACTCAGCATTAGTTCAACAATTCCTGCTGTGTATAATCCCTTGCAGTGATGTCTTGTGTTCTCTTTTACAGGATTCCAACCTGCACAGAAGAGATTTTAGATGAACCTTCCCAAACAGCCAATGAAACATGATGGGCTCAAGAATCAATGTTTTATTTTAAAGTTGGGGAGGCAGCAGTTTCTATGAGAAGGGATTATTGTGATTATTTTTTCCCATGGGGAGGTACGAATTATGAAAAAGGACTGTGCTTTTTTCTTTTTTCTTTTTGGTCTGACATAAGCTGAAACTCTATTTGGTTCAGGTATATGGTTTATGACCATTGATGGCTGGACTAGAAACCTGTTGATGTCTTTCTTACACCCACGTATGGTGACTGTTTAAGTGGCTGGACATTTTTGTCCAATGTCCATTGCCTTCATTTAGTTGTTCAGGTGGCAGAAATGAAGTTGCAATGTGATGCTCGTGCCCATACAAATGCACACACTAGGCTGATGTACCTCCAGCTGGCCCTATTGAAATAAGCAGTAGCACTCCTTTGGTTGCATATCTAATTGAACATTCAGTTCTACATCAGATGCACACTGTTGATCAACACAGTGGTCAAGTAACACAATAAACTCATAATTCCATATGCAAAGAAGTTAACACTACACAACTGCCAAATGGAGGGTTTCAGACAGGGGCCCTTTTTGCACCTTACTTTTGTCGCGGCAGTGGGGAGCGGTGCTCACGCGAGCAGCCATTTGCGCGAACTGCTCACAGCAGCCCTTCTTCCTCCTGCAGCGGCTTGCCGGTTGCACGACCGTTATGCTAGCGCCTCGCTCCTTCCTTTCACAGCGCAGCCTGGGAGCTGTAGGCTGTGCTGAGGGAGGAAGCACGACCAGGCCAGCTTGTTCGGTGCACCGCATGCAGGTAAGTGTGTGAGGGCCCCGCAAGCGTTGCGCGACTGCACAGTATTTTCAGCTTAGAGCTGAAAATAAAAAAATGTGCACGCAGCCCACTTTAGGCTCATGAGCATCACATGAGTGGGAGTGCGTCGTATGGACCGATGCTCCCATTCACGCGACGCTCAAGGGGCCCTCGCGCAAAAAAAAAATGTGTGCGGAAAGGACCAAAGCCTTGCTTTTGAGGGATGGAGAAGAATTGCATCTTGCATGGACGCACTTTGTACAGTTGTCTCTGGTGTCAGGACCTGGCAAATTTGGGGCAATGCCCAGTGCTATACTTATTTCTGAAGGATATCAAGGTGGCAATAGACAGCCAGCCTCATCATCACTTATTTGTTTCCCCTTTTATGGACTCAGATCAAGTCAAAGTAAGAATGACCACCACCTAGATCAGTATTTCCCAAACTCTCGCCTTTCAGGTGTTTTGGACTTCAGCTCCCAGAATCCCTGATCGTTGGCCAAGGTAACAGGGACTTCTGGTAACTGAAGTCCAAAACACCTGGAAGACCAGACTTTGGAAATCACTAATCTAGATCAAGCCCATTCAAATAAAAAAGTTCACCCTAGTCTCTTTACAACAGTGCCTTCAGATGCTTTGGACTTCACCTCCCAGAATTCTTGATCATTGGCCCTACTGGCTGTGTGAATATTGTGCAGAAGAAGTCCTAAATTGCAAATAGGCTTCAAAAATTGTGTGGGTTTTGAAGTCTATCTTGCAGCAGGGAGAAAATTGCCAAAATTACTTGCTGCTTCCTTTGAGAAGAAAATTAGTGAAGACATGCATTCCTGGTCCGAGGAAGGTAATTTCTGTTGGTGGATGAGATCTCAAAATGCTGGCGGAAATCCAAATCAGACAAGGTGAGACTAAATGTATGCTGGTTTTCCATTTATCCTACTACCTTCCCCCCAAATCTAATTTGTGTGTGACTCCATGCGTTTTTAAGAGGGAAAGGGGTGGGCAAACATCTTTGTATTAAAAAAAAGAAGAAAAAGAATTTCTGCTTTCTCTCATTTGCTTCTTTTTCCTTCTCTTGTTTTTACAAACCATTAACAATAAGTATGGTCATATTTCTCCCCCAAGTTATTCACCCCCCTGATGGCAAAACATGGTTCAAGCAGGAGTGAGGATTGTGTGCTCTATAGGTCACATCAAGACCCTCAGAATAGACTTCCGTCATTCCCTGGATAACTCCCAACCCACAAACTCCACTTGGAGGTAGCCAGTAGTGTTTACTTGTAACAAAGCAAGCAACACAGCACGCTTCTTCCAAAGTTGCTGAAACTAAAGCATACTTAGAATTCACAGGTTTTATACCTACACATAAAAGTTTTAGGCATGCAACACTGTGATTGGAGAGGATAATAACAGTACTCCACATCTTTAGACATTTCCCAGACCTGCATTTGTTTACCCTCCTTTAATCTTTGAGGCAAGAATATCTTTCCTGCCCCCTTATCTTAGGACACTTTGAGTTCTCAAAATACTTCTTGACATTTTTGTTTTCACTTGCTCTGATTTTCTCCCCCTCACCGGATACACTGTAGCAATCTAATATATAAAAATCAAAGTTTGTTTGATTGTATCAGGCAAAGACCTCATTTGATTGGCTGTATCAGTTGAAAACCTCATATGATTGTGTCAATTGAAGACCTTGTGTGATTGGCTGCCTAAGAAGATTCTATGTTTTCCTGGAGTTTGCAGTTTAGGGAGCAGCATTTAGAATTCTCCGACAGAGAGCTTTTGGGCCTCAGTCAACTGTGACTATATAGAATAGGCTAGTTGTTATGGAGATGAGGCCTAGCAGCAAGGAGGAGGGACGTACATTCCCTCAGGAACCCAACTTCTGTATGTTAATAAGTAATTGGGGAAGACGGGGAAAAGTTTGGACAAGACAGTTTGGAGAATCATAGACACAGGATCTCAAATCTTTCTAACAGGTATTACCTATGAGAAAATAAAATCAAAGGCATCGTTGGGTATATGCACTATTTATTCCATAATAATGGAGGATTCAGTCTTGGTAAACTGTGGGCAGGACATTCTGTAGAGTAGAACTGGGTGTGAAGCTCTTGGACTGCAAACTTCGACCTGCCCTCACTAGCCTAGCCAATGGTGAGGGATAATGTGAACTGCAACCTGAAAACATCTTGAAAACCACAAATGGCCCACCCTTATTATAAGAAGATACAATATGGCCTCCAGTGATGTAAAGGGGTGTATTCTTTCAGAGAGATAAAGAAAGCAACATTAACTATATCAGAATAACAATTACAGTTAGCCTGAGGTTAGGGTTACAAGACCCCTCCAAAGTAGAAGAACCACAAATAAAAAAAATAAAACTTGCGAATGCTATTGTTAACCTAAGAATACTTCACAAAGAATCTCTAGGTCCTCTAGTGCAATTCTATGGTCCACTTCTAGCAGAAATGGGCCTTAGAAGTGGATTCTATGGTCCATATACAGAAGAAATGGAGTAGCAGAAGTGGGCCACAGAGTAACACCAGAGAGGTAGTGTCATACTGGAATGGAAATTCCAGGGTTATTGTTATTAATTTTAGCTGTTATTATTAATTTTCGCTGCAACCACCCACTGAATTTTGAATAATCGAGCAGCACAGTGGGGCTCTGCTCAATAATTGCTAATTCCTAAGTTGGAGGATCTTCCTTCCCTCTCCTTTCTGGATGAGGAAGTTCTATCTAGCGTTGGCGTGGGAAAGAGAGAAACAGAAGTCTTACAGAAAGTATTTATTCAAGGCATGCAAATGAACAAGGCAATAATATACATGAGAGGCTCCCTCCTCCCAGGCATGCTTAGTCACAAAAAACAGATATGAAAGCACAGATACATTCTTTAGATCAGCCAGCCTCCAAAATAATGAAAAGTCCCTGACGCGACTAGATAACTAGTTCTAGTACTCACAGATGTTCACAGGCTTATAGTAATAAAAATTCTAAAATGCTGGCTAAATCAGTACAATCAAAAAAAACTAGAAATATGATTGGCGTAGTAAAAGATAAATTTGGTAAAGAAAAAAGGCTGATGAAAGAGAAATTAAAAATATTTGAAGAATTTTATCGAGAATTGTATTCAGCAGAGGAAAAATCTGTAGGGAATATAGAGGAGTATATTGATAAAAATTGGAAAGAAAGGCTAACAGAACAAGATAAAGGGTTGATGGAAGAAATGATATCTGAAGAGGAAATTGAAGAAGTAATAAATAATTTAAAAGGAGGAAAATCACCAGGATTGGATGGACTAGGTCCAGAATATTATAAAACATTTTAAAAATGTTTAATTCCTAAATTAAAAGTGTTATACAATAGTATATTAAAGGGTGAAAAAATTCCAATATCATGAAAGCAATCATTAATAATATTAATTTTAAAACCAAATAAGGATTCTACTGAACCAGGTTCTTATAGACCAATATCTTTAATAAACCAAGATGCAAAAATTTTGACAGCAATAATGGCAAAGAGGTTAAATAAATTTATTTATAAGTATATACATAAAGATCAATGTGGTTTTATTCAAGGAAGACAGATGGCAAACTTAATAGGGAAAACGATAAATAAAATAAATATAATGGATAGAGATAAACAAAAAGCTGGAATTTTAGCGTTAGATATATTTAAAGCCTTTGATTGCGTGGAATGGCCGGCGTTAAAAGCAATATTAAATAAATTAGGAATAGGAGAGAGATTTAAAGGGTTAATAAATCAATTATATTCACATAATACATCTGTAGTGATGGTAAATGATGGATTTACAGAGCAGATTCAAATAACAAGAGGAACGAGACAAGGATGTCCATTATCTCCAGTTTTATTTGCAATAGTTATAGAAATATTAGCGAATGTGATAAGAAATGATGAGAATTTGGATGGAATTGGAGTTAAGGAGAAAAATAAAATAAGCTTATTTGCAGATGATACATTGCTAACAATTAAAGATCCGGTTGAAAAGATAGATAGGATAGATAAACATTTAAAAGAGTTTGGGGAGAAGACAGGATTAGAAATAAATTGGGCCAAATCAGAAATAATGTTTTAATTATACTAAAGAAGAAATACAAAAATTTATAAGTAACAAAAAAAGGTTACTTAAAGTAAAAGAATCAATTAAATATTTAGGAATAGATATTACAAAAAATTTACAAGGACTTCAGGAAAAATTTTTTAAGAAATTAAGATTAGAAATTAAACGGAAATTAGAGGATTACAAAAATATAAAGCTATCGTGGTTTGGTAGAATAGCAGTGGTAAAAATGAAAATATTACCTAAAATCAATTTTTTGTTTAGAATGTTACCAATAAAAGTATCAGAGGAAGAATTAAAGGAGTGCCAAAAGATATTAAATAATTTTTGTAATGGTAATAAGAAACCGAGGATTAACAAGAAATATTGGTATAAAAGTCAAAAAGAAGGTGGCCTGGGACTTCCAAATTTAAAATGGTATTATTATGCAAATCAATTGAGATATATTATAGATGGAGTTTCAGGAAAGGGTGATTTAGATTGGTTAGAGACAGAAGATAAGAATATTGAGATGAAATTAGAGAATATATTTTTAGGAATTTTTCAAAGAAAGAAATGGAAAAGATAGAAAATCCTTTTATAAAAAATATAATAGAAATATGGAAGAAAAATCAAAGAAAATTGATACCGAATATATCAACATTAACTCCGATAGTAATGATGGAAAAATTTCCAATGAATTTGAGAGAAATAATAGAGAAAGAAATAAAAAAACAAAAAATATATAGATTAAAAGATTGGATGAAAATAATGATAAATAAAGAAAGAATGAAAGAGAGATTGCAGGAAACTAAAATATCCTGGTTAAATTACATACAATTAGAGCAATGGACAAAGAGTATGAAAAGATATGTTAAGGATTTTAAAGAACATACTAAATTTGAACAAATTATTATTCAAAGAGAAAATATGCAAGAAAATGAAATACTAAAAGGTACAACAAGTGAAATATATAAAATATTAGCAAAAGAACAAGAAGAGGATTATCTTAGAAAAATCTGGGAGGAAGAGACAGCACAAAATATAGATATACAAGAATGGAGAAAAATCTGGAAACAACGTCATTTAAAAAAATTATCAATAAGAATAAAAGAGAATTATTATAAAATAGTTTGGAAATGGTATTTGACTCCAGTGAAATTAAATCAAATAGATGAGAAATATACAAGATTATGCTGGAGAGGATGTCAAGAAATTGGTACATATATGCATATGTGGTGGAATTGTAAAAAGATAATGGAATTTTGGCAAAAGGTTTTTAAAGAGATAAAAGAGATTACAGGAGTAGTAATACCAGTATGTCCAAATATAGCGTTGTTGTCTATATATAATAAAGTTGAGTGTACTCAGGTAAGAAAAGAATTAATAACAAATTTGTTGATTGCAGCGAGATTAATAATAGCAAAAAAATGGAAAACAAATGAAAAATTTCAAATAGAGGAATGGTATAAAGAAGTGTGGAAAATTGCAATTAATGATAAATTAACATGTAGAATTAGATTTATGAAAGGTTTAACAAAAGGGAATGATTTTGAGGAAATTTGGAAAATATTTTTGGAAAAAGCTTTGATAAGAGATGGTAAAGCTACCCTATTACAAGAAGAATGGCAATTTTGGAAAGTGGATTAAATAAAAAGTTGGCTCTGGGGGGTGGGTATATATATATATATATATTTCTTTTGTTTGGTTTGGTTTTGTATTCTTTATTCTTTATTTTTATTTTATATTACGCGTGTGTGTTAAACTTGTGATTTATTGATGAAATTGGATATTTTAAAAGGAAAAAAAAGTTAAAAGTTAACTGGCTTTGAAGTAATAAGATTATAATTAATAATAGAACAAAAATGTATAAGCTGTATGATATGGAATAAGCTGAATAAGGTTATGCTTTCAAATGTAAAAGAGAAAAAAAAATAATGCAAGTTTATGTTGTTTAAAGGAAAAAAATTTTTTTCCTTTTTTTTCACTATTATGTATAACACATGGTGTTTAATTTTTTGCTTTTGTTTTCTAGTTATATAATTAATAAAAAAAAAAAGATGTTCACAGGCTTAAATGTTCTAAGAGGAAAGAAGCCAGGAGGCGAGGCCAGGCCTTCAGCCTGCTACTGGCGCAGAATCCCCCTCCAGGAGGTTCCTTGGTTGTTGTCTCTTTGTTACCCCTTTGTTATCTCTCTCCACATGGCCTCTCAGGAGATTTATAACTTCTCCTTGGAAGCATCTCGAAGCATCTTGAAGATGCTCACCTCTTACCTTTTGATTGGTCAGTTCTCACCCTGTGACTTGTGATGCTGATCCACAGTAAAATGTAATCTAATCCCAACACTTCATTAACCCTTGGTTTACCTGAAGAGGGAAGTATCCCCCTTTAGCTAAGTCTAGATAATGGGAAGCCCCATTATCACAGGTAGCGATGTCTAAAGAAGTGTGATCTCTAAGAATCTCGAGGTCCCCCAGACCAACTCTGGGGTCCATTTCTGGTGGAAATGGACCACAGAATCACAATGGAGGACCCAGAGATTCCTAGAGATAACACAATTTTTTCCATGCCAGGGGCAAACACAGTCAGATTTAAAAGAAAATAAATTTGGAGGTTTTTTTCTTTAATAAATAAAGGTTTTTATTTTTTTAATAAATAAATTATCTAAATAAATAAATAAATAAATAACCCACAAATTATCAAATCCATGAATGCTGAACCTGTGAATGTGGAGGGCCAACTTTATGTGGCTTTGTGGGAGAATAAAGAAGCCACCAGGTTCACAGCAATATTCTGTCTCCCCACACTTGCATTTCCTGTGTTGTGTAGTACTTTATGGTATATTGATGTACACTGCTTTGGATGGTTTTTTGGACATAAGCAATGTATAAATATTTGTAAGTGAAAAATGAATAAATGCAGAAAATAACGCATTTCTATGCATGCACCTTTACAAGATGGATGTAGCAGTCCCACCCACCACTGCCCTGACATTTAATTTGTAGAGACCTTTTATCTTTCCATTGATCTCAGTGGGGTGTACTTCTGATTGGTGAATGCAGAGGAGATGCCTCTCTTTCATCCACAAGGTGACACTCCTCAGTACAATCACTGGACTGGTCTCTTTTAGATTACACAGCTATGGCAGCTGGGTGCTGTTTCACCTCTCATGGTTCCATCCTATAGAATTCTGGGATTAGTAGTTTTGTGTGGCCTTTGGAATGTTTTTCACCAAACTACAAATCCCAGGATTAAAGTGGTATCTGAGTGCTATAATTGTGTAGTGCGAAAGAGAGCGAAAGAGAGCATGGTTAACATTGCAATGATACCTTTATTAAGCCTACCCAAGGGCATAAAATTAATCAATGCTAACTATCAAAGAAGAAAAGTGAGGAGGATGGTCACAGGTCTTCATCTTGGGAATGGTCTATTATGTTTCAGCCACACCTTCTAGGAAGATTTTCCCCAGTCCCATGTGGAACTCCTGGAGATTCTAGTAATCTGAATCCATTGGCTTGGGTCACAGGCCACTTCCACACTAGACTGTTATAGTGCTATGATTCCACTTGCAACATCCTATGGAATCCTGGGGTTTGCAGTTTAGGGAGAGGCCAGCCGGCCCCTCCCGAAACTGCAAACCCCAGGATTCCATAGGATGTTGCAAGTGGAGTGATAGTGCTATAACAGGCTAGTGCGGAAGTGGCAAACATCTCAGGAGCAAGAGAAAGCAAGTTTGCTCCATCTTCCACATGACAGGCCTTTCGATTTTTGAAGATGGCCATTATATGAGACTGTCATTGGGAAAGACAATAATGCTTGGTAAGGTAAAGGGCAATAGGAAAGCAGGAAGACTTCATTACAGATGGATAGACTCAGTCAAGGAAGACACATCCCTGAAACTGCAAGATCAGATCGGAGTGGTTGAGGGTAGGGTGACTTAGAGGGTTCTCATCCATACGGCCAAGGTCCACTTGAAAGCAGTTGACAACAACAAAAACGAATCAACAAAACCCAAAATGGAAGCTTTTCCATGAAACCTTGGCTGAGAATAATAAAGGTTGCTCCCTCAATGGCAAATCCAGGACTTCGGATGCACCCATGTGGTTAATGTTGAATCATAGCACTATAATTGTGTGGGATGAAAGAACCCCTACTGAGCATCAGCCATAGATATTCTGGTTGATCTAGAACAGGAGTAGAGAAAGGAGAGTCCCTTCCCCCATTTTTTTTTTTTTTTACTTTTCAAAATGCTCCCTGCACCTTCTAGGGTGCAATTTTCCCCTCAAGGGAAGTCAAACATTCACCGAGAAGTCATTTTTGAGTAAATAAAATAAAATAAAATATTGAGCGGTTGGGAGGTTTTTGTACAGTGCTCTGAGTTCAAGTGATGGATTTTTACGGCTTTCCCTGATCTGGTCCTATATTTTGCCCGCTCCTGTTCTAAGATCATTCATTGAGCTGAGTGGAAATTTATGCATGAACCTTTCTAATCCTAGCCTAGCTAGTAGTTTTTTACAGAATCTCCTCTGTTTCCCTCTTTGACAAATCTGAATTTTCAGAACACAACTTGGTTAATGGTAGTTTCACAAAACACTAGGGGCGCACCATTATTTCCCTGCTTCACTTTGTACCACTTCTAGATGTAAGGTAGATGTTTCTAGAGAGATCAATCTGTTTATTTCATTTTTTTCCTGTTTCTTCATTATTTCAAGAATTTTCTCCCACATCAGTTTGTGATTTGGTTAGTCATTATTTTTTTTCTTGAAAATGTGATTGCTTCATGTGCACATTTCTAGACACCATGTAAGTGTATTGCACCTTCTTTGCACAAAGCTGTCTTCAATATGTATGCTTCCAGGAATAATGTCCCCTAGCATACAGGCATAGCTCTTTTAACAAGGAAGCTTTTTTTGAAGATTTTTTACACTTCTTGGCTCCAGTTTTCCTCCTTATCCTCTTTTTATCTGGAAGATTTTAAGCAACATTGGCATTGAGAGGGTGGTAAGAAAGGGCTTGAGAACTAGATACTTTTGGTGTCAGGTTGCAGTGGCATGTCTGTGTGTATGAGTGAGAGTTGTTTAACCTAATCTGGGAGATCAGGGCCCTTTTCACATGTTTTTTTTTTTAGCGCGAGCGCCCCTTGAGCGCCACACAAATGGGAGCGCCGCTCTGTATGACGCACTCCCACTTGCGCAGCGCTCATGAGGCTGAAGCGGGGCGCGGGTGCATTTTTTGATTTTCAGCTTTAAGTCGAAAATGCCCCACGCTCGTGCAATGCTCGCTGTGCCCTCGCGCACTTACCTGCGTGTGGTGCATCGGTGAGCCGGGCGGGTAGCGCTTCCTCCCCCAGCACAGCCTACAACTCCCATACTGTGCTGCGGAAGGAAGGAAAGGGCGCAAGCGGGATGGTCGCGCAAACAGGAAGCGACCTGAGGTAGGAAGGAGGGGGGAAGCGGCAGCGTTTCGGACGAGGCTTCTTACCTGTTTGCCCTCCCCCGTCGCGCAAACAGGTAACATGTGAAAAGGGCCCTAGAGAACAGGGTCTTTGTAACCATTCTTGCATAAGCACCACCAGTTCTGAAAACAAATGGATGTTCTCAGGGTAGGACAGTCAGTTTCAAAATTGTTCTTACTACCTTATCTGTGGCATTGACACTGGACACAGTTCTCGCAGGTAGCAGTTTGCAGGAAGCCAGTAAGACAGACATAAAATGGAGTCAAACCCACAGAATGGCTTGGTTAAATGGCTTAGGAACTCAGAAAAAAAAGACTAAATGCTTGAAAATACTTTTTTGCCCAACAGTCTAAACACAATATCATCCTATGTTTTTACTATTGTCTTCATTGCCATAACAACTACAGTCTTTCCTCCATATTTGTGGGTTTGACCTTTGTGAATTTGGTTATTTGCGAGTGCACATGCCTCCCCTTCCCCTGATGGTGAAAGTCCTGGAAGCTATGCCTTATGAGGAGTAGCTTAGGGCGTTGGGTATGTTTATCATGCAGAAGAGAAAGTTAAGAGGTGACGTGATAGCCATGTTTAAATACTGGAAGGGATACCATATGGAAGATGGGGTAGGCCTTTTTTCTCTTGTTCCAAAAACCAGGACACAGGGCAATAGTTTCAAATTTCAGGAAAAGAGATTCCATCTAAACATTAGGAAGAACTTACTGATGGTAAGAAAAAGTTGACAGTGTTGCCTGGGAGTGTGGTGAGTCTCCTTCTTTGGAGGTTTTTTAAAGAGAAGCTGGATGGCCATCTGTCAGGAATGCTTTCATGGTCTCTTCCTGCATGGTAGAATGGAGTTGGACTGGATGGTCCTTCTGGTCTTTTCCAACTCCATGATTCAATGGCAGCCAATGCAATCCTTGGCTGCATCAATAGGAGTATGGTGTCTAGATCGAGGGAGGTACTGGTACCACCCTACTCTGCTTTGGTTAGACCCCATCTTGAATACTGCATCCAGCTCTGGGCACCCCAATTCAAGAAGGATTTTAGACAAGCTGGAGCAAGTCCAGAGGAGGGCGACCAAAATGGTGAGAAGCCTGGAAGCCATGCCCTATGGGGATAGACTTAGAGAGCTGGGTATGTTTAGTCTGCAGAAGAGAAGGTTAAGAGGGGACATGATAGCCATGTTTAAATATTTGAAGGGATGCCACGTAGAGGAAGGAGAGGGCTTGTTTTCTGCTGCTCCAGAGACCAGGACAAGGAGCAATGGATTCAAGCTGCAGGAAAGAAGATTCCACCTGAACCTCAGGAAGAACTTCCTGACAGTCAGGGCTGTCCGGCAGTGGAATCTGCTGCCTCGGAGTGTAGTGGAGTCTCCTTCCTTGGAGGTTTTTAAGCAGAGGCTTGATGGTCATCTGTCGGAAGTGCTTTGAGGGTGTTCCTGCATGGCAGGAGGTTGGACTGGAGGGCCCCTGTGTGGTCTCTTCCAACTCTACATTTCTATGATTCTATGATTCTAAGTGATTAGGGTAGGATGACATTTTCTGCTTGTTCCTGCTAGTGATCTGTGATACAAAGAGACGCTATGACAGGGGACTTGCTTCTTATTGTCTCACAACAGATCTCTGGTGGAAGGAGCTGGAAACATCATATTGCAGCACCCTGATCGCCAGTAGAAGAGACCTCCATCCCTTGGTGTGTCTGCTGGCTGTTAGGATAGGTTGTGGGGGACACCTTGAGACTATAGTACTGGTGCCACCATTGTAACCATGAATATCAAACAGTTACGGATACATGCGTCTAGATTGAGCGTTCATAACTGCCCACTGGGATGCCAGCCAATATATGCCAGCCAACTGTAAACTCAATAGGCCTTTAGTTTTGGCAAGTGCCAGAAGGTGTTGCTGTTACTTTGCTGTTTCTGCATAAAGTTTTGGTAAGCTTCTAAGTCTAATTTCTGCGACCGGACTTAGCCTGTCCATGACAGGTCCCCTACGAGAAGATAAGTGGGGTATAAATTAAATAAATAAATAATAAAATAAGCAATACCTAAATAAGAACATTTAGACAACAGAATAATAATTAAACATGCTTTATTTTTGATATAACTGATCACATGCGTATAGTTAGATCCTGGAGCATTATATCAGAAGGGGAAAATATTGGCAGCAAACTGGCAGCTGCTCAGACATTACAATTTGAAATAGTGGATATGTCTTCGAAGCATATGTTGGTTAATTAGATTGCAAAGAATAGTGACAGCTGAAGACTGAAGACTGAAGATGTATTCAGCCAGCATCAAGGGCAATCAGTGGTGAAAGTTTATTCAAGGCTGAAGATAAAAAGTTGCAAGGAAAGAGCTGTTGATGTCAATGAAATGAGACAGCCTGGAAGCAGACCCATTGTTCCTCCGATGCGTCACTTTCTAGATTTTATCTTCATTGCAGTAAGCATTAAAGAAGGCAGAAAAAAAGCAAGAAGCAATAGTAATGATGCCCACATCAGTATGGGTGTCATCCAAGGTGTGTCGTAGGTGCGATCCTACTTCCACAATGGGTTCTTCTCTTATTGTAGGCCTTCATTTCTGGTGGTTTCCAGCGGTCTCTCAACAGCCCTTGGGATCCTTACATTGCTTGACTGGGCACACCTTCTGAGGGGGGCAGCACTGCTGAGGGGGTGGGGAGCAGCTCCGCTGCTGAGGGGGGCAGCACTGCTGAGGAGGTGGGGAGCAGCTCCGCTGCTGAGGGGGGCAGCACTGCTGAGGAGGTGGGGAGCAGCTCCGCTGCTGAGGGGGGCAGCACTGCTGAGGAGGTGGGGAGCAGCTCCGCTGCTGAGGGGGGCAGCACTGCTGAAGGGGTGGGGAGCAGCTCCGCTGCTGAGGGGGGCAGCACTGCTGAAGGGGAGGAGAACAGCTCCGCTGCTGAGGGGGAAGGACAGTTTTCTTGCACTGCGGAGGGAACTGGCAAGGTTGCTTGCATTGCTGGCTTTGGTAGGACATCTTCTGAGGATTTAGAGGCACCTAGAAGACAAAAAAGAGGACATGGGATTCCACCTGAACCTTAGGAAGAACTTCCTGATGGTCAGAGCTGTTCGGCAGTGGAATCTGCTGCCTCAGAGTGTAGTGGAGTCTCCTTCTTTGGAGGTTTTTAAGCGGAGGCTGGATGGCCATCTGTTGGGAGTGCTTTGATGGGTGTTCCTGCATAGCAGGGGGTTGGACTCGAATGGCCTCTGGGATCTCTTCCAACTCCATGATTCTATGATCTATCTAACTCTAATGCTATCTATCAATGGCATTTATGGCCTCTCAACCCATCAGTAACACAATTCCTATGTCTTTCTATTAATTAACCAAAATTATAGTCAAAAACACTGTTGATGGGAGGAGAGCGCCAAAGGAACAAATAGCACCCCATTTATAGGATACTCTTCTTTTTGAAAACTGTATCATTAAAATGTCTTTGGCCTTTAGCAAGGAGGCTGAAATAGGCTTTATTTCTCTTCATGAGACCTTTAGGGGAATAAAAACACAATTTCTACTATTTCAATGTGTGTTTTGGAATTTGGTTTTCATCCATGTTCTTATTTTATTGTGACCTCCTTGATTTTATGGCAAATGTTACAGTTGTGAGTCACCTTCTAGGCTCAGGTGGGGTGTAAAGGTAAATCAGAAACGCATTTATCAAATAAACACATGCTCCAAAATGAGTATAATCAAACATCTAATCAAAAAAGGGACAGCACTGATAAAATAAATTCAAAAGGCTGGCAAGGTCAGAGTAGTTCAACCTCGAATGTTTTGAAGCTTTTCAAATGTTCAACCTCAAATGCTTCGAAGTATGCCAAACCTCAATCACAGGACGATGGTGATGAGGCAACAAAACTTTTAAAACATGAAATATAAAACTAAAATCCAGTGGAAACATTCCAGACTGCTCTTTAAAAATAGCTCTAAAAACAGTTTTAAAATTGGCACTTTTTTTCTTTTTTAAAAAACCCCTAAAAACTATTTTAGACACAGCCACAGTAGACACCCCCACAGATCTCTCTCTCTCTCTCTCTCATCTATAGAAGGGTGAGAAGTTAGTGTCAGGTCATTTTAAAAAAAATAAGACTGTTCACAAAATTTACAAAGTTCTTCATGTTTAGGACAGCATGTGAATTTTTACAAACTCCAATGTAAGGAAAACCAAAACCGTTCAATCCATCCATGCAGGCGTAGGTCTTTGAGTACTCACCTGTTTAAAGACTACAGTCAGCCTTCCACATTTGCAGGCTTCACTGTCATAGATTTGATTATTTGCAAATTTCGCTAGCCCCTGCTCCCCCCACCTCAAGTGCTTCTTTTCCAGGGGAACCTTCCCTTTCGGCAGCTCTGATCAGGCTGCACAGCTCTTTAAAAACCCACCTCTGGTTCTCCTCTTCCTCCATCATCTGCTCCCTGGTCAGCTAAAGACAGACTGCAGCCCAAATTCTCAGCCTCACTAAAACTTTGCTAATGCACCATACACACCCAAGGAAGGATGGGTGAGAGAGAGGGCCACCATGCCAACTCATCCCCTTTCTCTCTTCTTTCCCTGAACAGGGCCTTTTCTGCACTACACTCTTATAGCGCGATGATTCCACTTTCAGCATCCATTGGATGTTGAAAGTGGAATCATTGAGCTATAAGAGTATAGTGCAGAAAAGGCCCTGGTTTGGACCTTGGGTGTCTCCTTTCCCCACCATGCCTCAGCCCCCTTCCCCCCTCACCACATTTTGATATTTGCAATTTTTCCACTTTTGCAGGGGTCCTTGGCCCCTAACTCTAGCAAATGTGGAGGGCCAACTTTGAGTTCAGATTTGAGTTCAGGCCTATTTATCCATTTGTCTAACTATCTATCCATTTGTAGTCTAGGTATTTTTTAAAAAATATATCTTTCTGTTATTTGATTGATCCCTCTATATCACAGTAGACCTTTTCTTTCCCTTCTTCTTGTGGCGAGTTATGTGGGACAACGTTTTGCTTCTATGGACATAATTTCAAAACAAGAGGAAGAGGACTCTGAGAAATTTGCACATGGTGCTGTAAGGATTAAATGTTAAGTATGTTGACAAACATTAGGTTTTTAAATAAGACAAACATTTGGATCCTTTTGTTACTCCCAACAACACTTGATCCATTGAAACAACTGGATTTATCTATGTATTGACAAATGATTCAACATTTGATTCAATGGGTCTCCTCTGACAGGGACTCTCCAAGAGAAGTGAGGCCAGATAGTTTCAATAGAGCATAACAATAATATAATAACCACGCCTCCCCACTCTTTTATTATGGAACTTCTTCTAAAGCTTTATAAGAAAATGTCCCACTCTGCCCTGTCCATCCAAAGTAAAATATCTCAGATAACTCCTTCTGATCATCTGGGGTTCCCTCTCCATCCAAGACCACAGTCTTAAATCAGTGGTCTTGTTAGGGGAAAATGAAATCAGTCTTAAAATTTATAACAAATTGGACTGAAATTGATTTCAGTCTTAAATTTAGGAGAAATACAACCCTCAGCAAGGAAATACAAGTTGACTTACCCAACAGAAGGCAGAATCAAGATTGAAGAATGTGTGTTGTAGCAAAGTAGATTGAGGAGCCTAAGGAGATGATGGTCTATTTATACGCCTGCTGCAAGTGGATGTTTGCATAGAAAAAAGCCTGTTATGCACATGTCTCAATATGTTTTTGGAAACACCCTCTCTGACTGTTTCCCAAACCTGTTCATGTGGCACCTGTCACAGGGCAAAGCCTTATGATCATTTGGCAAGGAAGGTTTGGTTTGAGGCCAAGATATTTACATACCCAACAACAACTCCACCTAAATATTCAACAAAAAAGCAGTAGTGTGGCCATTATCTGTCAATCTCCCTCTGTTTCTTTAACAAGGGAAATGGAATGTACACACTCAACATATTAATGGAAACAACAGGATGATAACGGAATACTCTCAGAAAAAAAAGAGAGAGAAAGAGACAGATAAAGAGAGATAGTGTGGTGTAGTGGTTTGAACATTGGACGATGGCCCTGGAGACCAGAGTTCAATTCTCTGCTGGGCCATGGAGACCCGCTCTGGGTGACCTGGGTGCATAACCTACACTCTCAGCTTCAGGAAACCCCATGATAGGGTCACCTTACGATCAGCATGGGTCAGAACTGACTTGAAGGCACATAACAACAAGTACATATCAGTGGTTCAGAGCAAACTGAGATAGCTTCTGGATAGTTAACTACAGTTCAATTGTTAATGGCTCTGTCACTGGGACATGGGATCCTCTCTGGTTTAGTATGAACTTTAAAGGGGCCATTCAAGGTGTTGACTTAATTTTGAACATGGACATCATCTGCACTGTGTCCAGTTCTGGGCACACATTTCCAGAAGGATCTTGATGAGCTGGAACATGTTCAGAGGAGAGTGAAAACAATGATGCCAGGATGGGGAAGACTGAGCTGGGGAAGTTACTTTTTTTAAAAAAAAAGAGAGAAAATGCAGGCTTTGTTAAGTTGCATGAAAGCAGAAGGAGTCATGCTGACCACAAGTTCACACTGAACTCCATAAGGATACCTTCATTAGCCTATCTCTCTCTCTCTCTCTCTTTCTCTCCATCTATCTTTAATGTATATGTTCAGAGGAAGACAACTCAGTTAAGAATTCTAAAACCTGAGCCCTGTGAAGAATGATTTGGGTTAGGTATGTTTCGTTTGAACAGAGAAGACTGAGAGGTGATATGATAGCTCTTACACAATAGCTGAACGGACGTCATGTAGATCATGGAATGAGCTTATTTTCTGCTTTATCAGAGACAGGGACATGAACCAAGGGATTAAAATTACAAGAAAAGATTCCAGCTAAAGACTAGGAAGAACTTCCTGATAATGAGAACTTTCTAATCAGTGCCTCGGAAGATGATGGATCCTCCTTTGGAAGTCTTTAAACAGAGGTTGGATCTCCATCTCTCAGGAATGTTTTAATAGTGTGTTCCTTGCATGCCAGGGCGGTCAGACTAGATCGACCTTGTATTTTTCCAGATGTATGATTCTTAGATGGGATTAAGCACGTTTTGTAACTCCGTTAAAATTCAGACCAAAACCCAGGCAGACCCATCACCCCATGGAAGCCATCAGCTGCCCCTAATGGATTTGCTACTTTAACTAGAACTGGAGAACCTCTTGCTCCAGTGAAATGACCAAAATTGCTCCCAAAAACCTGTCATAAAAACCAAGCTCCTCAAAAGCAGAACACAGTAAATGTACATGTGTATATTCATCTTTGTAGTGTAGTGTTGTGGCTGCAATGTTGGACCAAGAGATCCAGGTGTAGGTCCTCAAATGAGCTATGAAACAGACAAGGGTTGGCATCCTGTTGGTTAGTCCCAACTACAGTTGGTGGAAGGTTGGCTAAGGTTTGGCATCCTGTTGGCCAAGGGTTGGCATCTTAACTGGTGGTGGTAGAGAAATATGGGTCTGGACCTAAGGTAGATCCATTCAATCAATTGTTGAATGGGAGTCAACTCATAGGCAAAATCCCATTGATTCAATTGGTTTACTCTGGTCAGGATTAAGAAAAGAATTCAGTTCTTGGTGATCTTGGGCCATTCACTCTTTCTTTTGGGCTGCCTCAAAAACTATTGTTATGAGGATTAGACTGGGTGAGAAAGACAACTGCATACACCACCTTACATTAATGGGCAGAAAGGTGGGATATGACTGAACATACCAAACTAATATTTTGTACACGCTTCTTTGACAAAGAGGCAACAACCCACAATTCTGAGTAGGGTGCAGTCTGAATTGTAACAGCATTCCATTCTACGTCTTTTCCTGGGAAGTGTGAATTAAGTTGTTTCACCTAGTTCACTTGTAGGTTACTTGAGGAGACAGAGGCACTATCTGCCATGTGATAGTCATATTCAGGAACTGTCAGAAGAACATTTCCTCATTTCTCTTTCCATATGCTTAAGTCCAAGTTCCTCATAACCCTAACTGCTATTCCCACCTAGGGAAGATCCATAAAATCAATGAGATTTGCCTATCTGTTAAGAAGTTTCCATTCATGATATGGAGGAGTGACAATTCACTGATGTTTCCCAGAAAGGGGCAGTCTATGGAGTATAGAGGAGTTGGGGGTCATAAAAATAGCCTGGGGGGCTGAGTATGCCCCCACTTTGCCCACCCTGACTTAATAGGTCAGCTCTAAGTGGGGCTAGCAAATGCATTTGCTGTGTGCCTTCATGTCATTTCCAATGTACAGTGAACATGATGTGAACCTTCCACAGGGTTTTCTTAGAAAGATTTGTTCAGAAAAGGGTTGCCATCGCCTACCTCTGAGGCTGAGAGAGTGTGGCTTATTCAAAATCTTCTAGGGAGTTTCCATGGTCAAGTGAGGACTCAGACCCTGGTCTTCTAAAGTCCTAATCTCAAACGCTCCAACTGCTATACCATACCGTCTTTCACTGATTGGCTTTAGGCCCCTGTTTTCACATTTGTGGGTGGAGAAACAGGGGTTAAATCCCCTTGTTCATCTCCATCATAGCAGAGACCATCTTATTGTGATCATTCCTAAAAGTACAGGATTTTTACTGCCTGCCCTCCCCAAAAGTTCTAGTCTTTAGGACAGGAGATGATTTCAAACACTATATGATGACACCCATGTTCAAGAGATGACAGCGGAGCATTATTTATGATTACAATTATGAACTAATTCATTTATGTCTGAAGAACATAAAGACCTAGCCAGCTGGTAATTAGAGGAAATGGAAACCAATGCATCAGAGTTTCATCATCTTCGGGAATACTGTCTTCCAAGCTGCATCTTCCACTCCTGTCCACACCTCTGTTGTTCAACTCTTGGCTGTCTTGTAGGTCAAATTCTTGGAATTTTGCACTTGCTGACATAGCCGTGAGAATATCATGCCTCAACATTCCCCTCACCTTTCTAGTTGGGCAGGTTGTGGAAAAAAATATGGTGCTTTGATCTAATCCTGCTTTATTAAAACTGCCTGAAAGCACACGAATGAGTGAAGTTGTCGGCACCGAAGCGGACTGAAAGAGAGACACTTCCTTTTATTAACTCTCAAAAAAACTGAGGATGAGTGATCTTTTGGGTATTTCCTGATCATATGGGATTCCAAGGTGTTGAGGTCCAATATCAGGGTTGGGACTGTGGTTGAAGTGAATTCTACACGTCATTGCCAATTGAGGAGGGAAATATTTGAGTGAAGTGAACTTTTTTATTTTTAATTTATTATGAAAATAAAAGACACCTAATTAATTATTGTACATTTTGCCACGGTATGGGTACAATCAATACCAAAATTCCTTTGAATTTTACACTGAAAACTTAATTTTAAAAATTACCATGAGAAAACTAATATGAAAAATAACCAAAGTCATAAGTTTATCGGAGATATTTGATTCTTTTTCAACCTCTGTCAAAAATGCCTGCTCTTTCTGTTTCTATCTATATACTTTAATTGTCCACTTTTAGGCCATTTCTGTACGATACTTTCAACCTCCTAGGGAATCCTGGGGTTTGCTGTTCAGGGAGGGACCTTTAGAATTCTCAGCTGGAGAGCTCTTTGGCCTCAGTAAACTACAGATCCCAGAATTCCACAGGATGTGGAAAATGGAATAATAGCATGATAACAGTATAGTGTGGAAATGCCCTAGTTACTTCCCTCTTACCCTTTGTTGGAGTTATTTGTGTAGATTTACATAAACTTCTTTAGATGTAGATTCATTTTGATCTTACCATCCTTTCTGCTTCTTTCTTTAATTCTTTCTTTCTGTCATAATGTTAGTATAATTCAAAGTATTTTTAGTACACTTTGAGCTTCTTTATATGTATCTATCCAGTTAATTATGTTAAGAATATATGTATCCTTAAACTAGTCTATGGTCAGATTTTTCCATTTCTAAGGAAATTCATCATATTTGTGCGCCTTCTTCTTCTGCTTTCTTTATTGACTTTCTGTTGTTTTGGCAGAGTCAAGTTCTTTCATTTCTAATAATTTTATTAACCAAACTTCTACATCTGGGATGTCTTTGCTCTGCCACAGTTTAGTGAACAGAATTCTTGTCGCTGTAGTCATGTATAATGGAACTGATTTTTTTAAAAAAGGTTCTGTTCATTTGAGCCTGAATAATAACAAAAGATTTCTGCTATGAATCAATTTAACCAGCTAAAGTAATTTGCTTTCATCAGTTACTGGTGTTGCAAGTGGCTAAGATGCTTATCTTGCAGGCATTTTAAATGTTATGTTGAATTGTCATGGACTAAATTATTTGCATTTCTTTGGTATTATTTATCATTTTGCCCAATCCAGTCTACACCTCTAGTATGCATGTGTCTCTGTGTTTGTTCACACACAGGCCCTTTCCACCTTACCCTTTTCCGGCACTGGGGTGTGGGGATCATGCGAGCAGCCTCCAGCAAGAGGCTCTCACGTCCCTGCTGCTTCAGCTCCACATGAGCTGCCTGCTCGCGCAAGAGCCCCGCCTCTTCCTTCCACAGTGCAACCTGGAAATTTCCCAGGCTGCGCTGGGGCAGGAAGCGCGACTGGCACAGCTTCGGAGGCTCCACACGCCAGGTAAGTGTGCACGAAGCCCAGGAGCAATGTGCGATTGTGCACCATTTTCGGCTTCCAGCCAAAAATGAAAAGGTACGCAATCGGCACCTGCAGGCCCCTGTTGCATCACATGATTGTGAGTGTGTCATGTAGATCACTCCTCACAATCACACAGTGCTCCAGGTGCCTTTTCTCATGGAAATGCTGTGCAGAAAGGGTCATAGACATGCCCAGTCACACATATCCCACTAGGGATGGCATGACTTTTTGAAAACATTCCAAAAAATTGTCAAATATGTGTTCCTCAAGTGAGAAGAAACCCTGGACTGATGGGAATTTTCACAGCTCAGGACCTAATCTATGCAAGATTCATACATGGTGGTTTTGCATAGAAACAGTCGTTTCTGTGCAGAAAATACAGAAAATGCTATTTTCTGTCTAGAAAAATGCTATTTTCTGTACAAAGCAAGCATGTGTAGATTTTGCATAGAGTAGGTCCTGACTGAGGACTTTTGAAAGTTTTTGTAAATTTTCTGACAGTGAGAAGAAAATTTATCAAATTGCTCATTGCTTTCTTCAAGAAGATGATTCATGAAGAATTACATCCCCACTCCCAGTGTAGGCTAAGATTTCCTGGATTTGATCAAGAAGTCTCTAATCCATCTATCTTGATGCTGTAATAAATTGATCCACTCTTCAAGGTGCTGAAGACCCTTAGAAACAGTTTGGAAAATGGAACAATGGTTTTGCAACAGAAGTCACTCCTCTCCTTAATTAAATACAACTTCAAGTACACAAATGCATTTTGGGCTTGAAGCTGCCATTCTGGGCACTGGCTTCATGAGATTCTTAAGACTACTGGTTCTTAAACTTTGGTCCTTCAGATGGCTTGGATTTCATTTCTCCAAAGACAAAGAAAGCATGTTCAGTGGTAAATGATTCTGAGAACTGAGGTATAACATACCTGATGGATCAAGGACTGAGACCCTTGCTTTAGGTTGTCTTAGTCTGTATTCATGGCAGAACTTTTCCTGGGAGATCTTCACCAATCTTCCCATTTCTATCCAGTTGTTAACTTAGGGGTGGGAAAGTACGTGGGATCAGGAGTCAATTCCCCTTTCCAGAGCTCCTTGTGGGCTGCACACTCCACAGCATGGTTGCACACTTCTGTTTTTCTCTGGTGCCATTTTGAGAAGGACTGTATAGGAAAACAGAGATACTGGAAGCTGTATAGATTTCACAGATACTTGTGAGGGTATTTTAGGATGTTTTCATGCATTTGGAGGGCTTTCTGTGCAGTTCAGAGGTCATAAATTGAAAAAAAATCAAGGTGAAATTTGTAATTTGGGGGAGGTTGTGGGTATGGGATGCTTTAGGGGCTGTATGTGGTATATGTCCTGAACTTTTCCACTCTTAATGGATTCCTGGCGATTGGGCAACCAACCTAGGAAGGAAGAGGCAATCAAGCAAAGGATGTCATCACTTTTTAAAACTATGAATCTCTAGGTGGGGTAGTAGCTTAACACAATATCCTGGGTACCAAAAGGAACACTCGTTCCAAAAGATAATTGCATGTTGTGCCATGACTCTCCTGATGTCACCCAAACAGTTTTCAGTTGCAAAGATGTCAGTTGCTCAGCCAGAAAACATTCACTTCTCTTTTGAGTTTGGGCAGATGACCTTGTTCTTATGCAAAGCAGGGCATGAGGACAAAGTCTGAATGGTCTATCCCTTCTGGGGTCATGTATCCCAATTTCTGCATGTCCTCTAGTGAGCCGCAGTTCTAAATTGCTGTAGGTAATCATAAGCCTTGAGTGTTTTCTTGGAGTGGGTTATACATTCCATAAAGATTATGAAGTTTAGGGAAACTTTAGGGAAACTCCAATTTAGATCCAGATTATCTGGAAAAGCTGCATCTCCCCTTATGATCCTTCCTGGGTTTTAAGATGTTGAGGGGAAAGCATTCTTTCGGTCATGAGGACATAAGAGAGGGACTTCTTGGTGCTTGTTCCCAAACTGTAGATCTAGGGATAGAAAGAATATTTGGAACACATTCAAAAAATCCACAAATAACTTTTTTTTTTGAGTGTTGAGAAACCCTGATGAGGAGAATCTTACACTGATGAGAAATTTCTCATATCGGATTTATTCTGGTCAAAATTAGCACATGGGTGATTTGAGCAGAAAAAAAGTAACTTCTGCACAAAAAAATATGTTTCTATGGATAAATTTTTATTTCCTGCACTGAAAAATCTGTTTCCTCTGCAGAAAATTCTGTACTGTACTCAGTGCAACATTTATATATGGGGATTTTTCATGGAACACAACATTTTCTGAACAAGTCACAGCATTTACTGCAAAGGAAATAACATTTTGGTAAACAAATATTATTTTCTGCATAGAAAAATGCTGTTTTCTCTGCAGAAAATGCCATTTCCTGTGTGAAAATAACCACACCTAAATGTTGCACAGAATATAGCCTGAAGCTGAGAATAGTTTTAGAAAAGTTTGTGGGTTTTGAAGCCTTTTCTCACAGTGGGAAGAAAAATGCAAAAATTACTCATTGCTTCCTTCAAGGAGAAACTTGGTGAAGAATTGCATCCTTATATGAAAGTGTCTTCTATGGAAGAGTTGTTTGGCTCTTTCTCTCATCTCTTCCCACTGGTTAGCAAAGACATTTTTATTTGGGCCAGCTTTTTTAGTTATAAACTAGTTGCTTTGAAAGAGGTGCTGTACTTGTATTCTCATAATTAACTTTTCAGTGCTTTTAGACTGAAATCTGTGCCTTTAAAAGGAAGTTTATGTAATTATTCCTAGAACTCTTTATAATGATCAGCTAGAATCCTGTTGGTGACTTATGTCTTTGGTTATTTCCACACAAGGTCAATACACCGTAGTTGCCTTGAATTCTCACCCTCCCATCTGCACATTGTACTAGTTTAGCTTTGTAGTTTCCCTAGTGGTTCTGCATGTTTTCAGCTCTTAGCGCAATTCAATGCAATGCGAAACCACTCCATTGTAAAATCGGAAAAACTCCGAAGCAAATCTCCAAACTGTTTCTACATTGTTTTTACCATCATTAGTGCCATACTTTGCCATACATTTTTGCCATACTTTGTAACATCGATTCACAGAGCAGAAGTGGTTAATTTGACAGCTAATTGATTAGAGGAAGATTCTCAAACAACTTTGTTTCTTTTTTGTTTCTTTTTTTCAGGCTGCCTCGCTTGGCGAGGAAAAACCTTCGTGTTGCAGCCCTAACTTTCACTTTGCGAAGTTGCGAACTTATTTTGACAGTTTAATTTGACAGCTAATTGACAACTAATTTGACAGCTTACTTTGAAAGACCAATTTGGAGTTGTTTTGTATGACTTTACCCTCTTTGGATTTTGCCAGTGGGTCTTCTGGATACTGATATTGATTTTCTTCCCTTTTTGGACTATAGATGCAGTTTAGCTTGGATTTTGGGGATGTTTGTTTTTTGACCTAGCCATTTAAAATATGTTTCTTTTTCTTTAAGAAACAGACCAATCAGCAATGGTGAGGGAGGGGAATGGGAGTGGCCAGGGTCTTACTGTGTGGATGCAGCAACCACTTTTCTCCAAGGTAGTAGGACATATATGGGGTGTATGCAGACAGCACAGTTTCTGATTCAGTGTATAAAATACCACTCTTGATACACTGTGAACTTCTCCTCCCCTCTTGTGCAGAAATGGCCTTTGTCGGTGGACTAAGGTCTGCAGGAATTAGAACTGGGAAGTTCCACAAAATCAGTATCTAGTTGGTGTTACACCACTATGTAGCATTGCTGGCAAAGGTGCATTGGCCCTATTGTACATGGGATTGCTGGCTGGGGAGTGATGATGCATCTCTGGACACTTTTGCAGGTGCCTTGTTACACATTTTTGCAATTCACTAACAGAGTTGCTTAGCACCTCTGCTATGTTGCTAGATTCGTGTACAGTTAGGCAACATAGACCATGATACAGGATTCTAACTATTGGCTTTATGCTGAATTTTCTTTTCTCCTGTTGTGAATAAGGCTCTGTTATTTTGGAAGACTATTATTTCTCATGTTTTTGTCTCATACTTAAAGCAGGGATTCATGTGGACCTCCAACTGTTGTTGGAGCCCTTGGTAGCATATTTTATGATGAATCATAGAGTCATAGAATCATAGAATTGTGGAGTTGGTAGAGACCACAAGGGCATTAAGTCCAACCCCATTCTGCTATTCAGGAACACACCATCAAAGCATTCCTGACAGATGACCATCCAGCGTCTGTTTAAAAATCTTCAAAGAAGGAGACTCCACCATACTCCCAGCAGCGTATTCCACTAACTGTTCTTACTGCCAGGAAATTCTTCCTAATGTTGAGATGGAATCTCTTTTCCTGAAGTTTGAACCATTGCTCCATGTCCTAGTCTCTGGAGCGGCAGAAAACAGGTTTTTTGGAATGCTGAGGTCATTTCCTCACCACACTTTTATAGTGCTATTACTCCTATGGAATCCTGAGGTTTGCAGTTTAGGGAAGGGCATTTAGAATTCTCAGTCAGAAAGCTCTTTAGTCTCAGAAAACTACAAACTCCAGAATTCCGCAGGATGTTGAAAATGGAATAATAGCACTAAAATAGTGTAGTGAGGAAATGGCCTAGAGCTTCAGTCCAGAAATATCCAGAGGGCCACCTGCTTTCCAACTCTTCTTTAAAGTCTGCAGGTCCCAGGTAATTACAGCTGATCACTGGAATCTTGTATGACTGTTACCTACTATGTAACATTGTGGTTATACATCATAACCACAGTACTACATAGTGAATTCCAGACAGACCCCTGCCACACACACAAACCACACTTATTTGGGCAGCAGCCATTGGAATCATTTCGGAGTCTATTCCCATCTTGATCAAGAAACAACTGTGTGATATACTCACTTTCTCCCATGAACAATCTCTACTACAACAGGCAGAAAAAGGACTCATTTCTCTCATTTGCATCATGCAAGAAAACATGGGAAAGTCAGGTTCCTACTTTCCAATCAACAGGAGAAGAGACCCCTGTGGAGCCCAGCAGCTGCTAATCATTTGGAGAATTTTCTATGGTCAACATTTGGAAGTCTGGGCACCACAATTGAAGAAGGATATGGACAAGCTGGAATGTGTCTAGAGGAGGGCAACCAAAATGGTGAAGGGTCTGGAAACCATGAAACCCTATCAAGAACAACTTAAGGAGCTGGGTAAAGAGCCTGGAGAAAGTAAAGAGGTGACATGATAGCCATGTTTAAATATTTGAAGGGATGTCATGTTGAAAATAGAGCAAGCTTTTTTTCTGCTGTTCCAGAGACTAGGACACAGAGCAATGGATTCAAACTACAAGAAATGAGATTTCACCTAAACATCAGGAAGAACTGATTCTTCAAGGAATGTGGACTATGTTGCCTGGGAGTGTGGTGGAGTAACTCTATCATAAAAAGAGGTAAGATTAGTCTGGCATGACTTGTTTTTGAGAATTCCATGTTGACTTTTAGTGATCACAACATTGCTGTCTAAGTAATTACAAACTGTCTGTTTAATGGTCTGCCCTAGAATCTTTCCAGGTATTGACGTCAGACTGATTGGGCGATAATTATTTGGGTCTTCTTTTGGAAAGAATATTCAAATAATTCCAAAAGTCTCAACAATGGGTTTCCTGATGGAGAAAATCCATGCTAGATGAGAATCATTACAATGTAACACTTATTCTTCATCAAAAATGCATTCTCTTTTGTCTCTGCATTTTCTTCTGCACAGAAAGCAAGATTTCTGTGCAGAAAGCATGATTTTCTGTTTTGGTAATTTTTTTAAAATTGAAAATGCCATTTTCTGCACAAAAATTCAGTATGTTTTTTCCACACACACAAAAAAATCTGAACTGGAAATAATCCCTGACAACTGCACCATTTTCACTAAGTAACTCATAGTAGAGAGAATATTCATAAAATTATTTGGTCTTGCCTATGGCAACAAAAGTTATAATGTTAACATCCCTACCAAATATGGATGTAATTTTTTTTTTTTTGCTTGTTTCGTTCTCAAAGGAAATAACAAATAATTGCAGCCATTTTCCTCCTGCTATGAGTGTGTTTTCGAAAATTGCAGTTATTGTTCTGAAGATTAGTTGCAGACCTTAGACTATGTATTTATTCTGCACAAAATTTGCTTGTGATATTTTTGCACAGAAAACACGATGGGTCTTCCTTGGGCAAGAAACACTCTCTCAGCCTCAGAGGAAGGAAAAGACAAATTTCTTCTGAAGAAATGTTACCATGTTCCCTATGAGGTTGCTATAGGTCATAGCAGACTGGAAAGCACATAACAAGAACTGCAAGTCTTTTCTACCACCATTCATTCAGGACCACACATTTGAGTGCTTAACTCTTCAAAGTTTTGGTTTCAATTTCTGGGTATTCGAACATGTTTTTTGCTGTTTTTGCTGTTGCTGAAACACCGTTCACATTCCTTTCTTTCTCTCTTTTTGGCATAGAAAGCAGGTCTACTTTGGTTTTTTTCATCTTGGTGATAGAGACAAGGGCAGATTTTCCCCTGGGGTGCAATGAAGGCAATAAGTTACACACTGTCAGAATGACTTTGAGATTAAATCATCGTCGTCGTCATCATCATTATCATTTTTTATTCTGCCTAGGTGAAAAGAAAGATTGACATGTGGTGAGATTTCCACAAATCAGATGCGTCAGAACAAAGAAAGGCATACCCATTTAAAACGATGCATTTAAGTCTTTTACTCCAAGTCTCAAGTCAAGTCTCAAGTCCCTACCTTCAAGTCTCAAGTCAAGTGTCAAGTCCTTGAAGATACTTCCAAGTCAAGTCTCATGTTAAGTCTCAAGTCTGGAAGCCAACTTTATACCCCAACCAAAATTCCAGAATTATTGGATAGAGCGAAATAAATTCAATTTTAACAATTTAAGCAGAGTTGGCCCTCCACATTTGCAATTTTGCCATCTGCAGCTTTGGAAGTGGGGAAGAGGATCCTATCTTACTCCCCATTATGAAGATTCAAAAGCTTTAAAAGGAAGGATCCCTCTTCCTCAAGCCCATTGCCCAACACATTTGTTTTTCCCCTCTGAGCAATTCTCCCTATACTCTGGGGCCAAGTTCTGTCTTTTGCTCTTAGGAAACTCTTTAGAAGGCTCCTCCGATATGCAGCAGGGACAGGCTGCTGAGCAGACCTCAACCCTGCCTCAAGTCTGTTGCCTAATCTGTTTGCTGTTCCCTTTTGAGAAATGCAACCACACTTTGGGCTTGAGACAGATTGTCATGTGACTAGTAGACAAAAAGATGGAAACGTTGTTCAAAGTTGTAAGGTTTCTGGATGAATGCATTCTATTACGTGACTCACTAAAAATATACAAGTCTCGAGTCAAGTTAGTGCATTATTTATGGCTGAACTGAGGCCTTTTCCACACGGGGTTTTTGAAATGGTGCAGTCCGTCCTCCAAGGAGGAGGTCTGCACCTCGGACTGGACTGGGTCGGACCTATTTAAGGTAGATCTGCACCTCAGTCTGGTCCAGAACGACCCCAAGTGGTCCTCCAGCATGCTTTTGAAAGACCTGAATTTTCTGGTCTTTCAAAAGCACGCAGTGCGCCACTGCGAGCCTGCTTCCTTATGCAGATTCGCAGGCTCTCACCAATGCGAGCCTGCGATCTGCCCAGGGGCGGGCTTTAGGTTGGCGAGCTTCAGCGGTTAGTCAAGACCCTTGACCAACTGGAAGCCACCATTTGGGATGCCAGAGCAGTGCATATTGACGAACATGCACTGCTCCGGAGTGCCGTGGACCAGACCGGGGAGCTGAAAGGTCTGGTGAGTAGCGGCACAAGGCGATTCCCTCACCCGGTGTGGAAAAGACCTGAGTCTGAGTCAAGTCAATAAAGTGACTTAAGTCCGGCTTGAGTCCGAGTCTATTGACTCAAGTCTACATCACTGCCCATTTATACTTTTCCATAAGATGATGAATTATCATACTAAGTTACATCACTTCTTTGTGAGATCTGGTGGGCTTCAGGTATCAGGGCACTTGCTTTGTCCCTGTCACACAGTAGCCCCACTAATGCATCAGTCACTTAGCACCTATGTGTTATTTGTCCAAAATGGGGCCTGCTTACATTCTGTAGTCTGGGAGTGTGGTGCTACTGTCCTCTTTGTTATCAGGAATATACATTCCATTCTCCATGCCTATGCGTGCCATTTTCCCAGGTAAAGTTGCTGCTTCTCATGGCCGGTATCCTAACTTCCAGGTGCGTTTCTTAATAACAAAGCAGGCTAATAACTCAAAGAGCAATGGGACACTCTGCAGAGGCCTGGTTAATTAATTTCTTGATACTAGTCTGTGCTACTCTAAGTCCCATTATTCTCAATCTTCTCTATCACAGTATTTGTGGAATGGTCTTCCTTTGGACCTCTGGCTGGAGGAGGATCTCACTTGTTTCCATAAATGGTTGAAGACTTTCCTCTTTGACTCTCCACCTTAAGGCACTGAGTTGTGTTTAAGGTGCTGAGATAGGCAGTGGCTGGTGGGGTGTTGGAGATTTCACGTCAAGTACTATCGTGATGTTCTGTTTTATTGTCTTTTTCCCTAATTGTATATGTTGATGTCAGACCCTTTGGTCTAATGGATGTTATAAATAAACATTGCTGTCATTGTTGCTGTTGACAGATGGCTCGGTACTATAGTTTTATCCACACTGGAAAAAAAAGAAAACTGAGCCCTAAAGGAAGTTAAGAACTGCCCTCTTCTGCCTACAGAGAGAAACTAATTAGAAAATGTTGACAGCTTTCCCTGGAAAAGCTGAGACATGTGGGAGGAATATTTTTTTCTTTTTAGAAAATTATTAGCTGCTGAGTATCTGGTGCCCTGTCACGCACACCTTGTAGGCATCTTATTCATAAGTCAGCCAGCTTTGACATCATGACCTGACTGTCGGCCTATAATTAATTTCAGGGCATGTCTCCTTGCCTTTCAGATGCATTTGCTGAAGCTATATTTTCATTAAAATATTCGGGCTCCTTGGTCTCTTTCTCATAACACAATACTGTAATTCTGCTTTAGCTGCTATGGCAACTTCCTTTGGAATCCCAAGGGTTGTAGTTTGGGGAGGTACCACAGGAGCTCTTTGACAGAGAATTTTAAATACCCTTCCCTGAATTGCAAATCCCAGGATTTCATGGGACACAGTCATGGTGGATAAAGGGGAATCAAAGTGCTGTAATTGCATAGTGTGAAAAAGGCCTCTTTGTCTCAGTTAGCAGAAACTGTGGAAAGTATGAAGTTGAGCAGGCCGGGGTAGAGCCATAGAATCATGGAATCATAGAGTTGGAAGAGACCCCAGGGGACATCCAGTCCAACCACCTGCTATGCAGGAACCCACATCAAAGCATTCCCAACAGATGGCTGTCCTGCCTCTGCTTACAAACCTCCAAAGAAGGAGATGCCACCGCACTCCGAGGCAGCCATTCACAACTCATGGAATGCTGTGAAGGGGGCCTAGTGGGGAAAGGATACAACCTAGAGCACCACTTTCCAAACTGTGTGTCGTGACATGTTAGTGTGTCAACTGCAGTGTGTAGGTACATTGCCACCACCCTCCTAGACTGAGAAAGACCCTGGTGAGGGTGGCAGTGGATCATGCTCAGGTGGAGGGAATGCCTTTCCCACTGCTGCTGACATCCTGGGCCAAGAAAGACCCCAGCAAGGGCGGTGGCAGGCCCACCTTACCCTCAGCTTATGTACAGCCGCCTATCTGTACATGTGAGCCATGTGGGATTCTTCTCTCACTTTATCACTGGAGTGCTGGTGCTGTTCTTTTCATGCTAACTTACTTAAATTGCAGTTGAATTACCCCTAAAATGGATAAGTTTCTAATTAAGAATTTTGATTCCTGTAATTTCGTTATTACAATTTATGTATGTGTTTGTCTCTCTTATAAGGGGTTAGTTTAACCTCCAGGTTGCCAGTAAAACTGAATTCCTGATGCATGTCTAAAAAGTGTGTCACTAATATGAAAAGTTTGGAAAGCTCTGACCTAGAGGTTTGGCTGTAAAAGAGTTAGATAGGTCCAGGATGAAATAGAGTAGGGCAGTCAGCTGTACAGTGAAGGCCAGTTAGATGGAGAGATAGGGAGGAAATCTGAATAAGGTTCTGGGAGCTGAGAATGTGGAAAGAGTTCAAGGAGTTCATGTTTAAGTTACTTGTGATATAATAAAACTTCACTAGTTTTATTTTCTACAACTCTTGTCTGATTGTTTTCCTTTAATAGAGAGGATCAGTCACTCATTACCACCCTGAACTCCTTGACCACCATGCAGATCTGTTGGTCACCCTGAGTGTAAGTTGCCAGATTCAGGGAGTGATCCTAAAGGTAAAAGGGTAAGGTGAGTGACTGAGGATCAAGAGTTGGAACTGTTAAGCCAATCTGGATAGGGGATCCATCACAGCCTTCTTAACCACAGCACAAAATGAAGTGGCCACAGTAAGTAGAAGATGCTAGGAGATGGCAGCAAAATGTCAGAGGAGACAACAGAGTTCTCAGATGCCTTACATCTGCTATCCTATACCTGAAGGCATGGGAGAGGATGCCATATCTCCTATTTTTTCCCCTTCTCCTCCTCCTCCTCCTGGGAGCAACCACTGAGAAGGCCTTATGCCATATTCTCATTGAATGTACCTGTGAGGATGGTGGGAAAGCAAGAAAAGTCTCCCCAGAAGATCTCAATGTACAGGCAGGTTCAAATGGGGGACAATGGTCCTTCAGATAAGCTGGACCTGTGCCAGTAGTTTTATTTTCTACAACTAGGCACAATGGTCCTTCAGATAAGCTGGACCTGTACCAGTAGAGATAGAAAGAATATTTGATTTTTTTTTTTTTAAAAAAAGATCAAAACACATGTTTCATGAGTGTTAAGGAAATCTTGGAAGGGGAATCCTGGACTAATACTAATCTTTGCAGTTCAGAACCACTTTGCACAAAATTTACCTGGTTTTTCTTTTTTGGCAGGGGGAGGGGAATTATTAGCGGCAGGGGTTGCACAGGAAACAGACTTTTCTGAACAGGTAACAGTGCAAAAAGACCCCACATGTGAACATCATTTTCTGCATGGAAAAGTTTATTTCTCTGCAGATGAGTAAGTAATATGATTTTCTTTGCAAAAATGCAGTTTTCTATACAAAAACAGTGGCTATCACACATTGTAAGTATCAGATTATGAATAGGCTTTGGAAACTGTGCAGCTTTTGAAGACTGTCTCACAGCAGGAAGAAAACCGCTAAAATTCTCATTGCTTCTATTGAGAATTAAATTAGTGAAGTCTGGTAGGTTTTTTACGTAAGGGACGGGAATGAGACACCATCTTGTTCTTTACCATACACAACACGCAAAGCTTGATTTTGACCTGCCATGGATGTTGTTGAACTCTAACACCCATAATCTTTGCCCATTGGCCAAACTGACTGAGGTAGATGGGACTCAGAGTCAAAAACATCTGGAGAGCCACAGGTTGTCCCTTCTCTGCTTTATAAGTTCATTGTGGTATTCTGGGGGAATGCATTCACCTGTGCTATCATACATTAACAAGTTAGGAAGTTGGCAGTTATGGCAGCTGGGGGGTTCATATCTGTGGGGTGCTGAATCTTCTCTAGAGCTGAGTTTGAAATTTTATAAAGCTGAGCAAAGTACTGAAACCAAGTTTAAAAATACATCAGGCACCTTGGATAGCTCCTTTCAAAATTAAAACCCAGAGTGAGTTCACTGCTCCACTGAGCTGGGTGTTTTCCAGTGGGCTAGATCTGACTAGGTAAATGAAAGGCCCTCCATCTATCCCAATGGCCCCTGACCTTGCCTGGGAGGGATAGAAGAGGCAAGTATAGCTCCAGCATGCCTATGTTGGCACTAAACTCTGGAAAAACGTTAGGGCACCAACCCTGAAGACTGGGTGACAACCCAGAAAATGACCAGGGCGTCAACTCTGAAAACTGTTTGGACAACAATGCAGAAAAATGGTCAAAGCACAAATTCTGAAACCCATTAGGAAAACTTTAGGAAAAAAACCACATAGTGCCAAACCTAAAATATTAGGTCTGCACAGACTACCTCGAGTAGTCTACGTGATTGTGAGTGAGCTCTGAATCAGCCTGGAAAGATCCCCAACTTTGGCCAAAGGGACTCCCCTCCCTCAGCAAGAAGGCCGTCCAAACTACCTCTTACATGAGCCAGGGGAAGAACAGTTTATTGAAAGAAGAAGAATTTGCAGAGGTTTGATGGTCATCAGTCAGGAGTGCTTTGAGGGTGTTCCTGCAGGGCAGGGGGTTGGACTAGATGGCCCCTGTAGTCTCTTCCAACTCTACATTTCTATGATTCTATGATTCTATGAAGGGAAGGGTTAAATAGGTTGGGGATGACAGTGATCTCATAAATCATACAGCACATGTGTAAGAATATTTGCTTTCCCAGGACTAAAATTCTGATACATGGTTGATAATACAGTAACTTCTGGTTAACAATGAACAATGAACCTTGATCCACACACGTATTCATTCAGCGATGAAGCGTAAACAATTTTATTACAGAAAGCGCACTGGGAACCAATGTGGAGAACTTAGGAATTTGCCAAGTAAAGTCAGCATCATTTTAAGCAGGGACTAACGGGACTAACAACAGGAACAACCTTTAAAGTCAACTAGAATTCAAAATGGAGGACTTTAGTTAAGCAAATACAAAAAGATAAAGAGAGAGTTTCTTTAGCTTAGAGATTTAAGCAGGCAATAGCCTCTGTGAATTAAACTGTCCAGGGCACTGAATCTCCTAACAGCCTGGCAGAGTAGACCAGGGAAAAAGATGGGAACCATTGTACATTTTGTCACTACTCTTTTACTGCTAACATCTAGCAGTATCAGCCTGGAAAGATCCCCAACTTTGGCCAAAGGGACTCCCCTCCCTCAGCAAGAAGGCAGATAAAAGGCCTTCCTTCCATCCCAACTACCACTGCCTTGGCCTTGGAGGGAGAGAAGAAGAGGCAGCATCAGCTGGCCTTAATTCCTTCCCTTCATCCCCCTTTCCTTTTGTGCCATCTCTTAATTAAACAGTAAGCCTGAGAGCAGGGAAGTGCTTTGTTCTTTTTACTTGCAAAGCACCATGTACAGTGCTGGTGCTATACAAATAAATGATGATGATGATGATGACGATTGGCAAATCCATTTGAATTTGTGCACCTATCTGTGTATCTGTGAAGACATCTGCTTTCACCCCTTGTGAAATAGACAATTACTTGACTCTTCACAATCCTCAGAGGGGGCTAAAGGAGGCTATGTGCTGGTTTTCCTGCCCTCTCACCTGCTGATGGTCCTGCGGCAGATCATCAGGAAATGGAAGCAATATTGGCACATCTTCCTTGCAGATGTGTAGGAAGCTTCTTCTCTCTTGCCTTTTAATTATTACCTTCCTGCTAAGTATCGGGGAAATCACGTGCTACAGGTAATTTAGTCATGACTCATGCAACAACAACCCCACTAACAGATTCTCGGTGTCCAGGAATTATTGTCCTAAAGTCAGCAGTGTAGTGAAGCCTGGGCTCACAGGGCCAAGGGCCCAGGGCTTCTTGAGGAACAGATTCTACAACATTGTCTGCTACCCCCTTAGACTCCTCTGTTCCTTCTGACTTTCTCTACAATCCCTGCAGAAGCTGGAGGAGAATGGATTTTTCCAGCAACGGTGTGTTGTTACGTGTTATCCTTGTTCCAATCCCAAGTTTTTTTTGGGAATGGCTTGATCTTGAATGGGCAAGAGTCAATAGCTTCACAAAAGGCCCCTTCATGATTAGCATGAAAACTGCAGGAAATATCAGACAGATCAACACAACTCCCGGGATTTTTGGACCTCTTTTGGAATACCCTAACTATCTCCCTGAGGGCCTGTGAATCTAAACAAGCGCTACACCATGGCCTAATCTAATATATAAAAGTCAAGGTTTGTCTGTCTGTCTGTGCCTGGCAAAGACCTCATATGATTGGCCGCCTAAGTAGATCCTATGGAATCCTGGGTTTTGCAGTTTAGGGAGGAGCCTTTAAAATTCTCAGCTGAGGAGCTCTTGGACCTCTGTCAACTGTGTCTGTCTCGAATAGGCTGGTTGTTTTGGATATGAGGCCTAGCAGCAAGGAGGAGGGACAGTGTATTCCCTCTAGAACCCAACCTGTGTATGTTAATAACTCTGAATACAGATGGATTGGAGAATATGGGGAAAAGTTACAGATCCTGGACAAGACAGTTTGGGGAATTAGAAATACAGAATCTGAAATCTTTCAAACAAATATTACGTATGAGAAAATAAAATCTTGGACAACGCCAGGTATATACTCTAGTGTTTAACATTTTGCACCAACTGTGATTGAGATTCCGTAGCCTTTCCATTCTATGTTGTGGAAAGATATGTTATGAGCTGATTGCTGTTTTCTTGGGCCTAAATCAGCTTGCTAGTTCCTGGCTACAGTAGACTCATTGAATCAATTGTAAAATGGTAAGTCAATTCTTATATCCATTGATTTAAGGAGTCTATTTTACTTGGCCCTGGCAATTGGATTTAGGCCTACGAATTGAACCTGATTGGATAATGGGAAGTGGGTGATGACCTCCATTTCAGCAAAGATGACATCCAATCTACTCTGGGTTTAGCATTTGGGTCCAGGGTTAGCACCTGGGATAGCAGCTTGGAAGTTCAGACTAAAACCTGGAACGCATTCATTGCTCCACAGAACCACCAGATGGTATTTAGAATAACTCTTATTTTAGCCAGCTATGCTAGGCAAAGCATCCAGATAATGTATAGTCCACAGGAGGACTTTAGAAGGTTATCAGGTTTCATTTCATTTCAGTGGATTTTAATCCAAACTTTAATCCTAGGTGCCGAGCCTATTTTTGAGGAAATGGTTTAGCAGTTGAAACAGCACCTTTAAAGTTCAAACTAAAATCTGGGAAAGATTCATTGCCCTACTGACATGGAGGCCATGAGATTGGCACAGTTCCTCTGTCCTTGTGCAGTCTACAGGAGACCTCCATTTATCTTAGCAGGTCCCTCCTGCTCTTATCTTTGCTTACTGATTGAAGATAGTAGAATTCCCTTTCTACCTACCATGCTGGAATGGAGAAGAAAAAAACCTCTTTTGTTGGTAAAGGAAGTTTTGAAAAACCTGACTGTGAAATGGGAGTATCTTTGGAGTGGGGGAGGTGGGAAGAATCCTTTTCGGGGTCCTCCATGTTTTATTGGTTTAGGATAGTAGTAGACTGAGGGAATAGCGACAGTAGGCTATTAGCTATTCCCAGGCGCCAACCATTCCTTCCGGCTGGAATTTCAAAGGAACCGTTTGGCATGATGACGTCCGTCATTTTACAACTATCTTAGGAGAAACTGTTTGTTAAAGTGTAAGGTGGGGGAAAACGTTTCATTCTCGAGCTTTAACGTCTGAAGACAGCATCCCTTACTATGTTTCAATAAATCTTCTATTAAGTTTGTTGATCCGTGTAAGAGTGAATCTGTTCCTGACAAATCCAGTTCTCAGTGGTGACCTCCTTCCAGAAATATGACCTTTTTCTGCTGCAATTAGATGTTAGCATGCCTAGCGATGATGGAAATTGGTAGACCAAAACATCTGGAGAAGATCAGTTTAGGAAAGGTTGATCAAGCCCAGTAGAAAACACCCATCTTGGCCAAGCCAGTATCAATGGGTAGTGAATCTGGTTTTTTTCCACTTTGATATGAACTTCTCCAAAGTGCTGATTACATATATATATATATATATATATATATATATATATATCTCATACCTACTCAAGAACAAGCTACCCCAAAATACATTTAGATGACAACAGGGGTAATAGAGGTAGCTCAAAACAGTTGCTGGGGAAATCCATGGCAGTGCCCACTGATTTCAGACAGAGCATAAGGGACTAGACAATACCCTTGTGCCCTTCAAAAACAAGACATACACACTTGTATCTTTAAATTACACATGTGTACAGTCTTCCCTCCATATATGCAGGGATTTCATCCTAGAACCCCAACATAAAACAAAAAAACATAAAGTATTACATTCCATTATAGTCAATGGATGCAATATGTGTCCACCTGCAGCAGCTCAGGTGTGCACCTGCTGCATTCATTGACTATAATGGGACATGAGGCATCCTATGAACTTGCATTTGTGCCTGCCCAGGTTGTGTAAGGGAGGGACCACTGTATTCTACTAACAGTAGTCTAGGCAACGCCACTCAATACAGTTCCAGAGACCTAGCATGGTGTAATGGTTTGAGTATTGTACTAGGACTCCAGAAGACCAGGGCTCACATTCCTGCTCAACCTTGGAAACCCATTAAGTGAGATTCGATAAGCCACACTCTCTCAGTCTCAGAGGAGAACATTTCCAAACCTCCTCTGACCAAATCTTGCCATGAAAACCCCATGACAGAGTCAACATAAATTGGAGTTGATTTTAAGGCATATAACGACAAAACAGAATCATAGATTTTTGAGCTGGAAGTCCTCCTTCAGCCGTGGAGGAATACACAACTATGGGACTCCTGAAAGATACTCATTTAACCTTTGTTTAAAGACGTCTAATGGAGACTCCACCACACTCTGAGGTGGCCCTTCCCTTTGTCAAACTGTTCTTACAGTAAAGAATTCTTCCAAAACTTTAGGTGGAATCTCCTTTCTTGTAATTTGAATCCATCCGCATATCCAGTTCTTCCAAAATGATGGAGGGTTCCTGGAATTCACAAGGTTTGTGAAAATCAAACTAAGATGGCTGAATGGTCAGCCTGTTGTCAATCACCCCAAAAGTCATTTCTTCTCTCTCTCTTCTTCTGGGAATCCATGTCAGTGAGCAACTGCCCAGTGGGTGATGAGACACAGGAAATATGGAGATGATTTTAACTTACCCAATGTCCTCTGATGTAATAGTTAACTGCCTGGAGCGGTCTATGACTCTCTCCAGCCCAGACGTGGGCAATGACTGAGATTTATGAATGCATGCTATCCCAAAGCAATTACAGTTTACTAATTATTTTTAATTCCCTCAGGTTAAACCTGCTTGAGAAAGAATTGTGGAATCCCACAGCCTGTTACAATCCAATTCCAGAATCAGGACAAAGGCCCTCACGTATTGTTATATTGATAGAAATCCCAAGTACATTTGATATTTTGCTGCTGCTATTGCTGTTGCTGCTGTTGTTTGCCTTCAAGTCATTTCCAGCTTACAGCAACCCTAAGGTTAGCCTATCATGGGGTTTTCTGGGGCTGAGAGTGTGTGACATGCCCAGGGTCACCCAGTGAATTTCCATAGCTGAACGGGTGATTGAATCCTGTCCTCCAGGCTCATAGTCCAATGCTCACTATGCTGACTCTCTATCTGATATCTTGTTTCATCCCCGAAAGCTCTGGTTTACGTATGTGTAAACTTCATTTATGAATAATAGAATCATAGAATCTTAGAACTGGAAGGGACCACAAAGACCAGCAAGTCCAACACTCTGCCATGCATGAAAACACAACTATAGTCTTGTGAATGATGCCCATCCAAACCTCTCTTTAAAGCCTCCAAAGATGGTGAGTCTACCACCCTCCAAGATGATCTATTCTGCTGTTGAACAGCTCTTACAGAAAGAAGTTCTTCCTAATGTTTAGACAACCAAGAAAGCCAACGTCATTCTTGGTTGCATCAATAGGAGTATGGTGTCTAGATCAAGGGAGATAACGGTATCACTCTATTCTGCTTTGGATAGACCTCATCTGTAATACTGTGTCCAGTTCTGGGCACCTCATTTCAGGAAGCACATCAACAAGCTGGAACGTGTCCAGAGGAGGGCGACCAAAATGGTGAAGTGTCTGGAAGCCATGCACTATGAAGAGAGGTTTAGGGAGCTGGGTATTTTTAGTTTGCAGAAGAGAAGGTTAAAAGGGAACATAATAGCCGTGTTTAAATATTTGAAGGCATGTGATATCGAGGAGGGAGTGGGCTTGTTCTCTGTTGGTCTAGAGAGTAAGACAAGGAGCAATGGATTCAAGCTGCAGGAAAAGAAATTCCATTTAAACTTCAGGAAGAGCTTGCTGATGGTCAGAGCTGTCCAGCAGTGGAATATGCTGCCTCAATGGAGTGTGGTGAAGTCTCCTTCTTTGGAGATTTTTAAGCAGAGGCAGGATGGGCATCTATCTTTGATGTGTGTTCCTGCATGGCAGGAGGTTGGACTGGATGACCCCTGTGGTCTCTTCCAACTCTATGATTCTATGAATCTATGAATCTCTTTTCTTTTAATTTGAATCCATTGGTTGGTGTTCTAGTTTCTGAAGCAGCAGAACACAAATATTAAAAAAAAACTTCAGAATCTGCTGTAGTGACATGGGCCTGACTGCTTAAAATAGAGTAGACCTATTCTCTAGAGGAGAGCCGGTGTTGTGTAGTGATATAAGCATTTGGCTATGACCCTGCAGACCAGGTTTAGATTCCCTACTTGGCCATGGAAACATCCTGTGTAACCTTGGGCACATTATTCACTCTCCAGCCCCAGAAAACCCTGTGATGGATTTGCCTTAGGGTTACCATAAGTTGGAAATGACAAACAACACAATATTAACAATTTTCTAGAGCAGTCATTCTCAAACTTTGGTCCTCCAGAAGTTTGGAATTCAACTCCCCAAATTCCTGAGTTTTCATTATAGTATCTGGGACTTCTGGGAGATGAAATCCAAAACATCTGGAGGACTAAAGGTTAAGAACTGGTCTAGAGTATAGTATCTGGAGAATATCCCTATTGTCTAGGTGGGACTGTTGTTAATTCCAACTAGAGTAGACTCATCAAATCAATAGAATTTACTCATGTTATTGACTCACCATTCAACAATTGATTTAATGGGCCTACTGTAGTTGGGACAGACCTATAAGATTAATATCTTTTAATCAGGTCTGCTAGTGTTACTACAGTTATATCCACATGCTGCATTTTTGCTTAGTAAGAGTCTCTGTTTATTTCTTAGCTGTGGTTTCTCTCTCCATAAGGGACACAGGAAGATGCATCTTTGTCCTTTGACTCAATTGCAAAATCTGTCTGTGTCTGAGGCTATTGACGCCCTACATTGTTCTAACGCTATTATTCCACTTTCAACATCCTGTGGAATTCTGGGGTTTGTAGTTTCCTGAGGCCAAAGAGCTCTCTGACTGAGAATTTGAAATGTCTCTCCCTAAACTGCAAACTCCAGGATTCCATAGGATGTTGAAAGTGGAATAATAGCACTATAACTGTGTAGGGTGCAAAATGGGTGAGTTGTAAGACAAAGATACTTGTTTTGAATCTGTGTTTATGTTTAACGGATAATTAAAAGACATGATCGATGCCTGGAGAAGGGAGGCTGGGGGTAGAGGGGAAGAGATAGAGAAAGAGATTTGAGAGAGAAAGAGAAAGTCATTTTCTGTAGTCTGCTTACCTTGGTTAAAAACCTTATGGTGGATCAGGAATTGGGAAACATTTTTCTTCCTGTGCTCTACATGGCCCAATCTCATCATCAGCATGCTTAGAGATAAACTCACTCTGGATGATGATGATGATGATGATGATGATGATGATGATGATTGCATCCAGCACATTTATGCAGGGGCTTTTCCTCTTGAGCAATCAGTCTTCCAAGGCTAAAATAATAACAATAAAAAAAGTCTTCACCTCCTTGTGGAAGGATAGAAAGGAAGAGAACAGTTTAAGTTGGCTGGGAAGAGAATTCCGAAGGCAGGGAGAAGCTACCAAGAAGGCAAATTCTCCAGTTCTGGTGCACTCAGCTCCATCTTTGAAGAAAGGGCTGTGTGTGCACATCTTCAGCCCCGCTGGTATAGCAGCAGCTTGCTACCATTTGCAGGCTTTATTGATTTGCTGCTGTGACTTACAAAAATTCTCCAAAGCATCTAGTTATCTTCCTCCTCTCCCCATCACTGTAGATTGTGGCACTAGGATTTACTTTCCACTTTGTTTTGCATCTGACTTCCAGCTAGAAGCAAATTGTTGTTGGGCGCCTTCAAGTCATTGTCAATTTATGCTGACCTTAAGGTGACCCTATCACAGGGTTTTCTGGGGCTGAGAGTGTGTCACGTACCCAGTGGTTTTTCAGGGCCAAGCAGGGAATTTGAATCCCGGTCTTCTGGGTCGTAGTCCAATGCTTAAACCACTACAATACACTGGTTCTCAGCTTCCCATGACTCTCCGTGACCCAGAACTTCATTTGCACAAGGCTGTTTAGCTAGTCATGCTGGGATTTATGTTCTTTCATTGTAGGCTGAATATGACTTATGCTTTGTAACTTTGCAGCTATTCCTAAGTAATTCCTGAAGGAAGGTACCTTCATGCACAAGATACGCTTTTGCTAATGTAGATTGTTTGCTTAGGAAAAAAAAGCTTCCTCCTTTCCATGCTCTCTTCATGTGCCTTTGCTCAGCGTCTCTGCAAGCACATGTGTATAGGATTTTCATCTGTCACAGAGGACTGGAAGAGAAAGCCTCTGAAGTCAGAGGTAGAAGTCTAAATTAACTTCCCCAGCAGCCTCCCACTGACTCACAATTCAATTCAATCAGTGGGTGATGGCAGCTAGATGATCTTCAGAGATCCCACCTCATGCTCAAGAGCAAAAGACAGCATTGTTACAGATTGTTACATGGCAAGTAGGCTAGGTTACATGTTCCTCCTCCACTTGCCCTAAGAAAGGGAGAAGGAACAATCCCATCATTTTACTTTGATTGGGGAACCTTCCCTTCTTCTAATATTTCTGTCTTGATTTCCAAAAAGGAAAAATACGTTGTGTCCCCCCCGATCTGTTTGTGTGTGTGTGTGTGTGTGTGTGTGTTTGAATGACAAGCTCTGAGCAACAGTGCTTGGTACTTAATACATAACACTTTATGACATCACCAGGAGCCATCTTGAGGCCTCCAGTTTTGACAGAGACCTCAGGGCAGGATTGGAACAAACCTGAATTGGCAATTCCAACAATGCGTGATTTTGGCATGCTCCCACAAGTTAATATACTCAACAGATTTCTCATTCATAGAATCATAGAATTATAGACCTGGAAATGAGCACAGGGGCCATCCAGTCCAATCCGTTGCCATGCAGGAACACATATCTAAGCACTCCCAACTGATGACCATCCAGCCTTTGCTTAAAAACCTCCAAAGAAGGAGACTCCACCACACTTTGAGGCAGCAGATTCCACTGCTGGACAGCTCTGACCAGCAGGAAGTTCTTCCTGAGGTTCAGGTGGAATCTCTTCTCCTGTAGTTTGAATCCATTGCTCCTTGTCCTAATCTCTGGAGCAGCAGAAAACAAGCCCGCTCCCTCCGTGACAAGACATGCCTTCAAACATTTAAACATGGCTATCATGCCCCCTCTTAACTTTCTCTTCTGTAGTCTAAACATATCCCACTCCCTAAGACACTCCTCATTCATTCCCTAACCAAACATGCAGAGTATCAGGTTTGAGATCCTAGTGATTTCTTCTTTGGCAGATTTCTAAGTCATTATTACAAGTGTCAAATGTGCCTGCTTCATAGAAGTTCAGCTGTTTTCATCTCATCTGATAATGTTCTCGGTGAGCTTCAGATGTAACCATAATTATTACTTACTACTGCAGTGATGCTTATTAAGCCTTATTCTTCCTTCCTTAAATTTTATTTTCAGTCAAAAAGGCCTGAAGAAGCATTTTTGCCGGGTAACTCTGTCTCAAAGCAGCTGGCCTGTATCGGAGTCCCAAGGTGTGGACACAGGCAGACAATGAGTCCTCGTTTTGGTTTCTTCCATGCTAATCCAATGCCATTTTGAGTTGTCTCATTAAAGTGATAATCCAAAAGGACATTGGATTAAGCTTGGAAGCTAGTTATATGGACCATTGACTTACAAAAATGACCAGAGAACAAAGAATTGAAGGTTCCCCATAATGTGTAATTGGTGTCCATGGTTTTGCTTAGCTGTGATCTGCTCCAGGGCCATGGCTACTTCTACTGGTCAATGTCCTTGCACTGTGCAGCCAGGCCCAGAAAGGCACAGAGCAAGGCACAGGTGGGCTTCCCATACCTGTCTTAGCCAAGGAAGAAGTTCCTTGGCTGAGATCCTGGCACAGCTCCCTCTCTGCTTCTCTTAGTTGAGGAAAAAAGCAGACACTCCTTCCTATCTGAGAAAAGCAAATGGTTGCAAGGAGCCAGGTCTCCCACTGTGTTTGGCTCCTAGGGAACGGATGCTCTCCAAGTTCAAGGAAGATATAAGGGAAGGAGATACTGGTGACTGGAGCTGTATCCTTCCCTCCCTGTCCTGCCAGGCTTCAGGGTCAAATTATAGCATATGGTATTACCTCCATTTTTCATGACTGGTATTAAGTCTGGGAACATACCCCCTGGGGTATAGGGGCCCCTCTGTAAGTGCGAATTCTCAGTAGAAGCCAAAAATGACTGAACAGAAGTTCACATTGTGAGATGACATGGAAGATGGAGCAAGCTATTTTGTGCTGCTCCAGAGACTAGGACAAAGAACAACTGCCTTCAAACTTCAGGAACAGAGATTCCATCTAAATATTAGAAAGAACTTTCTGACAGTATGAACAATTGGACTATGAAATACGCTGCTGCTCCAGAGTGTGGTGGAGTCTCCTTCTTTGGAGGTTTTTAAATAGAGGTTGGATGGCCATATGTTGGGAATGCTTTGATGGTATATTCCTGCATGAGAGAATGGGGTGGTCTCTTCCAGCTTTATGATTCCATGACATGATTTACACAAAGGAGATAATGCTTGGTAAAGTAGAAAGCAGTCCCCAAACAACAATTCTGCTCCCACAGATAAAATTTTCCTTCACTAATCAAATTTCTAGCATTACAATAATTTAATTTTTCAGTTGAACATTTAGAAACAGAGTTCAGGCATTGAATAAAAGGGGCAGCAAACATATCCAGGGAACACAAGCAAAGAAAAATGTGTAAGTTCTTGGTGTGAACAATTTTCAGTGTCTAACTCTCTGTAGTGCTAGAAATGTAGGGACCGAAGGCAAAATTTTATCTGGAGAGGCAGTATTCTAATTGGGTGGGGGAGGTCAATGCTTTCATCCTCCCCACTGTGTCCTAATACCCTTAAATCACCAGATCCTGTCCGATCTTGGAAGCTCAGCAGGATCAGCTAGGGTGAGGACTTGGAATGTGAGACTGCCAATGAATACCAGGTGCTTTAGGCTGTATTTTAGAGTAAAGAACTGATAAAACATCCCTGAACTTTCCTTATCAAAGAAAACCCCATAAAATTAATGTTATAGTGCTATTATTGCACTTTCAACATCCTGAGGAATCTTGGGGTTTGTAGTTTAATGAGGCCAAAGAGCTCTCTGGCCAAAAGTTCTAAATGCCCCTCCCTAAACTACAAACTCCAGGATTCCATAGGATGTTGAAAGTGGAATAATGGCACTATAACAGTGTAGTGCGGAAATGGCCTGAGTCTCAGCCAGAGCAGACTGGTTAGATCATTTGTCAAGTAAGTCCTATTGACCCAATGAATTTACTGCTGTTGGGACTAACCAATGGGATTCAAGCCATTATATTTTAATTATGGAAAAATTGTTAGAAACTTTCCTCACTAAGTGATATTCAGAAGGAGAGCAATTTGGGATAAGGTGAACCAGAGAAACAATAGAAAGGGGAAAGATAAAGTCCTTATGTTTCTAGTTCAGATGAATTTCTAGATGCCTCTGTTGCATGGTGCACCCTGCAAAGTCAGCTTCCATTGACTCTTTAGTGACACCTTCTGGTTACTTTGAAAATGACAACAGCATCAGTGCTAGAATTCAAGCTGAGATATCTTGTGTGTCTAGGGCCCTTTTCGCAGCACCGGCGCTCGCGCGACGGAGGAGGGCAGCTCGCGCAAGAGGCCTTCTCCGGGAGGCTGCCGCTTCTCCCTCCTTCCTTCCGCAGGTGAAGGAACGAACGGGGAAGTGGCAGCCTCCCGGAGGCGGAGGCGGCTCACGCGTCCGTCCATCCCCCCCGCGCGCGTGAGAAAGGTGCTTGTCCCGTCCATCCCCCCCGCATGCGCGAGAAAGGCGCTTGTTGCGTCCGCCCCCCGCGCGCGCGAAGCAGGACGTGTCGCGTCCATCGCGCTAGCGCCCCGCCCCGTCCCTTCCTTCCGCAGGGGCGGAGGGAAGGAAGCGCGACCCGGCCGGCTCAAGACGCTCTGCATGAGAGGTAAGTGCGCGTGGGTACCAGGAGCATTGCGCGAGCGCAGGTGATTTTCGCTTCAAAGCGAAAATCAAAAAACCCGCGCTCGCACCACTTCAGCCCCGTGAGCCCGGCGGAAGTGGGAGTGCGTCGTGCGGAGCGACGCTCCCACTCCCGCGAGGCTCACGGGGCTGTCGTGCGAGAAAAGGCCTGTGCGAAAAGGGCCTATGACAAGCATGGAGAGCCAGCATGGTTTGAGTGTTTAATTATAACCCTGAAAACTAGGGTTCTATTCCAACTCATTCATGGAAACCTTGGGCATGTCACACACTCTCAGCCTCAGAAAACTCTGTGACAGGTTTGCCTGAGGGTCAACCTAAGTTGGAAATGTCTTGAAGGCTCATAACAACAGCAATGATGTCAAGCCTGAGATGTTAGTGCAAAACAACATGCAATGAAACTACAACTGGGGGTCTTGGTTTCCCACCCTCAGGATCCTTCACAGTCCATATTAGCCCCCAAAGCATTTAGACATCTACTTCTTCATAAGGAGGCCTTGGAGGGCAAATTGAGTGCTTGTTTTAATGCAAAATGACAATTACAGAAGGTTTGCAAGAGCAGAAAGTGACCTGTCCTCTCCACATATTATTTTGGAAATTATGGGGTAGCAGCCTCAGAATGTGTGGCTCCTGTCTTAAGTATATGGTGGATGTGCAGTAGGGTGTGTATTAAAAGAGATTAGCTAGCTTAGCTAATGGAAAAGTCAGCTAGAGCACTATAAGTATTAGTTGCCAGTTGTTGATTCCAATGACGTTTCAAGCTTGTAGTGTATTCCAGGGTATCACGAGGTTAATTGCTTTACTGCTTGCTGCTACAATGGATCAAAGAGGGAATCTAAAATGAGGGAATGGGCTTGTTTTCCACTGCTCCAGAGACCAGGACAAGAAGCAATGGATTCAGGCTACTGGAAAGGAGATTCCACCTGAACCTCAGGAGGAATTTCCTGATGGTCCGCGGCGTCTGGCGGTGGAATATGCTGCCTTGGAGTGTGGTGGAGTCTCCTTCTTTGAAGATTTTTAAGCAGAGGCTGGATGGCCATCTGTCGGGAGTGTTATGATGTGGGTTCCTGCATGGTAGAAGGGGGTTGGACTGGATGGCCCCTGGGGTCTCTTCCAACTCTATGGTTCTATGTATCAGAAAGGTGTTATGAGAACTGGCAGTGCTCAAGACAAGAAGGCAGGAACTTGTTCCAGCCTCAAGGATGAAAGATCACTGAACAACTGTGGGCCTGGGAAATGTCTAGAATGATGAGATGGTGTGAGATCTGTGCTGGTTATGACCTATAAATCCCTATACAGCTTAGATCCAGGCTATTTGAAAGACCATATCTCCCTGTACAAACCTGCTAGAGCCCTAAGAGTTGCAGAGGAAGGCTTTCTCTCAGTCCCACCACCATCCCAGGCTCATCTGGTGAAGACATGGGAGAAAACCTTCCCTGTGGCTGCTACCACCCTCTGGAACTCCCTTCCTCAGAAGGCTGAGCCAATCTCCTCTCTGTTCTCCTTTCATAGCCTGGCAAAGACGTTTCTTTTTAAGCAGGCTTTTATGTGAGCTGGGGAGATTTTTTATTTATTTATTAATTTGTTTTAAAAATTGAACATGGTTTTAAGTTTTTATAATTTTATATGTTTTTAATGGTTTGATTGTTGTAAATGTTTTTAGTGTTTCTAATTTATTGTTGGAATCTGCCTTGGATCCCATTCTGGGTGAAAAGGCGGCTTACGAATATAATAAATAAATAAACAAAAATAAAATCCTGCCCGATCACAGTTGTCTGTGCTTAAAAATTTGCATGGAATAGTATGAAACTTGTAACCACCATGCGTGCTTTTAGTCTCAGCAATTTCAGATGAAGTGTGCTGTGTTGCTTGCTTTGCTAGAAATAAATGCTGGTATTTGAGTGAAGTTTGTGGAGTAACAATTATCCATGAGAAGCAGTGAGCCCCTGGAAGAAGGGATCACACACTGCTTTTGCCCACTCAAGACATAAATCAGGTTAAATTGAGAGGGTGGCAATTAAAAACTATAACCACAACAACTAGCTACCTGGGAGAATAAACAACTAATAATAGAAAACAACTAATAAACAACAATAATAAAACAACCACTGCTAATAATGTCTGGGAGAATAAACAACTAATAATAGTAAACAACTAATAAACAACAACAATAATAAAACAACTACTACTACTAATACCTGGGAGAATAAATATACTTTTGCCTTAACTCGGCATATGCTTATTTATTTAATTTATATCCTGCTTTTCTCCCAAAGTGAGCCACAAGGCAGCTTAAAAATGTAACTCAAAACAAAATATAGCTGAAACAGTACATAATAAAAAGAATTTTGCAAATTAAGCAGGCAGTCCAGTTAGAACCTCTGGAAGAGTTGAAAACACACCCAAAGCCCAGTAAAGATAAAAATACAGTGCACCCCATCAGTTTAATATTTCCTATTAAAATTTCATATCTGTGAAAAATGGTGTAAGAAGCAGTTCTGAGTTCTTGGAAGAAACAAGAGAAATCCGTCATTCCTTTCAGGCCCACAAGTGAAAGACTATCCACTGACAGGACATTCCAAAGAACTGTCACATATTCTGAGAATTTTCTACCATCTTCATAGGAAACAGGTTACGGAGATTCTTTTCATGGGCTTTATGATAGTTAAAAGAGTCTCTTTTCTCCATGATTATTCAATGTAATAATAAGTAGATAGGAATATAGCATCCAGATCAAGGTCAGTAATGGTACCACCCTATTCTGCTTTGGTTGGACCTCACCCAGAGCACTGTCTCCAGGCCTGGACACCACAGAGCAAGGAGGAGATTGACAAGATTGAACATTTCAACAGAAGAGCGATCAACATGATCAGAAGTCATTTATCAAAAGGAACACCTTTAATAAAATACCACTTTGGGTTTCCCCACAAGAGGCATTCTATGGACAATGGGCGGAACACAATAAAGATTGGCTTAAATATGAAGACTCGATAACTATACAAAATCAAGAAATAAGATTTAAAACCCAAGAAGAGTTGGCTCAACAGGGCAGAGAGTTAAATTGGCTTCCTTATTTACAGTTAAAGGAGAGATTCAAAATGGATCTAAAATTAGTAGGATTCGCCACGCAAAAGAAATTTACTCAATTGGAAACAATAATTTTCACTAAAACACAGCACAAAATCTCACAATATTACAATATTACAAATATCCATTATCGCGACAATTAGAAGAAGAAATTATTAAACCAACGATGATCCAGTGGGCCCAAAATGTTCAACATGAAATCCTGTTGGAGCACTGGGAGAAAGCTTGGGCTGATACTGATGCTTTCACTAATTCACAAGATTTGAAAGAGAACTTCCTTAAGATGATGTACAGATATCATCTGACCCCAGATAGAATAGACAAAATCTACAAAATGGGCAATAATAAGTGCTGGAAGTGCAATGAAAACATTGGAACTTACTTCCATACTTGGTGGACTTGTGAAATTGCTAGCAACTATTGGAAGAAGATACATGCTGCAATTAAAGAAATCTTCAATATTAACTTCTCTATGGTCCCAATTTATCTATTAAACATGCTAAATGGATTTGAGAAGTCTGGAAACCAAACTTGGTGAGGAATGGCCTGGGTATGTTTATCTTGAAGAAGAAAAGACTGGGGACATTTCCGCACTACACTATTATAGTTCTATCATTCCACTTTCAACCTCCTGTGGAATTCTGAGGTTCCATAGGATGTTGAAGCTGGAATGATAGCCCTATAACAGGATAGTGCAGAAATGGCCTAAGAGATGATAGCTATTATTGAAGGGATGCCCCCTAGAAGATGGAGTAAGCTTGCTTTCAAAGATTTTACCCACAGTAATGGATGGGGAGAAAAAAGTGGCTTCCTTTTTTAATAACGGCTGGAGTCTTGTTTGTTTGCCTTATCTAGGGTCGATCCATTTAACAAATTGTTGAATGGTGGGTCAACACATAGGCAAATTCCTTAGATCCAGTGGTTCTAATCTAGATGGAACTAACAATTACATTAATATTTGGAGCATACATTGTCTAAATTCGACCGATTTCTTTTAAAAATTGAAACAGGAGACCCCTCTTAAAAAAAATAAGAAGATTTGAAGCTGAGCTTTTTGTTCACAGTGAAGAGGTCTTTGAGAACAAAGACTGGTTTTAACATCTGCGTATGTAACCATGTTTGTGGTAATGCACTAATGTGGCTACTTTTTTTTTTTTTCTGAGAGGCCAAAATTTATCTTCTCTGTAGGGCAGGCAGTTACAACATAACTCTTTTCATACTGGGAATAGCTGCACTTGTTGAACTTGACCAGTGTAGATCAGTGAAGATTTCGTCTTGTTCATAATTAATATCTGTTCACCAAAATTTGCAGACTTAATCCTATCTTCATGGGACAGGACTTAGAAGCATAGAATCATAGAGTTGGAAGAGACCCCAGGGGCCATCCATTCCAACCCCCTTCTGCCATGCAAGAACCCATATCAAAGCACTCCCAACAGATGCCCATCCAGCCTTTGCTTAAAAACCTCCAAAGAAGGAGACTCCACCACATTCCAAGGCAGAGTTTTCCACTGGTGGACAGCTCTGACATCAGGAAGTTCTTCCTAAGGTTCAGGTGGAATCTCTTTTCCTGCAGCTTGAATCCATTGCTCCTTGTCCTAGTCTCTGGAGCAGTGGAAAACAAGCCTGCTTCCTCATTGACATGACATCCCTTCAAATATTTAAACATGGCTATCATGTCCTCTCTTGACCTTCTCTTCTGCAGACTAAACATCCCCAGCTCCCTAAGCCTAGGGAGCTTGACTTCGCATAGGGCATGGCTTCCAGACCCTTCACCATTTTGGTCACCCTCCAGCTTGTCAATATCCTTGAACTGAGATACCCAGAACTGGACACAATATTCCAAATGAGGTCTACCCACAGCAGAATAGACTGGCACCATTACCTTCCTTGATCTAGACACTAGACTCCTAGGCCCTTTTCGCACGGGCCTTTGCTCGCGCGACAGCCCCGTGAGCCTCGCGGGAGTGGGAGCATCGCTCCGCACGACGCACTCCCACTTCCGCCCGGCTCACGGGGCTGAAGCGGCACGAGTGCGGGTTTTTTGATTTTTGCGTCCAAGCGAAAATCACCCCGTGCTCGCGCAATGTTCCTGGCGCCCACCCGCACTTACCTTTCGTGCAGAGCCTTTGGGAGCTGGCCGGGTCGCGCTTCCTTCCCTCCGCCCCTGCGGAAGGAAGGAGCGGGGTGGGGAGCTAGCGCGACGGACGCGACGCCAGCATTGCGCACGCGCACGCGCGCGGGGGGACGCGACGCCGCCCGCTTCATGCGCGGGGGGGAATCCGGCGCTGCGGGGGGGAGGAATCCGGCGTGCGCGGGGGGAATCCGGCGCGAGGTCTCCCACTTCGCACGGGGGGAGGGCAACTTGCGCGGCAAGCCTCCTTCAGTGCCGCTTCCCCGCTCGTTCCTTCGCCTGCGGAAGGAAGGAGGGGGAAGCGGCAGCCTCCCGGAGGAGACTTCTTGCGCTTGCCGGCCTCCCCCGCTTGCGCTAGAAGCCTCAGTGCAAAAAGGGCCCTATTGATGCAACCAAGGATCGCATTGGCTTTCCTGATTGCCGCATCACACTGTTGACTCATGTTCAGCTTCTGATGTACCAAGACTCCTAGATCCCTTTCACACGTACTGCTATCCAGCCACATGTCCCCCATCCTATATTTCTGTATTCCATTCTTTCTACCTAAGTGTAGGACCTTACACTTCTCTCTGTTGAATTTCATTTTGATCGCCTTGGCCCAGCTCTCCAATCTATCCAGGTCATTTTGAATTTTGATCCTGTCCTCTGGCATATTAGCAATCCCTCCCAATTTGGTGTCATCTGCAAATTTGATCAGCATGCCCTCTACTCCTTCATCCAAGTCATTGATGAAGATATTGAAAAGCACTGGGCCCAGGACCAAGCCCTGTGGCACCTCACTAGTCACTTCTCTCCGGGATGAAAAGCAGCCATTGGTGATCACCCTTTGGGTTCGGTTGGACAACCAATTACAAAGAAGGTGTCAAGTAGTTCTGCCTTCTCTCTCCCCCTCTTAGTAATTGGCCATCTTCTCCATGCAGCAACTCTTATCATTTTCTTATTTTTCCTTTTGTTGCAGACATATCTTTAAAAAAGCCCTTTTAAATGTTTTTAATGGCACTGAATTTTTTTTAACTAATGTGCAGGAAAGCAAAAGGTATTTATTCATAGAGCTTTGATTGTGTCTACCTTGCTATCTCACATCCACTATAAACAGAAACAAATGCAGATAAGAAATAGAATAGAAAGGGTTAGATTGTAGGAAAGAATTGGAATAAAAATGTCACAGCACCAAAACACATCCACAATCAACACTGCAGGTTTTTCAACATTCCTTCTCAAAGGATACTCAATTGGCAAAAGTTGGAAATACAAACCACTCAAGAGTGTCCAACTCCATGACTGAAATCTTGTTGGTTAGTTCTAACTAGAGTCTATTATTGAACAATGAGCCAAAACACAGAAAAATGTCATTGATCCCATGGTTCTAAAATAGGCTTTAGACCCCTGTGAAATGGTTAAAATTGTGGAACTCTACTTATGTAACCATGAACTGAATATGCTTATTGCACAACTACCCAAAAAAGTACAGACACATATCCAAGGGCCTTTCCGCACTAGACTGTTATAGTTCTCTTATTCCAGTTTCCATCTCCTATGGAATCCTGGGACTTGCAGTTTAGGGAGGGACCTTTAGAATTCTCAGCCAGAGACCTCTTTGGCTTCAGGAAACAACAAACTCCAGAATTACACAGGATGTTGAAAGCAGAATAATAGCACTATAGCAGTGTAGGGCAGAAAGGCCTGTTACCGCAGTTTCTAGCCCGAACTTGAGGGATATTAGATATCACTTTGATATCAATGATTTGGCCTTCTTTACCTATTCCTCTCCATGTGCTGCGAGGTCCCCCGGACAAGCTTGCAGACAGGCACAGCCGCTAATCTCTATAATATTCCAAACAATACAGGCTGGCCGGAAATAGCCGTCCCGCCGCTTTAGGAGACTTCAAAGGCAAGTACCCTATTATGTATGTACACTACTTACAAAGAACTCCCTGCCCCGAGTAGGCAGTTTGATTAGAAGAATCCTCATCTGTTGAGCACTCTGCGCTTGCATACTGGCTACTCTATTGACAATTCAGACTCAACTCAATCATGCTAAATTCTGACCTTTTGGAGGCTTTGTCTCCAGCCTGAAACTTATTGTCTTCCCCAAGTATGGACTAGCCTACAGCCACATTTTCCCCTATAAGAACCCCTGACTTTGAGAGCTTCCTCGGATCACTCCCGACTTCCATCCCGCCTTGCTGTCACTTTGCTTGGCGAGCCTTCCCCTCAGTCCCACGTACTGAGAACTCCATACCTCCAAACTTCTGCTGCAGATGACCCGGGCTTCAGGACAGGTGGAATATCACCCAAACCAACAACTCCTCTAAAACCCCTCTTTCCCACTCCAACCTTTATTTCTATGGTTATCTGTGTGAGCGTGCTGCATACGCTGTTTGTGGTCTCTTCCAACTCTGAATTTCTATGATTCTATGATTCTATGATTGTATTTTTAATAAAATCACAACTATTATTTCACTTCTGTTTGCTCCTTGACTCGGCCTGACCCCATAGACATTGGGTGAAAGATCTCGCTTCGTTGACCTGCCTCCCACATTGCTAGCTTGTGCTCTTTCACTAATTTCCCCAACTTATATATAATTTGGAGTGCACGTAGGTGTCCCTCCTGGGACCCTTAGAAATCAGGGTAACAGGCCCTAAGATAACTTACACATCAGTGTGACACCACTGAGATTCTAAACTGTGTTTGGTGAATCAAACCATTCAGTCATTAGAAACTACAACTATTGGTCATAAAACTTCACCTCTCCTTTTCTTCTCCTAAGAACAGAAAGTGAGCCCTTCTGGCTCAGGGAAAAGGAATATCTCAGGACTGGGGCACCGTGTAAGGTCTGAGGGCCACTTTTCTGCATCTGGAACACCTCAGGGCCACACAGACTGCAAAAAAGGGCCCTTCCTTCCCCTTGCATTTTTGAGATGTTTTTATTCCTTTTGTTTTCCTTTAGGGAAAAAAAAATGGAGCCACACAGCATAGGATGTTCTGTTCCAAAGCCAGGAGTTAGCTTTTGCCTGATACTATTGAGAGGGACTAAACCCTCTCCTTTCCTCTTTTGTCCCTCCTTGTGAATTAATTGAGTGTAAACTACATTTGTGCTTTGAAATCAGCTTGCGGCAACTGAATTAAGCCAAAGATGAAGGAGAAATGTGGGAGGGGGAGAGACAAACTGGGACATTTTAAAATTATCTGTGAAAGTGGAACAGCAGAGGATTAATTGTGGCCGTGCTTGCCAAATCAGGACAGATGTTATGTATGCAGTAGGTATTTTGCCTGAAATAGTGAAAAATAATACTATACAGCTCTACTAAGCAACAGACAGGTTCCAATGGACCATCCTTTGCCTGGGGGTTGTTGGAATTAATGTAAGATGAATATGGCGGATCTTGTCCTGATAATCCAGCAAGTACATTTCTTTGGTTCATTTAAAGGGTGGGACAAAGAAATTGAAAGTGGCTAGCAGTCCTCTTCTGTTTTCAAAAAATGGGTATTTGCAATATCGAAGAATGAGGGGAGAGGACTGCAGCCTATTTAAAAAGTTATTTTCTGCTCCCAGGGGCTTCTAAGAGAAGGTTTAAAAGGATGAACAATAATACAAGCAGTAAAATGTCATTTTTTTGCCACAACAAACTTTTTATTGAGAAAGAATAGGAAGGAAGACACAAATGCAAAAAGGTTTGTCACAGATGCCAGTGAATAGTTGAAAGAGCAACTGGTATAGTTGTCTCTGATGAGTTAGACATTGCAGAAAGAATGCTGATATATCATTCTGGACAGAAACAGCGACAGCTTCGATGATTCTCCCACATTCTTGTTGGCCTTGTGTTAAGGTTGCCAAGTGAAATACAGGGCAGGACTCCTATGCCTTTAATAGCTGTGCAGAAGGAGGAACTTTAGCAGGGGTTGCTTGTTCCCTGGCTGACAAAGAACCCCTGCTGAAATTCCTTCTTCTGCACACTCTGAAAGACACAGGAGTCCTGTTCTGCATTTTCCCTAGCAAACTGACCTTTTAAGCAGCCCACAGCTATTTTGTGCCCGTGGAGAAATAGCTCAGCACTTCTCTATAGGCTGAAAGACAAAATGACCACTTTGAATGAGAAGTGGAAACCTGCAGTTAGAAATGACTGTGCAAATAGGTGGAAACTTAAAGTGCAGGGTGAAATATTCAAAGAAGTATAAATCCTTTAGAAATCCCACTGGTTGTTTCTTTAGGTCTCGAGGGTGATCCAAACTCCAGATTCTGTCTGTTTATTCAGTGGCTTCATTCTTTTTGGATGTTCCGTTTGGGTTCCTTCTCAAAACGGCCAGCAGCAACCTCCCCCAGGATAGTAGGAGCAGCACCCCCTTCGATATCCGTAGCCTGGACTACATCCCCAGCCGCATCCCCAGCCGTAGCCTGGACCCCATAGACGGCCAAACCCAGAACCCCAGCCATAACAACAAGGATTATTGGAGCAGCAGTGATAACGGGGTCTCCACCAGAAGGAGCTTAGACCAGGGAAGCTGTTGTCAGAACCGTATGGACCATAGTCCCACAGATTATCACAGCCTCCCGTGTTGAAACGTCTGAGACCTCTCACGGGCATCTTGGAATGGATGGTATAGATCTGAAATAACAAATATTTGGCAATTGCTTATGCCATGGATAAATCTAATATATAAAAGTCAAAGATTGTAAGTTTGTGGCCCTTTTTGCACGGGCCTTTTCTCGCGCGACAGCCCCGTGAGCCTCGCGGGAGTGGGAGCGTCGCTCCGCACGACGCACTCCCACTTCCGCCGGGCTCACGGGGCTGCAGCGGCGTGAGCGCGGGTTTTTTGATTTTCGCTTCGAAGCGAAAATCACCTGCGCTCGCGCAACGGTCCCAGCACCCGCACGCACTTACCTCTTGTGCGGAGCGTCGGGGAGCCGGCCAGGTCGCGCTTCCTTCCCTCCGCCCCTGCAGAAGGAAGGGACGGGGCGGGGCGCTAGCGCGACGGACGCGACACGTCCTGCTTCGTGCGCGCGTGCGTGCACGTGTGGGGCGGACACGACAAGCGCCTTTCTCGCGCGCGCGCGGGAGGGCGGATGGGACAAGCGCCTTTCTCGCGCCCGTGGGGGTGGATGGACGGACGCGCGAGCCGCCACTGCCTCCAGGAGGCTGCCGCTTCCCCGCTCGTTCCTTCGCCTGCGGAAGGAAGGAGGGGGAAGCGGCAGCCTCCCGGAGAAGGCTTCTTGCGCGAGCCGCCCTCCTCCGTCATGCGAGCGCCGGCGCTGCGAAAAGGGCCTGTCTGTGTTAGGCAAACAAAGACCTCATAGGATTGGCTGCCTAGGAAGATTCTATGGAATCCTCGAGTTGGCACTTTAGGGAGGGACCTTTAGAATTCTCAGCCAGAGAGCTCTTGGGCTTCAGTCAAATATGCCTGTCTTTAGTAGGCTGGTTGCTGTGGAGATGAGGCCTAGCAGCAAGGAGGAGGCTGGTGTATTCCCTCAGAAACCCAAACTCTGTATTATTAACTCTGGATTGGGGTATATAGAGAAAACTTAAAGGTACTGGACAAGACAATTTGGGGAATTAGAGATACAGGATCTCAAATCTGTGTATTTCAATGGCATCTAATTCCTAGGGTAAGGTAAGCTAATTCCTAAGGTATTTTTAACAAGTATTACCTATGAGAAAATAAAATCCCAGGCGACACAAGGTATATACACTAGTACTAACATAAAATGAGAACCCAATCTGTAGTTAGATGGGGTAATCTCTAGCTAACTATATGGACCACAGTGTAACAAGGTATCACAAATCCATCTGATGGAACATGGGCACCACTGAGATAGAAATAATCTCCATCGATCCCATCTAACCAATCTGTATTTCCAAATTCTTGGCTACTTCTCTACCAGTTGCTTCCAGGCTCCATTTAATCCATTGCTAGAAGGATCAGACAGAATGAATCAGCATCTCACCCATCAACATATGGATTTGGACTGAATCCACATGGACCTGTCATCCTGAGAATCTGATTACTAAATCCAATTGCTAAGCCCAAGTAGAGTAGAAACACTGAAGCAGCTGGAGCAAGCTTGGTTTTTGCTGCTCCAGAGACTTGGGCCATTTCCACGCTGGACTGTTATAGCGCAACCATTCCACTTTCAACATCCTATGGAATCCTTGGGTTTGCAGTTTAGAGAGGGGCCTAAACTGCAAACTCCAGGATTCCATAGGATGTTGAAAGTGGAATAATAGTGCTATAACAGGCTAGTGTGGAAATGGCCTAGAACATGAACCAATGGATGCAAAACAAGAAGGAAGGGATTCTAACTAAACATTGTTCATTTATGTAATTTATATTCTGGCTTTCTCCCAGCATGGGATACAACATTTTTAAAAACACGATCCAGCTAAAAAATTGTGCATACAAAAGTGAAACACGATTAAACTTTGAATTAAAAAAAGACAAATTAAAAGAGATGAGAATTACCTGATTTTCTATGGAGATGATGGAACGTTTTCAGAGTACGGAATGCTTCTGCATTATTACGCTGGTGGACAACCCTTTTTATATGATTTGCTGACTTGTATGCAGGAAATGAGTCTTGCGTGTTTACCTCCATTTTTTTCCCCAGAACTTGCAAAATTTTAATTGGAAGTCACTAATTGTTTTGTTTTCTACTCTTAGATGGTTATTTATGTCCAACCTTTGTATCACATGAGAGACATACTGAAATCCCAGATGAAAGGAAGATAACTTTATTCTATGATAATCATAAGACATACAGAAGAAAAAAGCATGTTTTGTGTTTGCCATAATCTTCATATTCTGCTACGAGCATTTTTGCATGTTTGGAAGTCTGAAAGGTTTTTCATATTTTGAGTACAAAAATATGGTATTTATTGCAGTAATCACAGCATATAATCAGTGTTTAAATAACTTCCCATTAAAGATAATAATAATTCTAGTCCTTCAAAACTGCAGTATCAACAAAATTTGAACACTTCAGCTTAGACCAACATTTCAGTCATGCTTCAAGTAGGCTCATTAAAGTTAATAGGGTTCAGGTTGTCCTGATTCAATTAAAGCTGGATCCCTACTTGGCTAACTGCAAATTAGAGGAGACCTGATGGATCAACTGCTGAATTATGAACCAATGCAAAAATAAATTCTATTGCTCGATGGATTTATTCTAGTTGGGTCTAGTTGGTATACAATTTGGGATGAACCAACACAGAAATAAATCCTATTGATTAAATGGATTTATTCTAGTTGGGTCTAACAATATGATCGGGCCCAAGTGTTTATTACAACATCATACCCTCAGAGACTTCAGAGGTGAAAACTGAGACATAGAATCATAGAATCATAGATTAAACTTAACTCTTTTTTAAAAAGGGATTTGAAAGATTCAAGATACATGGATTCTCAGAACTTTGCAGGGATTCGGATCTAGATTCGGATTCAGAAAATTCTGGATTTGTCCCATCCCTAGATCATAGAATCATAGAGTTGGAAGAGATCCCAGTGGCCATCCAGTCCAACCCCCTGCTATGCAGTAACACCCATCAAAGCATTCCCAACAGATGGCCATCCAGCCTTGGTTTAAAAACTTCCAAAGAAGGAGACTCCACCACACTCTGAGGCAGCATATTCCACTGCCGGACAGCCCTGACTGTCAGGAAGTTCTTCCTGAGGTTCAGGTGTAATCTCCTTTCCTGCAGCTTGAATCCATTGCTCCTTGTCCTAGTCTCTGGAGTGGTAGAGAACAAGCCCGCTCCCTCCTCAACATGACATCCCTTCAAATATTTAAACATGGCTATGATGTCCCCTCTCAACCTTCTCTTCTGCAGACTAAACATACCCAGCTCCCTAAGGTGTTCTTCATAGACCATGGCTTCCAGACCCTTCACCATTTTGGTTGCCCACTTCTGGACACGTTCCAGCTTGTCAACATCCTTCCGTGGAAGTGCATGTGGGACCAGATAATATTGGAGAATGATCAAGAGTGCAAAAGTTATTTATGAGGAAGAATAGACAAGCTGGGAGAAGCTTTAGCAGTTTGCTTTTGCTTGAACTCACTGGGAAGGGCAAGATTACCCCCTCCTTTCCTTTCCTTTCCTTTCCTTTCCTTTCCTTTCCTTTCTTCCTTCCTAATCCTTTCTTACTTTCCTTTCTCTTTTCCTTTCTTACCTCCCTTCTTTCCTACCTTTTCCTAATAGTAAGCTGAGGACAAAGGATTGGGGGCAAGTGGGAGGAGGAGAGAGAAACTGGGACATGGAAATTGAGATGGCAAAGGATTAATCAAGATTGCCCCTCCATTTTGGGAGAGCTGGAGAGTATGCTATTGACAGTGGGGAGCAAAATGAGAACCTTGCCCCCAAATAAGGATTCTGCTCCCCCAATTAAATTTTATATCAGTCCACGCTTCTAGACTGTCAGTAACATAAAACATCCATGGAGCAGATAGAAATAGCGTTGAGGCGTCAAAAGGCAAGGTGTAGAAAAAAGTGAACAAGGGAATGTCAATCCAGCAGATCGAAGAGTACTAACTGCGGATGATTTTCAGTTGCTCACTCTCTGTGATGCTGGACATGTGGAAGCTGAAGGAAAATCTTATGGAGGGGGCAAGGTTCTTATTAGCATGATAGCGAATAACAGCTGTGTTTAAACATTTGGAGGATGGGGCAAGCCTGTTTTGTGCTTCTCCAGAGACTAGGACATGGAGCAGCAACTTCAAACTTCAGGAAAGAGATCCCACGTAAACATTAGGAAGAACTTCCTGTGGGTAAGCGTAGTGTGATAGTGGAATGTGTTGCCTCAGAGTGTGGTGGAGTCTCCTTCTTTGGAAGTTTTTAAGCAGAGGCTGGAAGGCCATTCACGGGGAATAATTTGATGCTGTATTCCTTCATGGCAGAATGAGTCGGACTCAATGACCTTCGTGGTTTCTTCCAGCTCTATGATTCTATGAAGGGATGATGACCTTATCCCCCCCCCCGCTGTATCTCTGGCTTGTTTGTGAGGATAAAATAATTGTAGATTGACACCTCTGCTCTGGACATGGTTAACAACCAGTGATCTTGGTTGGAAATGTAATTCCTTCCTGAAAATGTCAGGGCATTTCAGTAATAAGTGCATCATGATACCTATGCTTCTGCCAGTTGAAGGATGAAAGACAGATGTCTCCAAGATTATTTGTTTTTACATTATCAAATAGGTAAGCTATACCTGGGTCAAAATTTCAGCAAGGAATGGAGCAGATGGGAAAGGACAGCATCCTAGAAAACTTTGATGGGTGGGAAGAAGTCAGTCAGAGGCTGATATCTTGTTGCTTGTTGATAGTGGGACATGAACCTCATGTGGAGTGGCAAAGTTGCACAATGGAATGTGCAATCTAATTTTGTGCAGAAGGGGTTATGCGCATAAATCCTGGTACCCTGTATGTTGGGGGTCCCGGGAGGGGCGGTCAAATAAGCAAATAAAAACACAAGATGGGGAAATTAAGCTTGAGCACTCTCTTAAGCAAACGAGAGGCAGGGTAACTCAGCTAGGATCTTTTAACCCTATGTATACAGTGTCAGGTCAGAGAGTGGCTAGACAAGGTTTTAAAGTAACAAACAATATTTTATTGAAGACAAACAACATGAAAGACACGACATACACTAACTAACTGAGAAATAGAAATGGAGAGCTTTGGGGGAATGGGTAATATGACACCTGGTCTTGTAGTCCTGGAGAGAAGAGGAGGTTGCAGGGAAGAAAGCTCAGCGCGGTTCGCTGAGGGGAGTTCACTGGACGAACCGACAGCAAGGTGGGATGGAAGTCCAAAGAGTTCCAGCAAGTAATCCAAGGAGGGAGGCAGACTCAGTTATTGGGAACTGAGAGGAAAACTTCACTGGACAGAGCGGCAGCAAGGCTGGATGGAAGCCCAGAGTGATCTGAGGAGGACTAGAAAATGGGGACTTTTTATAGGGTGGAGTTTACCTACAGGCCATCCCATGCTCGGTGAGAACAAAGGAAATTTGGAGCTGGACAAAGGAATTGGAAAAGGTCAGGTTTTACATGATGGGCTTAGCACTCGATGATAATAGTATGGCCAGTATTCAAATGGCCCAACATAAAGGAATGGCTCGGCCCGTGGCCGTGCGTCTTTGTAAAGTCGAACTGAGCAAGGCCGGTTTGCAAGAAGGTTTTTCCCTGAAGCATCAGAGAGGCTTAAGTTGCCTGCCTGAAATGGAGTTTGGAATGTACAACCATTAATGGCCATGCCTAAGACGTGCTTGTCCGGTGGATCTCTGCAAACACGTGGAGTAGGGTGGCAGAGAAAGGTCAGGCAAAGGCCAAATTGTTTGATATCAAGAGATATCTAGTGCTCTCACCAGACATAGCATAACCATGACAACAATCCCTTCCCTTCGTCCCATTCTTTGGATTTCAAAGCCTTTCTTTTTTGCTATGCACACCCCTCAAAAGGGTGTTCCCAGTTCCAGCTCAAGGGAGAGTCCTCTAAGAAGATCATGCACCAACAAGACTGTTCCGACAGCTCAAGAAACATGAAACATGAAACAATGCCAACCTAACCATCAGAAAGTCGCGTGTGCTTCGGTTGCCACCAGAGGGAGCTGTTTGTACAACATCAGAGCAGAGCGTTGGATAAACAGTCTCTCTTTTGAAGGACTATAGGAGAGAAAGCAAGGTATACTGGTTTCAGTGTTGCACTAGAACTCTGGGAGCCCAGGGTTCAAATTTACACTCGGCCATAGAATCATTGAGTTGGAAGAGGCCACAAGGGCCATCCAATCTAACCCCTCTGCCATGCAGGAATGCACCATCAAAGCATTCTCAACAGAAAGCCATCTCATAGAAACCGGCTAACGTTGCCTTGGGCAAGTCATACTCTCTCAGCTTCAGAGAAAGGCAATGGTCAAACTCCTCTGAAGAAATCTTTCCATGAAAGCCCAATGATAGGGTCACTTTTGTTGTGGTGGTGTGCCTTCAGGCCATTTCTGACTTATGGTGATCCTAAGCCAACATTGTCATCCTGCTTCAAAAGCAGATCAATGTTGTTGTTGACGCCTGCCTTCAAGTTGTTTCCAACTTAGGTGAACTGAATGGGAACCTATCATAGGGTTTTCTGGGTCTGAGAGTGTGTGATGCACCTGAAGTCACCAAATGGTTGAGCAGGGAATTGAACCCTGGTCTCCAGAGTTGTAGCCTAATGTTCAAACCACTACGTGACACCAGTACAGAGTCACCATAGAATTACCAAAAACTGGAAATGACTTGAAATCATACAACAAACTTGGTTTTTTTTAAAAAAAAAACGTTGAAGGGAGGCCCTTCTTATCATCCTGGCTCTCTCAGAAGCATTTTTAATTGGAAATTTAGGAAAGGACCTTCTTGGTGTCTATCCCCAGCTTCTGGAGAACTTGGCTTAAGAGAGGTCCAGTCTTATTTCCTTCCTGTTCTTCTTTCAGGTAGCATCTAAGCTGGGTTCTAGCAGAAAGGGTCTGTCATTTTCTTTGATGGGTTTTTGACTGTGGTTCCTAACATCTTTATCTTTATCTATATCTATATATAAATCTTACTACTGCTAATCACTTTGACTGTTATTTTGGTTTTGAAAGATTGGGTATAAAATTAATAAACAAATAATCAGGAAGGAAACCATGGTAGAAGTGGAAGTTCTACCGACTACGGCAGTCGATCTGTGGCCACCACATGCTGGGGACCACATGCTGGGGACAAACAACAGAGACTGTGGGACTTCACAGAGACATAAGGTTAGCCACTGTTTGAAATAGCATCTTTGATAAAAGTTTTGGATTTGGGGCCTTTCACACCACACAATTATAGGCCTATATTCCACTTTGAGAGTCACTGCTGTGTTCTGTGGAAATGTGGGATTTGTAGTTTAGAAAGGCATATTTAGAAGTCCTGACCTGAGAATTCTAATGCTTCTCCAAGCTAGAAACTCCAGGATTTCACATGGAATCATAGTGCTGTAATATAATAGCATGAAAAGTCCTGAGGAAGGAACTTCTCATATGCAGCGTTTCTGTGTCCAGCCACCAGGGGGTACTGATTAGCTTCTTTTCATTTCTTTATTTTAAAACATGCAAAGTATATGTAATATTATTGTCAGCCCTCCACATTTGCTAGGGTTATGGGTGCAAGAACCCTGCTAAAGTAGGGGGAGGGAGCACCCAGGATCCAAACCAGTTCAAGGAAAAGAGAGGAAAAGGGAATGGGTCTGAGGGGCATTGGGAGAGAGTTTGTGGTGCTCAGAAACTGGGCTGGGCTTCATCCTTAGCTGGCCAGGCAGCTGGTGGGTGAGGAGAAAGACCAGAGGTGGGTTTTTAAAGGGCTGTGCAGCCTGATCAGAACTACCAAGAGGGAAGGTTCCCCCAGAAAAGAAGCACCTGAGGTGGAGAGAGGGGTTGGAGAAACTTACAAATTGCTAATTCATGAACATTAAACCTGTAAAGGTGAAAAGCTGATTATATGTATCTAGATTCAGAAAAAGAACAAAAAGAAAGAAGTTGAGGGAGGTAATGATACCACTCTCTTCTGCATTGGTTAGGCCTCATTTGGAATACTGTGTCCAGTTCTGGGCACCTCAATTCAAGAAGGATATTGACAAGTTGGAACGTGTCCAGAGGAAGGCGACCAAAATGGTGAAGGGTCTGGAAGCCATGAAGCCCTATGAGAAGTGGCTTAGGGAGCTGGGTATGTTTAGTCTGCAGAAGAGAAGGTTAAGAGGGGACATGAGAGCCACGTTTAAATATTGGAAGAGATGTCATGTTGAGGAGGGAGCAGGCTTGTTTTCAGCTGCTCCAGAAACCAGGACAAGGAGCAATGGAGTCAAGCTGCAGGAAATGAGATTCCACCTGAACCTCAGGAAGAACTTCCTGATGGTCAGAGCTGTCTGGCAGTGGAATTTGTTACCTCAGTGGAGTGTGATGGGGTCTCCTTCTTTGGAGGTTTTTAAGCAGAGGTTGGATGGCCATCTGTTGGGAATACTTTGATGGGTGTTACTGCATAGCAGGGGGTGGGACTGGATGGCCCCTGGGATCTCTTCCAACGCTATGATTCTAAGTCATATAACCTAGCCATTGATCCAAAATTAAATGGTCAACACACCTTTCCAAAGGGCTTGGGTGTTGAAATAAGTCATAAGAATCTGCTGGCCTGTAGAAGAGAGGAGTCACAGAATTCAAGAGCTGGAGAGGATATTATGGGTTGGGTCACAGGAACTGAAAAGCATGTTAGCTTCTGCGATTCGTCCATATATGTAACCTTGTCCTTGCTATATATCCTCCAATGTTTCACAAAGTAAAACTAGGAACCACATAGCAAAACAACATTAGATGGTGGTCAAGATGGTAAACTTAATTAATGGGGAAAGATACACAAGGTGGGAGAGGTTTGAGCTTACAGAGAAGGGCAAGATTCTGCTCCCCCACTCCTCTTCCTCCCATTTTTGAATTAATTGAACGCAAAATACTTCTGTGCTTTAAACAGTTTGCATGAATGGAAGGAAGCTGAGGACAAAAGGGAAAAGAGAGAGGAGGAAAGAAAAACTGGGACATCTTAAAAGCTGCTGGAAAAGTAGGGTATCAGAGATTTAATGGGTCTGACTCTTCAAACTGTGACAATTGGAGAATATGTTGACCTTATTGTACTCGTTCATGGATCATCTTGTTGAACCATCTTGCTCAGTTGCAGCAGTCACAGCTATCCAGATTCTACTTCTGAGATGGACGAATAGTGGATTGTGTTAGTGGAATGCCATGTTTTTGTGTCTTCCAGCACCCCTTGCCCCCAAATGACCTCTAAGGATTATTGGGCTATATTTACCACATTCTGAGGTTCTCTGGGGAGGACCTGAAGACTCCCCTTTAAAGGCAGGAAGTGAACAGGAAGCACGCTCAAGCTGACTTTAAGGTTACTTCTCACTGTAACAAAAAGGTCTATGTTGGATGTAAAACCATCTAGGAGACATGAAAAATGAGGTTAAAATGCCCATCTACAGCCTCTAGAGGGCACTTGGGGGTAAGGAATTTGAGTTGCATAGGTTGTGTGGCTGGAGAATGAACCCTTTGATGGTTTCCCAGGGAGATAGTGTGCCCCCCTATCCTCTAGCAGTTCTCCATCCCTTGAAGAGCTCCAGTATGGGAGCAATCATCAGCTCTCCAGGTAATTAGTTTCATGGTCAAATTGCTCTTCAAATTGCTCTTTCAAAGTTCTCTGAATGTTCAGGTAAAACTGATCCTTCTGTAATCTGAGCCCCTTAGTTGTCTGGGATGGGAACAAAGAACAAATCTTTGTCATTTTCAGGACAGCCCTTTCATCAGTGTTAGCATTTTGCTATGCTCCATTTTCTCTTCACCAAGTTCATGCAGACTTTCCTTTTAGAGCTTGCTTTCTGAATCCCTTATCATATCTTCACCACCCTTCTTGGAACCAGTTCTAGCATGTCTTCATCCCTCCCAAAGTGTGGCACCAAGAGCTGGACAAGAATACTCTGGATCCATTCTGATTCTGTAAACTTAAGTGGGACTGTTACTTCCCATGATTTTGCACCAGTGGTTTGACTAACACTGAATTTTCAATATCATCATAATGTTAGCTCATACTTGGATTCAAGCTGGTGGAGTTCCCTTCTTTGGAGGTTTTCAAGCAAAAGATGGATGGTCATCTGTTGGGAATGCTTTGATGTGTGTTCCTGCATGACAGGGAGCTGGACTGGATGGCCCATGTGTTCTCTTCCAACTCTATGATTCTATAATTGTGTATATCAGGAATAGGATTGCCGGATCTCGTGACTTGGCCCCAAATCTCCGGTTCTCATAGGCCAACTCCAGGTGGGAGAAAAGAGTGAAAATTTTCCAGTTTTGGTGGGTTCATCTCTAGGCATGAAGCCTCTGATGGTTTCCCTGATGGTTGTGCACAAATCTACAGCTGTAGCTAGCAGAGCAACAGGTTGCCACAATTTGCAAGACTTAATTCATTTGTTGCTGTAACTTGCAAAGACTCTCCAGGAGCAATGTGTAAATACTTACCTTCCTCCTTCTCTCACAGTCATGACCTTTCCAAGGTGTACCTTCTGCTCTGCTCTGCACCCACCTTCTGACTAGAAGAAAGTAGGCTCAATTAAGTGATCCCCATCTCATTTCCCTAAATAAGTGAGAAGGAAAAAAACCCTCCTTTGTTGTAATTCACTTGGGGAAATGGAAGCCATGTGGCTGATTAGCAGTGTAGAGGAGGAATGCCAAGATATTTGTCAGAAGCTGGGGAACCAAAATTGACAGGAATACAGAATAGCCTGGATTAAAAACAGGGTTGGATCTTTGAGCTGGCTGGGATGTCTCTCACAGAATGGGTAGCTGGCATTGCTTCCAGTGGCTATTTGCTGCCTGCCTTATCTAGGGAACCTGACTGTTCAGTGGAAACAGATTCACCATCTGAGCAGAAGGAGGGCAGAACCTCTCCCTGAAAACTCTGGTCTTGCTAGACTCTCTGATGGAGGCATAATATCATTTCACCTTGGCCTGTGAAAAGTTGATTCAATTTGTTTCTTAATGTCCAATCAGGAAAAATATGTTCTCTCTGTTTTTGTGTTTGAGTGACAACCTGTGAGCAACTGTGGTTGGTTTTGTTGTTGTTAACTGCTGTCAAGTTGACTTTGACTTGTGGAGACCCTATGAATGAGAGATCTCCAAGTCACTCTATTATTACTCACCCTGCTCAGTGCTTACAGATTCAGAAATATGTCTTCCTTGATCAAGTCCACCTGTCTGTAATGTGGTCTTCCCCTTTTCCTACTGTCTTCTGCTCTATGAAGCAATGTTATCTTTTCTAGTGAGTCAGATGTTCTCAAGATATGGCCAAAGTATGACAGCCTCAGTTTAGACAACTTGGCTTCCTGGAGAGTTTAGGATTGATTTTCCCTAGGACCCATATATTTATCTTTTCAGTAGTTCAGGGTATCTGCAGAACTCTTCTCCAGCACTACATTTTGAATGAGTTGATTTTTCTCCCTGTCAGCTTTCTTCACTGTCCAGCTTTCATAACGATACAGAGAAACTGGAAATACAATGGCATGGAAAATCCTAACTTTAGTATTCAATAACATATCTTCATACTTCAAGATCTTGTCTAAATGCAAAATGCTTAATGACATCACCAAATGGATTCTCAGGCTTCAGACCTGGCTCTGGAAACCTCAGGGCCTGGAACACTTCTGAACTGGCAACCCTCTTTAAGCATGGATGTATTATTTGTTTTCTGGTCAAAGCTCTGGAAAAGGCAATGGCTGGAATTCTATATCAGGTACTTAGTTAAGTTACTTTCATATTCACAGTAACATGACCTGACTCCCCGCTACCAAACCTGACAGAAATGTCATTCATTCATGTTCTAATCACCAGCAAAATGGAGTTTCTTCTCCATGCCGCTGGTGCTTGATAAAGTAGGTTTTGTGTTCACCGTCTCTGCTTCATATTCACCACCACTACGTCATGTCTGTGACTCTGTTACCATAATTGTAAGTCCCCACTCCAACTGGTGTCAGCTGCATGGGGAAAAGGAGGTCTGTTCTACCAGTGATCAGATAATAGGTGCAAGATGTTTCCATCAGGTTTGGGGTGGGGGGACAGGCCAGGAGAGGTTATTCAGTTATGTAACCTTAACTAAGTAGCCAATGCAAGATTCCAGCTGATATAATAATTCTGACTCAGGAGACTGACATCCAGGAGACTGGAAGCCAAGCAGAATTTTGAATGTTCTGGAAAGGAAACAATAGACCTTGTTGTTGTTGTGTATCTCCAAGTCATTTCCAATTTATGATGATCCTAAGACAAACCTATCACAGTTTTTTTTCTGGGACTGAGAGTGTGTGATAAGCCCCAAGTCACCCAATGGGTTTCCATGTCTGAGCAGCAAATCAAGCCCTGGGCCATTTCTGCATTAGACTATTGGCCGGCCCCTCCCTGAACTACAAACCCCAGGATTCTATAGGATGTTGAAAGTGGAATGATAGCACTATAACAGTCTAGTGCAGAAATGACCCTGGTCTCCAGGATCATAGTTCAATGCTCAGATCACTGCACCATGGCTGGTTCTGTTGTAGACATTTAGATTTATAGCATCTCAAAGATGATTTCACTTTGTTTTGCGCAAGCTTTCAGTAGCCTGCAGCCTGCTTAGTCAGATGCACAAAAATCTTAACTGAATGTCATTCAAGTGCTGGTTGTTTATTTCATTCCCTCTTCTTCCATCCCAAGATGATTCTGATTCTCTAAATCTTGCTGCATTTAATACTGTTCCACTTGTGGGTGGTGTTAGCATGCATATTCTGGGCTGTGGGCCAACCAGTGGAAAAACCAGATTATTTGCAAAAGAAGGATTGGTCTTTCCCTTCTGGCAAATCTCTCCTTGTAGCTGAGGCAGGAATGTACAGGAAGAGACAAGGTGGAGGTCAAAGAGCTGGCTTCTCCTGTATTGGCAGGCAACATCTGTTTATTTCTCATTAATCTTGAGTAATTTCCTTCTGCAGAACTTGCCTGAGCAGGACAAGGGGAGAGCAGAAAGAAAAGGAAGGTGAGGAAAGGCAAACACCTTGGGAAAGTTACTTTTACAGACTATACCTTCTGGGAACACATAGGCCATTTACGGACTATACTTTCTGGGAACACATAGGCCATTTCTGCACTACACTGTTATAGTGCTATTATTCCACTTTTCACATCCTATGGAATCTTTGGGGTTGTAGTTTAGGGAGGGGCATTTAGATGGCCTCAGTAAATTACAAATCCCAGAATTCCACGGGATGTTGAAAGTGGAATAATAACACTATAACAGTGTAGTGCAGAAATGGCCATAGTCAGCAGTGGTAACAGTAACTTTCCAAAGCTGTGGGCCATCTCTACTTGATCTATCTCTATACATAGCAGATTAAAAAACTGTGGCCTGTGGGCTAAATGTGGACCTTGAACCTGACTTTTGTGGCCCCTGAAACCTCCCACTAGTCCCCGAAAGCCTCCAGTCCCCCCATTTGAAAAATAGTAATGTGATTTTCAGATAAGGTTTGTCTCACAATGGCACAGAAAGAACACAAATGCATGAAAATGCATACATTAAAAAATCCTACCCCAACTCCTACAGGGATGCCAGAAAGCTGTACTATCCCAAATATATATGTGTTCTGCTGCAGTCTTTCTTAAGATGCTGTCAGGAAGTTCCTTTGATAGGAACTGAAGAAGAAAATAGAGACATTTGACCTTATTTTGGGAGGGGGTGCACCTCATTGGGCTTCTGGTGGAAAATTGGCTTCTTGTAGATTTGAAATTGCCCACTATAGATGTATAGATACCGGTCAAGGACGATGCCTGCTCCTTTGTGTAGCCAGATTAAAGAAAGCAACTGTATTCTGTCAGTCCATCCCCGTCCTTTCTTGGCCAGTCAATCAGATCTCTCTGTGGCCATTTCCGCACAACACTTTTCTAGTGTGATCATTCCACTTGCAACTTCCTATGGAATCCTGGGGGCCCTCCTGGAACTGCAAACCCCAGGATTCCATAGGAGGTTGCAAGTGGAATCATCGCGCTAGAAGAGTGTCGTGCGGAAATGTTCTGCGTGTATGGGCTGGAACGGAAGCTGGTGGCCCAAACAGTGGGCCATTGCAGTTGGAGGGCCTGGGACTCCAAAGTGACCAAAAATAAATGCATTATCATGAATATGCAAGGATGGAAATTTTTTTTCTTCTACTGTCTGTTTCCTGGTTAAAAAATGGGCTTCCTAGCAACTGAGAGACCTCCTTGGGAGGAATGACAGATCAGAAAGACTTATTCACAGTTTTATTCCAGTGTTCAAATGTCCCACAGTGTCATGGACGATTTTTCTGCACAGAGAAACTCATGTGTTCTTTACGACAAAAACATGTGGAGAAAATGTGTTTTCTGAGCAGGAAACTTTTTTTTCTGTTTTTTTTTCACCCTAAAGCTAAAAACAAAACAAAACAAAAAAACCAACCCAGAAACACTCTGGGATGCTCAAATATTTATTCATTCATTGAATCTATATCCTGAGTTTCTTCTCTGTTGGGGTCCAAAGTGGGTTTAATATAAGATTAAATTACAATCTTCTTTTACAAGAAGTTGAAAAAGAATTAAATAACAATATTATTAGTTCAAAGCTTAAATCACTACACCACACTGATAATTAATCAGTCCCTGTGTCTATATTTCTTTCAGTATCCTGTTTTCCTTTCTTCTTTCTTTGCTTTGTGTTTTATTTTCTTTTTATAAAATATTGTAATTTTTATTGCATCTTGAAAAACTCTTAATAAAAATTATCTCTCTCCTTCTCTTCTTTGTGTTTGTGTGCGTGTGTGTGTTTAACAAAGAACTAGCATCATGTAGTGGTTTGAGCATTGGGCTGTGACCTTGGGTTTCAATTTCTTCCTTGGCTATGGAAAACTGCTAGGAGACCTAGGGCACATCACGCACTCTCAGCCACAGAAAACCCCATAATAGGTTTAGAGTTGTCATAAGCTGGAAAAAACTTGAAGGCATACTACAACAACCAATATATAAGAAGTGTGAAGCTCCGGCTGCTGGTCACATCAGTGATGGATGTGATCTTCCAAGCTGTGCTAGATCATGGTCTCCAGAAGCATCATGCCTGACAGTAGGGGCTCCCCTTGTCAAGCTAGTGGACACACCAATTCATGCTAAGTCCAAAGACTATACTGAGCCATGATTGAGACCAGCTGGTGTCTGCTTAGGAAGGGAGTGGCCACAGCAGGTCCCAAAGCTCTGGGAGAATTGCCCATTTTGGTGGAACCAGGGGGTGAGGACCGAGGTCCCCATATGGACACTATATTCTCTGCATCCAGACCTCTTGTTGAGTATGCAATTCTCTGATTCTATTTCTCTTGCTCATAGAAGACAAGAAGCCCAGTTTGAATCTTTGCCTATTTACTTCAAAGCCTTCCTGCATACTATTTAAAAGGACAGTACCACTTTTTGAGTTGACATTGGAACCACATATGATTCAGCTTTAAATACTCAACCCTTCCTTTTTTCTTACCTTGGTTGTTACTGTTGTTTTTAACTAATTTTTTTAAGCATACATTTAGATGTTGACATGGATTTTGATTTTTTTTTTCTTTTGAATTTTGAAAGTACTGAGAGCTTATTTTTGATCTTGGAGTGTCTGTGTTTTTGGTTAGCAAATGAATTTGTTTCTTCCTCTGATCTGAATACTGAATATGATTTCGTTTTTACTAATAAGACAATTGTGTTGGACAACATGAAGTTGGAACTTTAAAATTACTTGCCCAGTTGGATTTCTCCACTGTGCTGTTCTAATTCTAACATCTATGGGAAAATTCACAAGTTAACAAGGAGATCTCTTCTTATCTAATATTTTGAGAACACAACTTTATTGTTTAAGAAATACCAGGACTGTAATATTGTATTGCAGTACGGAGATATTGCAATGCATTGTAGTTTTGTTTTGTCTTGATCATATGTTTATCTATATCACCTTTCTTTGTTTATGTGTAGGCATGTATGTAAGTGTTGAATTTTATCTTTTTTCAATAAATATATATTAAAAAAAAGAAATACAAAAAATACTGAACAGGAACTATCATGGCTGCAATTGTGGATTGTGGCATTCCAACCAAAAAGGATGAAGAAAGTTCTGAAGATATACCTGAATACTTTTTGCATTTCCTGGATGAATTTAGACAAGCTAATTCATTTACTGAGAAAAAGTTTTAAGTGCTCTCAGAGCAGCTATCACAACCATCACAAGAGCTAAAAGATAGACTTGATGAAGATGAGAATTTTAAATCATAACAAATGGTTGAAATGGTAGGCTGGTGAGCAACCTGAGGGGGAAAAAGATGCACTACAATAGCTGGAAGAGATAACCTTTGACTCAAAAGTGCTTTAAGGTTGGATAAATACACAGAAAGTGATGGAGAGAGCAAATATAGTTGATTTTGGAAAGATGAAAAACCCAAGAGATGCCACAACTGTACAAGTAACCTTGAAGTTGAATGCCCAAAATTATGGTGACTTCACATCATGTTGGAGAATTTATGATAAGTGGCCTATAACTTACAAGAAGTTTTCCTCTGGAAAAAAGGAGAATAACAACTCATTGATGGACTTATTAGTGGTTAGACTTCCCAGGGGAAAGAAATATTTTTTCCAGCTGGACTAGTCCTGAAAAATTAATGTTTCTGTACAAGGACAAAAGACATAGGTTATGCATGGTTGCCCTGATAAAGAGCCTTTCAGGATTACTTATACATGACTCTATTTTAGGGAAAAAGAAAAATACAGAGAAGTTAAGGAGGAAATGAGTGTCTGTTCATGAAAATGGCTTATGATTTATGGCTTAGGTAAATGGCTTAGGGGGTTAGAAGGGTTGGTGGGTGGGGAGGATGGGTTACATTTTAGTGTTTCTAATGTATTTATATACTGTTGTAATGCCGATCCATTGGGAGAGGCGGGTATTTTTATTATTATTATTATTATTATTATTATTATTATTAATAATAATTATTATTAATAGTTACTTATATATGATTCTGTTTTTCAGGAAATGAAATATAGAAAGAAGTATAAGAAGAAGTAAGTGTCAGATGATGAAAATGATTCATGATTTATGGTTTATGAAAACAGTGCATGATCATGAATTATTAGAAATAAAAGTTATGAAAGGATTGAGAATATTTGATGATGAAAGATAGCTTTTTCCAATATTCCTTATTGTTAATTTCACATTTACTTTTTTTAGCCATCACAAGAAGAGTAGTTGGAAAATAGTTTTATTTTCTTTGTTGTTTTTATAAAAAAGAACAAACACTTCTTGTATTACTATATAGAAAAATATTATTTCAAGAACTACTAATTTTTTAATACAGAAGACAATAACAATAAGTTACTAATGATTAATTGTTAATCAATTAGTAAGCTTTTTAAATATGATTTTAACAGTTAAGTAGCAATTATTATTAATAATGTACTTATATTTATTCATTAGTATCACATATTCTAAGTTTAGCTTTATTATGAAGATAATAGGCAACAAGTATCCACCTGACATTTAGTTTATGCTTAAATGATTAGTTGTTACTATTGGATTATTGTTCACTTTTTAGTTATATGTAGTTTAGTGCTTTTCTGTAGTTTAGTTGGATATTTGCACTCTGTTTTCCTTTTTGTTAGTTTATTGTGGAGGTTATTTTATCGTTTGTTCTCTTTTGTGTTATTTTGTTTTTTGTATTGCTATTGTGTGTATTTTTATTTTGCTGTCTTTTTTGTTATTCCTTTTTATTATTCAGTAACAAAAACAAATACATAAGAAGTGCCGGAGGCACGTAGATTATTCAAATAACTCAGTTATTGTATATCTATAAGATATCTAATTAAACATATTGCTGGGCTTGTTATGCAAGTGTGTGGAATTCAGGAAGGAGAATTATTTGCATTCCTAATCCCAAAGAACTGTCATTATAAAGGCGGCATGGCAGGGAATTCTTCACATAACACAGCAAAGCACTCATTAAATAAAGCTACCATTAATAATAAAAAAGATTCTCCATCAATGTGATTACAGATCTTGATGGTAGTCTTTTGCCCTTGGCAACACACCCCAAAAAGGTCTGGTTGAACCAGTTAGAGAAAATTTAGCTGGATTATTTACATGCTCAGGGGAGAGAGAGAGGGACAACCTTTGGGCACTACGTTCTTACAGTGCTATTTTCCCACTTTCGACAACCTAAGGCCCCTGCCGTAACTGCAAACCCCAGGATTCCATAGGATGTTGAAAGTGGAATAATAGCACTATAAGAGTGTAGTGCAAAAATGGCTGGGGAGAGATAAGGAGAGAGATAGAGAACTTTGAAAATTTACTTTTCAGACTATAGCTCAGAATGCTGTAGTCACTATGTTCTGAGAACTGTGGTCTAAAGAAGTAATCATAGAATCATAGAATCATAGAAATGTAGAGTTGGAAGAGACCCCAGGGGCCATCCAGTCCAACCCCCTGCTATGCAGGAACGCCCTCAAAGCACTCCTGACAGATGGCCATCCAGCCTCTGCTTAAAAACCTCCAAAGAAGGAGACTCCACCACAATCCATGGAGGCAGCAGATTCCACTGCTGGAAAGCCCTGACTGTCAGAAAGTTCTTCCTGAGGTTCAAGAGGAACCTCCTTTCCTGCAGCTTGAATCCATTGCTCCTTGTCCTGGTCTCTGGAGCAGCAGAAAACAAGCCTGCTCCCTCCTTGACATGACATCTCTTCCAATATTTAAACATGGTTATCATGTCCCCTCTTAACCTTCTCTTCTGCAGACTAAACATACCCACCTCTCTAAGGGCTTTTCCGCACTTTGGAAAGGAAATGGGGCAGTCCGTTACTCACCAGAGTGGCACATTCCCCCCCCCGACAATCCACGATGATCCGGAGCAGTGTGCGCCTGCACTACACACTCTCTGGTGACAAAAATGGAGGCTTCTGATTGGCGGAGGCTCTCCACCAACTGGAGAAGCTCACCAGCCGGAAGCCCGCCCCCGGAAGATCTGCAGACTTGCACTGGCGTGAGCCTGTAGATCTGTACTTCACAGAGCGACGGATTGGAGCGCACTGCACTATTGAAAGTCCTCTTTTAATCGGTTTTTCAATAGCAAGGGCGACCACCAGTTCTGGGCGTTCCGGAGCGGGCTGAAGTCCGGGCAAACAGTAAGTAGTCCGAACTCAGTTCTCCCCAAATGCGAACCTCCTTGCAGCAGGACGCACCGCCCCATTTTAAAAACCAAGTGCGGAAAAGTCCTAAGTCTATCATCATAGGGCTTCATGGCTTCCAGGCTTCTCACCATTTTGGTCGCTCTCCTCGAACTTGCTCCCACTTGTCAATATCCTTCTTGAATTGGGGTGCCCAGAACTGGACACAGTATTCAAGATGGGGTCTAACCAAAGCAGAGTAGAGTGGTACCAGTACCTCCCTCAATCTAGACACCATACTCCTATTGATGCAGCTGAGAATTGCGTTGGCTTTCTTGGCTGCCGCATCACACTGCTGACTCATGTTCAGCTTGTGGTCTATGAAGACTCCTAGATCCCTGTCACATGTACTGCTATCCAGCCACGTGTCCCTCATCCTATATTTCTGTATTCCATTTTTTCTACCTAAGTGTAGGACCTTACACTTCTTAATGTTTCTCAAGCTCTAGCAATCATAAGTAGCAATAAATTCGAGACTTCCTATCTTTGGGGTGTGACTTCCTGTCTCTGCCTTGGTAGATCATTCAGTTGTGATGCACAACCAGACATGAGCCATACATATGTATGCCATCTCAGGCTGTGGATCTATTTTGCCCAAATGGTCCCATCCTGACTGGCTCTTTGGAATCTCTGGGCATAGTCTTTCCGTGTATTCAATTCCTTTAGCTAGAGCAGTGGTTCTCGTCCTGGGATCCGTGTACCGTGGAAGTCCACAGAGCCCTCACAGCAGAGCCAAGAAGCCCTGCTACTGGACACCACCACCAGCAGCAACAACCACAGGGATGTGACAGCAGAGGGGGTGGGTGGGTGCTGAAACTGCTTCTTTGTTTGCAAATGAGGGAGTAGTTTGTGTATGTGCACATGCCTGCTGCCATGCCCCTTTCATCAGGGATGTAGCAGCAGAGAGTGTGGGCACCAACGGACATGGCAGCAGGCACCCAAACTCCTCCCTTGTTTGCAAACAAGGGAGCAATTTCATTTCCCACACACCCTCTGCTTCCACATCCTTGACAAAAGGAGCACGGTGCGGGAATGTACACACAACTACTATGACTCTGGAGACGAGAATCTGACTCTCCACTTGGCCATGGAAACCCACTGGGTGATCTAAGACAAGTCACATTCTCTCAGCCTCACAGAAGGATAAAAAGCAACAAATCTTACCAAGAAAACTCCCATGATTGGTTTGCCTTAGGGTTGTCTCAAATTAGTTTTCGAAGGGGAGAGACCTGATGGCTAGAAAGAATCTCCCCCCATCAATGTCATTTTGTTGTTGTGTGTCTTCAATTCATTTCTGATTTATGGCAACCTAAGATGAACCCATCACAGGGATCTTTTTTTTAAAAAAAATTCTTCAGAGGGGCTTTGCCTTTGCTTTCCTCTGAGGTTGAGAGAATGTGACTTGTCCAAGGTTATCTGATGTCTGAGTGGGGGTTTCAACCCTAGTCTCCAGAAGGTTTTAATAAATAAATAAAAAATATTTTAATCTTTAAATCTAAATAAATATTTAAATATTATGTTAGGTCTCATGGTCCCCGGCAATAAATTATATTTACAGGGGTCCCTGATAAAGGAAAGATTAAAAACCACTGATTTGGAGAATGCAGGAGGTAAATTTGGGACCTTCTGTCCAAGGGCTATACACTTACCAGAGCAGTATTAAATGTTCTGTACAAGTCCCAGAATTCCCTAGTTGTCATGGTCAGGAGAAGGCTCCAAGCTTCTCAATCTCCTGATTCTTCCCACTACAGCAACAAAAATTGTGTGCTTGTATGTGTAGATAAAAGTGAGGATAATACACTTAGAAGGCTCTGGGAAATTGAGTTGTTATTAATGTTGTGTGTCTTCAAGTCATTTCTGGTGGCCATAAGGTGAACCTATCATGGGGTTTTCTGGGGGATGTGAATATGTGACATGCCCAAGGTCACCCATTGGGTTTCCATGGTCAAGTGGGGGATCAAACTCAGGTCTCCAGAGATATAGTCAATATAGTCAATGCTCATACCACTACGCTATGGCTTCCATATACATCACTCCCAACTGTCTTAGTTCGGCAGGGACAGGCTCGATTAGGTTTCTGTTGACCTACTTTTTCAGCAGCTGTTAAAATGTCCCAGTTTCTTTCCTCCCCTTCCACTTTCCGTCTTTGACCTCAATTGATTTCAATTGCTGCAAACTGAATTCAAAGCACAAAAGTAGTTTTCACCTCAATTAACTCAGCAGTGGGATGTAGAGGTGAGGGAGCCCTAGTCTCCCCAGTAGACTCAGACAAAATCAAACTGCTGCAACCTCTCTTCATTTGTGTGTTCTTTTTTTAATGTAGGCCATCTTGACCACATGCTGATGATGTTTAGAATCATAGAATCATAGAGTTGGAAGAGACCCCCTGGGGCCATCCAGTCCAACTCCCTGCCACGCAGGAACACACATCAAAGCACTCTGAACAGATGGCCATCCAGCCTCTGTTTAAAAACCTCCAAAGAAGGAGACTCCACCACACTCCACTGAGACAGCAGCAGCAGCTTCCATGGCTGGACAGCTCTGACCATCAGGAAGTTCTTCCTACGGTTTACGTGCAATCTCCTTTCCTGCAGCTCAAATCCATTGCTCCTTGTCCTCATCTCTGAAGCAGTGAAAAACAAGCACCCTCCCTGTTTGATATGGCATACATTCAGATATTTAAACATGACTATCATATCCCCTCTTAACCTTCTCTTCTGCAAACTAAACATATCCAGCTCCCTAAAATGCTCCTCATAGGGCATGGCTTCCAGACCCTTCACCATTTTGGTCACCCTCCTCTGAACACAGTCCAGACATGCTTGGCCATATATATCCTATTTTTCCTCTGCAAAATGTTGGATGGTGTGCCCAGCACCACTCTGTTTGACCACAGATGTGAAGGTGGCCAACCTGGACTATCCATGGCTTTCCAGGGACACAGGAAGAGAAGGTCTTTCCCATCACCTGCTTTTAACTGGAGTGTTACCTTGTTTACTGGGGGTCCCAGGGAGGGACACCTATACACGCTCTCAATTAACTAATTTTGGGGAAATTAGCCAGATCACAAGTTAGCAATGCGAGAATCAGGGAATCGCAGTGGAATCTTTTACCCAATGTCTATGGGATCAGGCCAAGTCAAGAAGCAAGCCAAGTTAAAAGAATAATTGAGATTTTTATTAAATACAGACAAACAGTGTATGCAACACACGCGCTCAGATAACTATAGAAAATAAAGGTTGGAGTGGGACAGAGGGATTTAGAGAGGGATTGTTGAATTGGGTGATACGACACCTGTCCTGAAGGCCGGAGAGGTCACTGCGAAGGTCCGAAGTTGCGCAGTCTCAGCTATTGGAGCTGAGGGGAAGCTCGCCAAGCAAAGTGGCAGCAAGACGGGATGGAACTCAGGAGCGATCCGAGAAAGGTCTCGAAATTGGGGGGTTTTGTAGGGAGAAATGTAACTGCGGGCTATTCCATATCCAGTAGTACAAGTAGTACAAGTGGCCAATGGCGGGAGGAGTAGAATCAATAGTACAGGACTTGCAGGAAGGGTCCAGGGACTTAAGTGTCTCTACACTAATGCAAGGAGTATGGGAAACAAGCAGGATGAGCTTGTACTCCTAGTACAAGAAAATAAATACGATTTGATAGGCATCACTGAGACCTGGTGGGATGAGTCTCATGACTGGAATACAGGAATAGAGGGGTATAGCCTATTTTGCAAAAATAGACCAAACAAGAAAGGAGGAGGAGTAGCCTTGTATGTCAAGGATGTTTTCACCTGTGGAGAGATCCAGGACTTAAACCCAGAAAGCCAGGTAGAGAGCATATGGGTAAGAATTAAGGCAGCGAGAAACAATAGGGATATTCTGGTGGGGGTTTACTACAGACCTCCAACCCAGGCTGAGGACTTGGATGACGCCTTCCTCAACCAAATGACTGCACATTCAAAGAGGAGGGATACAGTAATAATAGGAGATTTCAATTACCCGGATATATGCTGGCAGTCAAACTCTGCCAAGACAGCAAGTTTCTTGCTTGTCTTGCAGACAACTTCATGGTCCAGAAGGTGGAAGAGGCCACAAGGGGATCAAATATTCTAGATCTGGTCTTGACCAACAGGGATGACCTTGTGAATGAGGTAGAAGTGGTTGGATCTTTAGGGGGGAGTGACCATGCCCTGTTGGAATTTAGCATTCAGTGGGAAGGAGAAGATAAGGGTAGCCAGACACTCATCTTAGATTTTAAAAAAGCGGACTTCTGTAAACTTAGGGAGCTGCTGGCTGGAATTCCGTGGTCAGGAATAGTTAAAGGGAAAGGAGTTCAGGAGGCATGGGAGTTCCTTAAGAAGGAGATACAGTCTAAAACTGTGCCAATAAGGAGGAAAAATGGAAGGCATCTGAAGAAACCAGAATGGTTAACTAAAGAACTCTCAGCTGAGCTAAGAGTTAAGAGAAACATGTATAGGAAATGGAAGAAGGGGGAAACCATCAGAGAAGAATTTAAGCAAGTAGCTAGGAGATGTAGGGAGGAAGTCAGAAAGGCTAAAGCACAGAACGAGCTTAGGCTGACCAGAGACATTAAAAACAATAAAAAGGGTTTTTTTAAATATGTCCGCAGCAAAAGGAAAAAGAAGGAGACAGTAGGGTCGCTACGCAGAGAAGATGGCGAATTACTCACAGGGGGGAGAGAAAAGGCAGAACTACTTAACACCTTCTTTGCCTCCGTATTTTCCCAGAAGGATACAAGCACTCAGCCTGGCGGTTGGGGAGCAGAGGAGGAAGCAGGAGAAATGAGGCACATAATAGGTAGAGAGGTGGTACAGGAATACCTGGCCACAGTGGATGAATTCAAGTCTCCAGGGCCAGATGAATTGCATCCTAGGATATTAAAAGAGCTGGCAGAGGTCATTTCGGAACCGCTTGCTATAATTTTTGAGAAATCTTGGAGGACAGGAGAAGTTCCAGCAGATTGGAGGAGGGCAAATGTTATCCCCATCTTCAAGAAGGGAAAAAAAGAGGACCCAAATAATTATCTCCCAGTCAGCCTGACATCAGTACCTGGAAAGATCCTGGAGCAGATCATTAAGCAGTCAGTTTCTAATCATTTAGAAAGCAACACGGTAATCACGAGAAGTCAACATGGATTTCTCAAAAATAAGTCATGCCAGACTAATCTTATCTCTTTTTATGATAGAGTTACTAGCTTGCTAGATGAAGGGAGTGCTGTGGATGTAGCATATCTCGATTTCAGTAAGGCCTTTGACAAAGTTCCCCATGACATTCTTAAAACGAAGCTAGTAAAATGTGGGCTGGACAGGGCTACTGTTAGTTGGATTTGTAATTGGTTGACCGACCGAACCCAAAGGGTGATCACGAATGGCTGCTTTTCATCCTGGAGAGAAGTGACTAGTGGGGTGCCACAGGGTTCTGTCCTAGGCCCAGTGCTGTTCAATATTTTTATCAATGACTTGGATGAAGGAATAGAGGGCATGCTCATCAAATTTGCAGATGACACCAAATTGGGAGGGGTTGCTAATACACCAGAGGACAGGATCAAAATTCAAAATGACCTGGATAGATTGGAGAGCTGGGCCAGGGCGAACAAAATGAAATTCAACAGAGAGAAATGTAAGGTCCTACACTTAGGTAGAAAGAATGGAATCCACAAATATAGGATGGGGGACACATGGCTGGATAGCAGTACGTGTGAAAGGGATCTAGGAGTCTTCATAGACCACAAGCTGAACATGAGTCAGCAGTGTGATGCGGCAGCCAAGAAAGCCAATGCAATTCTTGGCTGCATCAATAGGAGTATGGTGTCTAGATCGAGGGAGGTACTGGTACCACTCTACTCTGCTTTGGTTAGACCCCATCTTGAATACTGTGTCCAGTTCTGGGCACCCCAATTCAAGAAGGATATTGACAAGCTGGAGCAAGTCCAGAGCAGGGCGACCAAAATGGTGAGAGGCCTGGAAGCCATGAAGCCCTGTGAGGATAGACTTAGAGAGCTGGGTATGTTTAGTCTGCAGAAGAGAAGGTTAAGAGGGGACATGATAACCATGTTTAAATATTTGAAGGGATGCCACGTAGAGGAAGGAGGGGACTTGTTTTCTGCTGCTCCAGAGACCAGGACAAGGAGCAATGGATTCAAGCTGCAGGAAAGGAGATTCCACCTGAACCTCAGGAAGAACTTCCTGACAGTCAGGGCTGTCCGGCAGTGGAATCTGCTGCCTCGGAGTGTAGTGGAGGCTCCTTCCTTGGAGGTTTCTAAGCAGAGGCTTGATGGCCATCTGTTGGGATTGATTTGAGGGTGTTCCTGCATGGCAGGGGGTTGGACTGGATGGCCAGTGTGGTCTCTTCCAACTCTGAATTTCTATGATTCTATGATTCCATACTTGGGTAAAACAATGAGTTTCGGGCACAAGACAAAGCTTTGGAAAAGTCAAAATTTAGCATGATTGATTTAGGTTCGAATTGACAAAATTGACAAAATTGACAAAAAAAAACCTATGCAAATACGCGATGCTTGACAGTTGAATATCCAGCTTGCCAAGTTGTCTGCTCGGGGCAGGGAGTTCTTTGTAAGCAGCGTGCATACATAATGAGGGTGTTTGCAGAGACCTCTCCTAAAGCGGTGATCTGACTATTTCTGGCCTGCCTGTATTGTGTTGGGATATTGCAGCGTTTATTGGCTGAGCCTAGTTCTGTGCTTGTCCGGGGGCCTCACAAACATGTGGAGAGAGGCGGTGGAAGAGAGTCAAATTATTGATATCAAAATGATAACTATGTCACCTTAAGTGTGGTCCAGCCATGGCAGTAACAGGAGATAAGAAGGACTGAAACTTCAGTAACAGGAGATAAGAAGGACTGAAACTTCCAATTTCTACATGCAAAGCTGTTTTGCTTTTCTGCTGACCTTTGGCTTTCCCCAAACAGGAAACTGGCCTATTGTGCTGTTTTGTGTTGTCTATGCTGCTTTTGTTATAATTGTTATTTATATCTTTACTTTAGGATTTAAAGTGGATTGCAAGCAAAGATGGCTAAAAGAAAAACAAAAATACCTAAAATCTGTACCATACAAATGTTAAATATGCAATTAAATGATCAAAAGATAAAAAGCTGTTTAAAACAGAAAGTACTGTAATGAATAAAAAGAGACAAGTCAGCACATTGTAGAGGGATCATTCCTGCTAAGCAATCAGACCTCAAAAGCCTGTTGCAATAAAAATGTCTTTCTTTTCCCACAGAAAAAATAGTAAGTTGGATGCCAGGCTAACCAGTCTGTGTAGGGAGCTCCAGAGTCTGGAAGAAGCCACTGAGAAGGCCCTCTTCTTGTTACCACCAGATGTACCTGTGGGAAGGTGGGGCACAGAAAAGCCCTTCCCCCAGAATGGTCCCTCAGATAACCTGGATCTGAAGTATAATATTGACTGATAGAGACTTTCCGTGTGCTAATGTCATTATACAGTCTAGTCACTAGGTGGCACCAGACTTAATTGTATGTGACAGGTATCAGGAGTCATTCTCCGGGAAAGAGTGGCAATATAGTTTTTGCCTTATGTCTGTGATACTTTCCTAGGCCTTTTGTAGACCCTGTGGCAGCTTGTGACTCTGACATCAGTGGAGTGTTGAATCTATTCCAAGTATTGCTCCAGACTTTCAAGGCACTACCCAAGTGGCTGAACCTGTTTTATTGTTGAAAGCTGCTCAAAGCTATATGCCTGAAAATCTTGGATAAGTTTTTTTTTTTAGACCATAGCTCCCAGAATGCTCCAATCGGAATAGCCAATGGAAGTTGTAGTCCAAGAAAGGAACTTTTAGGAGGTCTCCTCCTCTCTTGTCTGTCACCAATGGCAGCCATTACAGCAGGCTGCAGAGGAGATGGACCATGTCACCAGCTCTGGTGATGGACTGCTTGTATTTTTTTCCCCTCTTCCCTCTTAGTGGCTTATTCTTTTTGTGCATGACTTCTTAGATGAGGCTGTGTGACTATAGGTCTCTGTCCAAACCATGTAAACTTTTTGGTTGTGGTACAAGGAAAATGATATAGATATCATAAAATAAATAAGGGCAATAGATCTTAAGATAGTGGGAGTTATGTCTCAGTCTTGTTGACAACCTTTCTAATATTGGGAACCCCACTATGCATGGATGGACCAGTTTTTCTCTGAAACTGGGTTGCTAGAATCAAGGAAGCATTTGGGGGGAAAAAAGAAAAGAAAAAAATAGATTTGCGTGTAAAAAATTTTGGCCAAGAATTCCAGTCCCGGCAGTGGCTCCAAATTCTTTGGCATGTGATCAAGATTCAACTTCTTCTTCATTTTTATTTCTGTCTTCCTGAGGTGTAAGCTTAATTTGAGTTCCAGTGAGAAACAAGGAAGATCCAACAAACTTGAAGTCTGCCCCCCTGCAATGTAGCCTTACTGCTAAAGTAAGCATCTAAAGAATTTATCTCTCTTATGTTTCAAAAACTTGCTTCTCTTGCTGTGCAACAGAGAAGAATTCATTTTGATTTAAGAAAGGTGATAAATGAAGAATCTAGGAGAATGCAGCTAATGAGAAAGCAGGACCGTTAGAGCACCCTGCTACATGTGAGGAGGGAGAACAATGTGGCCAGAATTGTCTATTGAGTCAACTATTGAATGGTGAGTCAATATATGGATAGAACCCATGGATTCAATGGATCTGGTATAGTTGGGACTGGAAAGTCTCAACTTGCATTGTCCTAATTTATGTTTCTCCAGAAACGAATGAATGAATGAATTTGTCACCAACAATGCATAGGGAGAGAAAGCAACTGCAATCCTTGCATTACTGGAAGGAAGGGATTTGACTGTTGGACTAGGACTCCAGGAGACCAGGGTATGAATCTTCACTTAGCCATGGAAAGTGTTAGACAGGGGCTTATGAGGGGGAGAAAGAAACTTAATTCCTGCCATTGCTTGGAGAAAGAACTGTCCTTTGCCTGTTTAGAATAGAGGTATGGGGAGGAAGAAATTGGAATCTTGCTGTCCTCAAAGGAGTGCATTTTCTTTGCCTCCTTATGCAAAAGATTGTGAAGAGGAGGAGGAAGAAATTGGATTCTTACCTTGGAGAAAGAGACTTCCTTTGCCTGCTTAGAAGAGAAGTCATGAGGGGGTGAAGACACTGGAATCTTGGGGGCTTTATGGTTGGAAAAGTTCTTCTCTTTTTCCTTGGGTGGCAGTTGGATGAGCAATTGAGGTCTTATCATATGAAAGGGATAGTCTTTAGTCTAGAAAAAAAGTATTTGGTCTGAACAGGGCTACTGTTGGATTTGTAATTGGTTGACTGACCGAATCCAAAGCTTGATCACCAATGGCTGCTTTTCATCCTGGAGAGAAGTGACTAGTGGGGTGCCACAGGATTCTGTCCTGGGCCCAGTGCTATTCAACATCTTCATCAGTGATTTGGATGAAGAGTAGAGGGCATGCTGATCAAATTTGCAGATGACACCAAATTGAGAGGGGTTGCTAATACACCAGAGGACAGGATCAAAATTCAAAATGACCTGGACAGATTGGAGAGCTGGGCCAAAGCTAACAAAATGAATTTCAACAGAGAAATGTAAGGTCCTGCACTTAGGCAGAAAAAATGGAAGGCACAAATATAGGATGGGGGACACGTGGCTGGATAGCAGTACGTGTGAAAGGAATCTAGGAGTCTTGGTAGACCACAAGTTGAACATGCATCAGCAGTGTGATGTGGCAGCCCAGAAAGCCAACATGATTCTAGGTTGTATCAATAGGAGTATGGTGAAGGGTCTGCAAGCCATGAAGCCCTATGAGGAGCAGCTTAGGGAGCTGGGTATGTTTAGTCTGCAGAAGAGAAGGTTAAGAGGGAACATGATAGCCATGTTTAAATATTTGAAGGGATGTCACCTGGAGGAGGGAGCAGGCTTGTTCTCTATCAGTACAGAGACTAGGACAAGGAGCAATGGATTCAAGCTGCAGGAAAAGAGATTCCACTTGAACGTCAGGAAGAACTTCCTGACGGTCAGAGCTGTCCAACAGTGGAATATGCTGCCTGAGAGTGTGGTGGAGTCTCCTTCTTTGGAGATTTTTAAGCAGAGACTGGATGACCATCTGTTGGGAATGCTTTGATGGGTGTTCCTGCATAGCAGGGGGTTGGACTGGATGGCCCCTGGGGTCTCTTCCAACTCTACGATTCTATGATCTAGGGATGGGACAAATCCAGAATTTTCTGAATCTGAATCCAGATCCAAATCCCTGCAAAGTTCTGACAATCCACATATCTTGAATCTTTCAAATCCCTTTTTAAAAAAGAGTTTAAGGCTTTTTCCACATGGGGTTAAAAAACGGTGTAGATTCGACCTCCACAGAGGTCGTCTACAGCCGTTATGCGAATTGGGGTGGATTACTCGAGAGTAAATCCACACGCCAATCCGCAGTCGAGCACCCACAAGTGGTGGCGCCGTGTCCTTTTGAAAAACCACATTTTAAGTGGTTTTTCAAAGGCACGGGGCGTCCAGCCCCGCGCAGCCCCGTCACAGCGCCTATATGAATTTATGGAAGCGCAAAAAGGCATCCCTGCAAATTGGGCAGGGGGGTGGGATTTCCGGCTGGCGAGCTTTTCCGATTGGTGGAGAGGCTCCGCCAGTCCAAATCTGCCATTTTGAGCGCTGCTGGGCGCCAAGGACGCCGCAGGACGCTGCTGCATGTAGAGCAGCGAAATGCGCTGCTCCGCACGGTGACGGAACAAGGTAAGCCCGTTTTGGCGTGGTTTGCCCCGTTCCACCACCCGCGTGTGAAAAGGGCCTAAGAGGCAACTTTTTTTTTCTTAAAAAAAACTTTTAAAACCTTTTTTTGAACAGAACTTTTTAAAAAATAACCTATTTTTTGGTTGCTGAATTTGAAAGATTTGGTTCGCCTATTTTTGTACAGGGATTCAGATTTGCTAATCTCGAATCCTTGCTGAGGATTCGAGGATTCAGTTGGCCCTTTTAAAAATTGTTTGTGGATTGAGTAGAATCACTCAGTTTGTGGCTCCTTCAGTGGTCCTGAACAATTCCCCACAAAATTGCCTCTCTCTATTTTTGTCAATCTCAGTTTAAACCATGAATCCAGGAAGGCAACCCTGACATAAATTGAGGCCCTTTCCACACAAGGCGAAGGAATTGCTCCATGCCGTTACCTACTGCTTCTTCTGGAGTCCGAAGCAACGCGGGCTATCCCTGAAGCCCTTCCACAGGGCTCCTGCTTGGTCCAGTGCAAATCAGAGCAGTGTGAGGTCTGTAGATCCGCACTGCTCTGGCTTCCAAAATGGTGGCTTCTAGCTTCCAAATGGTGGCTTCCAGCTTCCAAAATGGCGGCTTCCGGTTGGTCATGGGTTCCGACCAACCGCTGAAACTCACCACGCCTAAAGCCCACCCTCCACAGATCGCAGGCTCGCATTGGTGCAAGCCTGCAAATCTGCACAAGGGAACAGGAACGCAATGGTGTGTTCCAGGAAAATAAAGGCCTGTTTTTTCCGGTCTTTCAAAAACACGCTGGAGGACCACTTAGGATCATCTTGGAGTGGACTGAGGTGTGGATCTCCTGTAAGTAGTCTGCTCCTAGTCCACTCCAAGGTGCAGACGACCTCCCTGCTAGGACGCACTGCCCCGTTCTAATTGCCTGGCGCAGAAAGGGCCTGAGACAAATTTGTATGACTTTTTTGGAGGGTATTTTAGTTACTTTGAGTCCTGGTTTGAGGAGGAAGAGAATAAATAAATAAAGATGATGATAATGATTGCTTCTTTCCTGTTGTTTCTACAATCTTTCACAACCTTCTTTCTGACCATGCTTTGTCTCTCCAACAAGAAGATGGTGAGTTAAGAATGAAGCTGCTATCTTACCTAATATCTGTCAGCCTAATATCTAATGCACGTGTGATTGTAAAATTTATTAGTAAACTTTTCTTAAGTTTGTAACCAGAAACTGCCTGTCTTGTTTTGCTTTCCAAGTCAGTCTCAGTTCAAGGAAGACGCACAGAGATTAGGACATGCTTTTTCTGCAGCTCTGCTAAAAGAAGGCTGATTCCTAACAGTTTTAGCTTTCATAGAATTTTCCCCAAAGGGCTAACACCTTGGGAATATTCAACTCCCAACAGAAAGACTATTAGAAAATATATTTTTAAAAATGATTGAAAAACAGATTTCTTTAGTTCTTGGAAACTGTGATGAGGAAAACCCTAAATGGACAAGAATCTTCATAGTTAGCAATTGTTTGCACAGAAAATGGTACAGACGATTATATTTCCTCTCAGAAAACAAGTTTCCTATATAGAAAAAAAATTGCTGTTTCTGCAAAGAAAACTTGTTTTCTGTACAGAAATGTTATTGTCTGAGCAGGAAAGTGTATTTTTTTGCCCTGAATAATTCCCGAAAAACAACTGTGCAGGTTTTTTCACTACTTTTTTCACCATGAGGAGAAAAACAGTAAAATTATTCATTCTTGCCTTTGAGAACAAAATTTAGAAGGAGTTACATTCTTAAGTAGTTAGATATGTCTGGAATACTTGCCTAATGTACCTAGTAAGAGTCATTCAGAACTGCTTTGTCTTTGGAGTGTCATCTATTTTGACATGTATATTGATCGTCAGAAATAGTTTAGTTCTCGTCATTACCAATGGCATTTGTCATCATCTTCAGTTTAGGTTTTTCCTCCTTTGGAGCTTCAGGAAGGATCATTCTCTATTCCCATCTTGAGATTGTATTCCCTGCTGGTCTCTTGTCTAAATACTGCAAGACACCCCAACCTTACTGAGCCACTGAAATTAGAGGTGATCAGATGAGTTTAGGATGGTGTGATGATATCAGTCACTTTAAAAGAGCATCACATACCAAATCTGGGCTTTTGGGTGAGTGGAGAAGGGAACAGGAATGCAAAAGACAAGTGTAGAAAAAAATGTTCCTTTTCCTCTAGCATGGGGTGGACAAGATGGGGGCCCCAGAATGTTCTTATGGCTCTCCAGACTCTTCAGTCCACTGTTTCTCTTTCTCCTGGAGCAGCAATTCACCTATGTTGTAGTGCCTCCTTACTCTCTACTCTACTGTACTGCTTTTTCAGAAGCAGGAGTAGAATTCCAGTTTTTTCTGGATTACTTATTTTTGGCAGTCTGCACAGCCCCCTGAAGGCTCCAGGACTGAAAATTCCCCCCCTGGACACAGTGTGGTTGTCCAGTCCTGGCCTGGTAGCACTTGAACCCTCATCTCTGGCTGCTGCCCAAGTCTCTTAAACCAATTAATACCTTAGCTAATTTTTAATACACATTAATTCTATAGCAAATTACCAAGCTTTAAAATTTTAAAATTTTAAGCCTAACTCCATTGCTGGTATGCGTGAGAAGGTCAGAAAATCTCCTGGCTATGTCCCTGTAGCCCTACACAGACCAATGGCATCACTTACTGAGACCTCCAGAGAACTCCAGTGGATCTCGGCAGAAGATGTCCTTGGTCTGCATCTGGTTACAGAGACAAAACTAGATGCTTCTGTCATCTCCTCCACTCTCCATCAGTAGGACAATGGCTATGGAAGTCATGTTAGCACAACAGTGAGCCCTGGGAATGGTGACAGAGGTGCTGTAGTGGAGGTCTACATGTGGAACTCTTCAACTGTGCTCAATCATGAAGGATCTCAGCCATTGTGTCTCTCTGGTTGCCCTTGATGCACATGCTGTTTTCTATCCTTGACTGCATAGCAACAACATTCTTCTCTCTATGGTTGTTGTTTAAGCTCTTGTATCATGGCAGCTGTATGTGCCTTCTGTAAAATCTCTCTGGCCACAGACCTGTAGGACTCCATCACCTCATCAGTCCAACTATATAGACCCATGGAATAAATGGGATATATTGACTCTTGATTCAAAGACATAACATAGAGCAGTGGGTGGTCAAAGTGCAACACATAGGTTGCATGTGGCTCCTGTGCTCAACTTTTGGAGCCCCTGAAGCCCCCCACCAGTCTCCTGAAGCCTCTCAACTGTCCCATTAAAAAAAAAAAAAACAACAGCAGAATTTTGGACAATTTTTAGTTTAAAATCACATAGCCTTTCCCCCAAAATTCCTGAAAACAAACAAAATGCTCTCACTTTGTACAAATACCCCAGAATCCAACTCTGGCCATTTCTGCACTTTGTAGAGTTACAATCCCGGCATTGCCACTAGCATGATGGTAGCAGGTTAGAAATGCTGTTTTCCTCACCCTTCTGCCTTCAGCTGATGAGCAGCAGTATTGCCACTGATGTTCCTTTTGCAGTACAGTGTCCTTGACTCCTCCTGTGCCATGCCTTCACCCTACCCCACAGTTCCTGATTGGGCATTTTTTTTGGGGGGGGGACATTCTTCTTTGGAAGCCATACTAACACAACACCGTTGTAACCACACTACAAGCCAGTGCACCATTTCATTTTCATGCTATAATGCTTAAAAGTGTATTTTAAAAAATAAAAAAACTTTTAATGTAAAGGAGAAATTTAAAATAAACAGGGACAGGTGATAGATTTCCAGGTTACCATGCCATGGGAGTCTGGGAAGGAGGGACAAGTGGGGCAACACCCCACTCCATCCACTGCTAGGAAGCTCTATCATACGCTATTACTGTACCACACTGAGCCAGCAATGGGACTGAAGTGCCAAACGAGGCTCTTAATGGATTTTTTTCTGGAAATAATATAAGGTGCTTCATCAATGCTTGGGGATAGAATAGCAACTGGATAGTGACGATGCCGTGTGGAAGCACGGCTCCTGGAATGGTAACAACCCATTGTTATAGTGTTATAGAGATGTTGTACAAAAATGGCCTCTGCCTCAAATATTTCATTTTTTCCCCTACAGCCACTCTCAGAATGGCAGAGGGAAGAGACACGCCTTCACTTCTGGTTGCTGTTTGAGAAGGACTGCAGACAAAATAACTCTCCAAATGGTGAGAGAAAGTGAACATGTCTCTCTTACTGTCTCCATTGTAAGAGTGAGTGCAAAATGAATGTCCCTCTTACTATCTCCATTTCAAGAGAGAGTGCAAAATGAATTTGAGGTATTCGGGCTTGATGTGCATGGGATACAGCCTATGGGGAAAGGTCTGGGAGAGAGAACATTGGCTTTTGGCCCCCACACAATTACTGAGTCCTGTTCTAGAGGCATGAGTGAATGAAGTGTTGCCCTGGGACTGTAGGTGACCCCCAGATGTTATTTTTATGGTCCTTAATCCCTCCAGACTCCCATTAGCACAACTTGGGAGGGGACAGAATAGGTTCCACGGGCTCTTTAGGAGCAGCAATTCACCTTTTAGAGAGGTTGCAGACTCCCTTATACGGCTTGAGATAAATATCCATAGCACAAAACCAGCAGCAGATTTCTGGACACCTCAAGGGGGTGAGGGTTGCCATTCCATTTAGCCACTGGAAAGTCATGGGTGAAGAAAATTGCTTTGTTGCAATACGCAGCTATATTAAAACTATGATATAAGCCTGCATACTTTAGTTCATTTTCCGTTATAAATGCAACTTTTACAAGCTTTCTTATAATTGCAGGGACAGTCTTATTATTTGTAGGCCTCACTTCATGATGTGCACTTGTGTGTCTGAGCTTTTTCCCACCCCAAACTAGGGCCATTTCTGCACGAGTCTGTTATAGCGTGATGATTCCACTTTCAACCTCCTATGGAATCCTGGGGTTTACAGTTTCGGGAGGAGAACACCCTCTGGAGGTATGAAGCATATTTCTACCATGTCTGGATTCCCCTTGGATCTCCCCAGCAGTAAATAGAAATGTGGTTTGTTTGCTTATTTATTTATTTATTGTCTCAGAATGCCTTCTAGCAGTCATTGGGGGGTACTTACTGCATGTTTTGCCACCCAGACCGATACAGGTCCTCGAGAAGCCTTTTTTGTAACAGGAAGTGACTTCTGTTCATTTTCTGTTGTTTTAAAAAAGACCTCTCTCAAGTCTAAAATGGCCCAGGTAGACCCACAAACATGGTCAAAATTGCCCTCAAAGGGTGTTTTGGAGAAAAAAGCCTTTTGATTTTCTTCATGGATGTCAATATGGGCTCTCCAAAGTCTCCTGAGGGACAAATGTGGCCCCCTAGCCTTCAACAGTTACCCACTTCTGGTTTAGGTCATTATCTTACTGGCCATAGGTTGCTCACCCATGTTCTATAAATAGTTACATTATCCTGTCCTGGAATATCTATCTCTCCATTCGTCTAACCAGTTGATGGCATGGGAAAGGGGGATGGAGTATGGGACATTTTGGTAAGTAGAAGTTTAATATAAGAGTGGGGAAATATGCCAATATCACTCCTCCTCCTCCTTCTTTTGAATAACTTCATCTTATTTATGTCCTTCTGAATATGAAGAATTTTGTGGATTTTGGTAATTCTCCAAGAACAGAACTGAAATTAAAGTCTTCCCATCTAACTTTGACCATACTCAATAAATACCACTATACTCCTCATGAACAGTGCCATGTGGAAAGAAGAGTCCTGTGTTATATTTTCCTAGATAAGGAACCTGAATGTCTCAGAGAAAAAGAGGTCAGAAATATAATTCAGAATTGACATGATTGATTACGAAGGGGTAAATAGGTGGATGGCTAAGAATTAAGAGCTGAAAACCTCAATGAATGAATGAATGAATTAATGTCAATGCAGGTGTCTCCTATGTTCAACTAAAACAGACCTTGTCTGGAATACCCTGTCCTGTTCTGGGCACCTCATTTTAAGAAAGACATTGACAAGCTGGAATGAGTCCAGAAGAGGGTGAACAAAATGGTGAAGGGTCTGGAAGACATGAAGCCTTATGAGGAGTGGCTCAGGGAGCTGAAGATGTTTAGTTTGCAGAAGAGAGGGTTAAGGGGGGAAATGGTAGAATGACATGACAAGGAGGGAGTGGACTTGTTTCCCACTGTTCCAGAGACTAGGACAAGGAGCAATGGATTCAAACCACAGGAAAAGAGATTCCACTTAAACCTCAGGAAGAACTTCCTGATAGTCAGAGCTGTCCGGCAGTGGAATATGTTGCCTCAGAGCGTGGTGGAGTCTTCTTCTTTGGAGCTTTTTAAGCAGAGGCTGGATGGCCACCTGTTGGGAGTGCTTTGGTGTGGATTCCTGCATGGCGGGCAGTTGGACTGGATGGCCCCTGTGGTGTCTTCCAGCTCTATGATTCTATGATTCTATGAAAACTTGTTTTTCTACGCCCACCACAAAGAAATATCTAAAGAAACTGCAAATTTGTTTGAATTTGTATCAAATAGGAACTGGAACAGAATTGTCATCCATCACTAATTAAAAATCAGTCAGAATGACAGTGGAGATTTGAACAGTTTGCAGGAAGACATGGGCCCTTTCCGCATGAGGCGAGTGTATCGCTCTGTGCCGTTATTTACTGGTTCTTCTGGGGTACAAAGTAACACGGACTTTCCCTTGAGCCCTTCCTCAGGGCTCCTCCATTAGTCCAGGGTGAACCGGAGCAGTGAGAGGTCTTTAGATATGCACTGCTCCGGCTGAAAATGGAGGCTTCCTGTGGCTTCCAGCTGAAAATGGTGGCTTCGTGAGTACGGACCAACTGCTGACGCTGGCCACACCCACAGCCCCCCTCCGCTGATCACAGGCTCTCATTGGTGTGAGCCTGCGCATCTGCATAGGTAAGCAGGAACACAATGACGCATTCCAGAAAATTGGAAGACCGGATTTTTCTGGTCTTTACTTAGTGCGTTGGAGGACCACTTGGGGGTGGTTTGGGTCAGACTAAGGTGCGGAACTAAGTTAAATAGTCCTCACCTAGTCTGATCCAAGGTGTGGACAACCTCCGTGCCAGGATGCCTCGGTCCGTTTTAACATCCACATGCGGAAAGGGCCATGGCTGAGGAATTAATTTAGGAAATTGTTCCTTCTAATTGCTTTGACCTTGAGCGTGTCTATGTCCTGTGACTTTGTTTTCATAGTTTCTTGAATTATTGTTGTTAATCCTATAATTGGTGGTAAACAATTACAGGATCTGAACACTTGCCCCAAGTTAACCCATTGCTGGCACATCTACCAGGAGTGAAAGAGAACACTGCTATACTGACTTTCCCATGTGCAAGAAAACTTTAATGAGTTTGTAGGAATTGAAAGGTGTAAAGTTTGCAAACAGATACATTTTCAAAGCTGGGGAGTCTGAATTGGGCCATCCAGAGATACTAGACAGCATTGTCTTCAAAGAATGGAAGGGATACTCATTGGGTGCTAACCACCATCGCATTGGAGTTTCCAGCTTTCTTGAAGACATCTACTTCAGCTTCTGGGGGAAAATCTTCTGCTGCTTCTGTTGGCATGCTCCTCCCCGACAACACTCATGATGGCTGCCTCCACAACACCCACCACAACATCCTCTGCCCCCACTGCTGCTTCCACAACATCCCCCAGTGCTTTGAATTTGTTGAGGGTATTTTCCACCATGACCGCCACCACAACATCCGCCACTCCTGCTACCACCACAGCATCTGCCACTGCTGCCACCACAGCACCCACAGCAACAGCAGCTGCTTCCTCTTTGTGGTTGTTGGCTCATTTTTTCCTGCTGTTTGTGGAAACTCTTCTGCATTTGACAGAGAAAGGAAGAGAGGAGAGGGAAATCATTTTGTGGCCAAAGACTCAAGAAGAACAAGCCTTTGAACTAGGCTTTAAAGCAGAGAAGGACAACCTTGTCCTTGAGGATGTTTTGGTGGTCCTTAATCCCCTCACACAATCCTATTTCTGGATCCCTAAAAGTTACTTCAGAATTCTAGGAATGGCTAATAATCTTTTAAATAGGTCGTAGGCCCTGTTCACATAAAACAGTATCAATTTCTCAAAACAAGAAGTGGACTTCTGATCAGTTGAATGTTACTGGTTATTTTTGAAGGGGGCACTTTTGGCTATCCATGTGGCTCCAAGAGGGTCCCGGGGGCAAAATAATTGCTCCCATACTCAGCACAGATGCCCACCACTGTTTTAAAGGGATGTGTTCCATGGCCCTCTGATCTGCTGTATCGTTCCCTCTGCTTCTGATGTTAAGGCGATGAGTGCCAGTCCTTTTGACTAGGTAGCTATAATGCCACCATCCATGACTGGTGTCTCTAGGAGTCCTTACCTCCATTTTACTCCATGCTTCAGGGGCAGCTGAGGGTGCAGGGCTTAAGTCAAACACTTGCCAGTCTCAGTGAACTGAATGAACATATAAGGTGACTTATTGGAGTAGTCTACCAAGAATCTATGGTAATGGTGATACTGACCCTTGACACCGAATATAACAGAATACACATTAGCAGAACAGCTTCCTCTGCGGATAGCATTTCTGTGCAGAAAATATTGGAAGCAAAAAAGCATCAACACTTGTATAAAGTGATTGGTAAGATGGAATTCTAAAGGGTGTGCCTGCCCTTTTGTTTCACCTCTGTTTCTTTCTTTGATCTATGTACTCAAGCTTTTTTGCTTCCTTCCTGTCTGCAGAGATCATTCTCCCTCACATCCAAATGTTAGATATTCCTTTGTCTCCATGAGGCTTCAGTGTCAGGAAAACTTACATCCACATATGAGAACCAGCTTTTAGGGGCTCTTCTACTGAAATTTAGGGAATCATCTTTCATCCATCTCCTTTCCTATTCTAGGATGGATTTCTTGAAGCAATAAATGTTAAGTTTTCCTTTTTTTTTTTACCTTACAAAAGCCATCTTGAGCATTTTCTCCTGTTTTCTTCCGCAAGTTCATGTTGTATTGGCTACACTGCCTTCTATTAATATAGATACCAATTATTCCTATAGAAAATGCTCTATATATAGAAAAGTTTTCTGGGCAGAAACCCCATGTGAATTTTTTGTCCTTACAGAAAAAGTTCTGAACTGTGAATAGACTTTGAGATATCACAAGTTTTCCCACACTATGGAGAAAAAATGGAAAAGTTATTTGGGAAAAGACAAGCATTCAGTTGCACATTGGGATGTCCATTTTGGGTTTGCATTCAGTTGTGCAAAACTGCCCCAGAACTTGCATGTAGCTTGCATGGCACAATTGATGCATAATTCCACATGTGTAGGTTTATGCCGCAGAAGGTTGGTGGAGAATCTCAGGCCTTTCATCAAATGGGAAGGTTCTTGGCAGAAAACCACTTGCTCTGCCTGAAAAAGGCTTCAAGTTCCTCCTCTGGAATCTCTAGTTAAAAGAGCCACCAGCAATCAAATCCAATGACACTACTGGGATAGAAAGACCAATGGTCTTATCTAATTTAAAACAGTTTCCTAAGGGACTAGCTGTAGCTCATTGACAGAGCAAATGGTTTGTGTCCAGTGGGTCCCCAGCTCCATCCTTGGAATTCCCCAAGCCTGGACTTAGCACAATATTGCTATCTATAGAAAAAGATATAGTGTTTTGTTAAATTTCTTTTTGAAGAAAGGAATGAGTAATTTTAGGAATTTTCTTTTCACCATGAGAAAAATCCCCCAAAATTGCAGTTTTCAAAGTTTTTGTGGACTCGCAGTCCACAATTTATTCTGCACAAAATTTACAGGCAGTATTTTTCAGCAGAAAAATGGAATTTTCTGTATAGAAAATATTTCTGTATTATTGTCTACCCTGCAAAGAAAATGCTGCTTCCTGTGCAAAATAACTACATGTGAATTGTGCATAGAATAATTCCCAAATTGCAGAGATTGTAATTGGTCCAGGATTCTTGTTATGGTTTCTCAATATCAACACATTTTACAAATATTTTAGAATATTTTAGAATGTTCCATCTCTACAACATATAGATTCATTGTATCCCTACTATAGATAACATTCAAGAGATGGAAGGTCCTCATACTCACTTGCTGTTCACTGAGAAGACGTGGTGAGGCCAAGTCAACAGGTGCCAAAGGTGTGAGAAATATTTGAAATGAAGGGATTTTTATATCATCATCCAATATCCGCTTTCGGAAATTGAGACATGTGTTGAGAAGGCCCATTGGCTCTTTAGGCATCCAATGCCTGATTTTTACACCACCTTATTTTGCATTAATTAAGTTGACTCATTCACACACAAGATGAGTATCCAGTTACTTTGGAGACTGTCTATACATGTCTGTTGGTGGACTGTGTGTGGCTATAGATTTATTTTTTTACCCCTTGGCATGCAATTGTGGGCTTAGTGGGTGGATTGGAGTGTTCTTCGTAAGGCCTTCAGTATCTCTTTATCTTAATTCATAGAATTAACTCATAGAACTCAGTGCTTAGCAAGGTATAGTCTGGTCCACCTCCAATTCCATTAGGATAGATGAAAGCTCCTGTGAAGTTGCTAGGTAGGGAAGGATGGAAATTTCATTTTGGTTCATTTTTACAATAAGAGTTTCACTCAATTTACTTTTTTTCCCTAGGATAGGAATTGTTAGAGAATAAAATCATCACTAGCATTATTATCATGGAGAGCTGACAGATCAATGTGTGTATGTGTCTTCAAGTTGCCTGTAAACCCATGGTAACCCCATTAATTTCATAGGATTTTCTCAGGTAAGGGAATACTCGGAGGTAGTTTTGGCACTGCCTTCCTCTGAAATATCATCTATACCACCTGGTATTCATTAGTGATTTCCCATCCAAGTATTAACCAGGATTGACCTTGATTCTCTTCCAAGATAAGATGGGATTTGGGACCCTTGTGATATTGCAGTCCTGATAGACCAATACCCAACACTTAACTTGGTCTGGCTTTAAATCCTCTTACATTCAGCCACATTGTTACTAAGTCAGAGTTGCCAATTTTCCTTCCTGAAAATGCCTCATCTGATAAGAGGGAGATATGCTGTGGCACAGTGGTTTGAGTTGGACTAGAATTCCAGGAGACCAGGGGTCAAGCCCCCTGTCAGCCATGGAAACCCACTGGGTAATCTTGGCTAAATCCCTCTGACCCAATTTCAGGAGAAGGTCATGACGAACCCTCTCTGAATAGATGTTGCCAAGAAAATCCTAGGATATGCACAGAATAGTGTTATATAGTTTGGTGACAACCAGTCACTATGATGTTGATGGGGCAGTTAATCCACTCCAAGTTTTGTTCTAAACTTTAAAAGAGACTATTATATAGCTGGGGATCACCCATTCAATCTCTTAAAACTATGAATGAATTCTTTGCTCCATTGATATCTGATTCACTGTCTGCCACTAAGACAGGTACAAGATAGGACTCTCCTTATTGGGAAGAGCATTAGCTATTGAATTTGGCTGGTGTTAATGGAGAAAGGGGGGGGTCTTGTTTAAATTTGTATTTGGGTATTTGAACATTTCTTCATATTGGGGATGGGAAGCATTTGGAGCCTGGAATATTCAAATGTGGGAGAAGTCCAAAGGGATAGACTTTTCTGATTCTTTGCCCTGGGGGAGAAATATAGAATCATAGGATCATAGAGTTGGAAGGGACCTTATGGGCAACTGAGTCCAACCTTGTGCTCAGTGCAGAATCTTCAGCTAAAATATCCCCAGCAGGTCCAACCTCTTTTTTGAAGTTGTCCAAAGAAGGTCCAAAGAATGAAGCAACCACTCTTACTCTCAAGAAGTTCCTTCTAATGTTCAGTCAAAATCTATTCTCCTGTAACCTAAAACCAGGATAACTGAAGTCCCCCATAATTTTTAATTCTTGCATCTTTAAGCTTTCTGAGATTTGTTTTCAAAAGTATCTTCTTGGTTTGGTGGCCTACTACCAAAATGTTGCATTTATTTATCTCTTCATTTAATTTTAACCAGATGCTCTCAATTTTCATGGCTGAGCATGGATTTGAACTCTGGAGTCCTAGTCCAACACTCAAAGCTGCTACAGCACAGCGGCTTTGTTGTTATCAGGTTTCTAGCCAACACTGACTTACAGCGATCCTTTCCCAGGGTTTTCTTGGCAAGATTTATTCAGATGAAGTTTGTCAGTGCCTTCCTCTGAGGCTGAAAGAGTATGGCCCTTTTCAGATGGCATTTGCCATGTGACAGAGGGCCTGGAGCGTCACGCAATTGTGAGGAGCGATCTGCACGACACACTCACAATTGCACGACACTCCAGGGGCTGGCAGGCACCATTCATGCACCTTTTCATTTTCAGCTAGAAGGTGAAAATGGAGCGTGATAGTGCATTGCTCCTGGGCCCCGTGCACATTTACCTGGCGTGCGGAGCCTCCAGCGCCACACCGGTTGTGCTTCCTGTCCCAGCACAGCCTGGGAAACTCCCAGGCTGCACTGTGGAAGGATGAGGTGGGGCTCTTGCGTGAGCAGGCAGCTCGTGTGGAGCCAAAGGACCCCGGACACAAGAGTCTCTCTCTGGAGGCTGCTTACACGATCCCCGCACCCCAGCGCCGGAAGACGGTGAGGTGTGGAAACTTGCCCAAGGACACCGAATGTGTTCCCATGGCTGAGCAGGATTTGAGCCCTGGTGTCACCGACTCTGAGTCTGACACTCAAACCACTGCATTATGCCAACTGCCTCAAGATTACTTCCTACTCTTATATGGTTACTTTATCAATAGTGGGAATTGATAAATCTCTCCATTTCCTTTCTGTTTTTTAAAATAGCTTGCTTCTTTCTTGCGCTTGTATGAATTTACCAATTTGACTAAATTGTTCTCAAAATTTAGCTGAGCTGAAATGCTCACCTGTCCTTGGTCAACTGTAGTACTTGGTACATACGCCATAAAGTGTTGTCTAGTTCAATGTATCTTTTTTTCCAGATTGCAAGCAATTTAAAGAGTTGGTCTTCTGCTTTGGTCAGACACCACCTGGAATCCTGTGTCCAGATCTGGGCACAAAAGTTCTGAAAGGATATTGATCAGCTGGAACATGTCCAGAGGAAGGTGACCAAATGGTAGAAGGCCTGGAAACCATGAAGCCCTATGAAGAGTGGCTTAGGAAGCTGAGTATGTTTAGCCTAGAGAAGAGAAGAGAAGAGACATGATGGCTATACTTAAATATTAAAAGGGAGGCCATATAGAGGATTGAGCAAACCTGTTTTCTGCTGCTCCAGAGACCAGGACACAGTGGAACAATTGCTTCAAACTTCGGGAAAAGAGATTCCACCTAAATATTAGTAAGAACTTCCTGACATTCAGAGCAATTCAACTGTGCAATGTGCTGTTGCCTCAGTGGAGTGTGGTAGAGTCTCCTTCTTTGGAGGTTTTTAAACAGAGACTGGGTAGCCATCTGTCAGGAGTGCTTTGATGGTGTATTCCTGCATGACAAGGGATTGGATTGGATTGGATTGGATAGTCCTTGTGGTCTCCTCCAACTCTAGATTCTATGATTCTGTACATTACTTTTAATTATGTTGCAAACTGCTCTTTGTATTTAGAAGAGGGCAGAACACAGATAGCAGTAGAAAATTATTCTCTATATGTTTTATTGATTTATTTAATTCATATACTTCCTTTTTCTTGATGCAGGATGCAAGGCATTAAAAACAAAGTTAAAACATGATACAGCTAATGTGGAAAAAAATGCATCATGAAGTGGAAGAGGAGAAGCTACCGGTAGCACTGTCTTAGCTATTCCCAGCACTCTGGCCTCAGGAGGAAAGAAGAACCAGCTGCTGACCTCTGTAGAGGGTTGGGTGGGGAAAGGAGGACAATAAAAGAACACTGGGAAGCTCTAGATGGGAGGTAAAAGTTAGATGTTGCATGCCACAAGAGGGGCTTCAAGAATCTTCTGAGTACTGGGGATACGAAGAAGTTCAAGGAACGATGTGAGTACCCAGTTGATGGAGGCTTCTCTTAGTTGCCTGTCTGGAAATGACCTTGGAGAGAGACTTGGGAGCCCAGAAAAAGGTGGTGAGTAGGCTGAGGAAAAGCCCAGCTACTCCTGTTGCAGGACTTACGAAGGAGCCAGTGACAGCTGGACTGAATGTATTGAAGCATGGTGGTGCTGAAACATTATTGGTATTGAATTGCTGATGATTCTGTTGTCTCCTTGGGACTCTAGCAGTAACTAGCTATCCCAGTTTTGGCTCTTCATCCTTCAACCCCTTAGCAGGGTCTTACCAAGGCCTGTAACCAGAAGATACTTACAGGGATCTGTGCTGCAGTCTTTATACTTGGCCAAGGATGTATTGAACTTGAAATAAAGTCCATTATTCCTGCTGGAGAGGCTCTGAGTGTGTTTGTCAGGTCATGCAGATGGGGGAGTTTGACGTATCCCTTTCCATGGAAGGTACAGACACTGCAACACATGGTAAAAACACCAGTAATTTGAAATGTTATACATAATCAGAGGGATAAAAGTAGAACATATAATCCCCTTCAGCACAATCAATCTATTAGCAAATGCCATTGGAAATGAAAAAAGGTCCTTTGTACAACAGATAAAATAAATTTATTTTTTATAAAACAAAATAAATCCTCTGTATTGATGTTTGTCCTCGTGTCCTATTCCAGGAAAACCAAGTCTGTATGAGTTTTATAGTTATCATTATAGTTTCTATAAGTTATAATTATACTGTATAATCTGTACTACTGGGAGCTAGCCAGTCTGAAGGATCATATAGCAATGTTATGGGCTTTTGTTAAAAGTGATTGCTAATATATTCCCTTGCCTGCTAATGTATGTGTAACCAATTAATGCCTCTTATCTTGAATCCCCAAACCCACTTTAAAAGCAAGCTGCTGCGCTGGGCAAAGGAGGTCTCTTCAGCTGCTTATCAAGGGCATCAGAAGGATAATATTTTTATCCTCATCCCACCAGTGAGTAAGGCTTCCACAAGGAATTATGACAGGAGTCCTGCTTCTGATTGACACAGCCACACTTACTGGTGGGAGAGCGTGGGAAACATGGTCCTCCTTGTTCCTCGATCAGCAATTGCTGACCTCCTTTTCCCTGTGAGGTTGATTGCTCTTAAGGTGGGCTTTTTGTAGACTATGTTTGTTCTCATTTCACCCAGTGGGTTTCCATGGCTGAATGGGATTTGAACCCTGGTTTCCAGAGTTGTAGTCCAGTGCTCAGACCACTATACCACTGTGTGGCCTTACTGAGTACAGATCAGTTATGGATCCATAACTTGAGCTTACAAATCGATAACTGCAATCCACAAGGCCAGTTGTTATTCTGTTTACTACTAAAATTAAGAGAAACTTTGGTTATGTGTGTGATACGTAGTATGGTGACTGGTTTGTTGGGAGAGAGTGAGAGAATGGAAAATTGGAGGTGACTGGCGATCGAATGTTTGTTGGGATTTTAGAAAGGCGGTTGTGTAAGACAGTCCGGAAGATGTGTGAGATTGAATTAGGAATATGAATTAGATTTGTGAGTGAAAGTGAATTGGTTATTCACATTTTTCCCTTGTATCCTTTTCTTGAGTGAGTTATGATACTATAGGTACTATGAAGTTTGATATAGTTGGTGTCCAGACTACCTGAAGGAGCGTTTTCTTCCTTCATGAGCCTGTGAAGAGTCAAATCTTCAGGAGAGGCCCTTCTTGAAGTACCATCACCTTCCCAGACATATTCAGTGGGACCATACCCCAAGACTCTTCTGGTGGCTGATTTCAGACTTTGGAACTCCTTCCATAGCCATGCTAGGAAGGCTTTGCTGTCCTTCTGCAAGTAAATGAACACTTTTGAATTCCAGTGGGTTTTTAAAAATGGACTATGATGGGCATTTGATGGTGTGCTGTCCTGTCAATTTTTAGCTTTGGTCTTTCAATGAATTTTTACATGGTCTTGTTACTATGCCATACACCTCCACTCCATAATATGGTATAATTGGCAATGAATATTATTTGACACAAAATAAAAATTATACACGGAAGCTGAATGCCATGCAGAAAGGGACTTTGACTGGGAATTTGTGTTTAGGCAGATGACCTCAGCATGGTCAGGTCATAAGTTCATGAAGATTAGCTGGAGAGCCCCAACTTAATGAGTTTGAGGTGATCCTATCAATTGCTCAAAATCAGAAAACAATAGTCAGCAAAGTAGCTCCAATGAGGCAACCAATAACCAACGACCTGTAACTTCTTCCCATGGAGATTCCACTTTGTTTCCTCACCTGCCCAGCCATTAAGGAGATATCACAACCTCCATCAGTGTTTTGTCTTCTGAAGTCAAGATTGTTAGCTTGTTCTGGACATCATTGTTTGCTCTTACTGGAGAGCAATTAATACATATCACTCCAGGCCGGGAAACAGGGTACCTAAGCCCCATCTCCAGCCCACGTAGTTTGCTATTATTTTGGATGCACGTTGGTATGTTACACTATGTGAGGGCCCCCAGATTCCTGTTCATTGTACTGCCCTCAGACCCCTGGTCTGAGGCTTACTCCACCTCAATCTTCTGCTTCTGGAACAGTACCCATTGTCCACTTCATCCCAAAATCTCCCTGCTATCCATCCTTTCTCTCCTTTCCCTCTGTCAGCTTTGAATGGCTGCAAGACTGCTTGAATCTTGTATGTATTTGTGATTTCCTCCCAATAAAACACTCTTTTGCTCTCCAACTGGTGTCTTGCAGATAGTACCAATATACATAGGTGAAAAGATTCCAGAGTTGTCACTCCTTTTGACCCCTTCTCTCAAAGTTGCCCATTCTTTTTGACCTATAGTTCCTCACCTTTCAACAGAGGCATTGTCATCGCAGGTGGGCCACAGAGTCCCCCACCTTTTGGGGTAAGAGTCTTAGTTCTGTAGGCCATTTAGTTGCATTCTAAAATACGTTTATTTTAATCCACATTAATTTGAATATTTTGTTTGGGAAAAGGAAGGTATAAAGGGATGATCAGCAACAATGTATTAGTAAATGGTTATGTAGAGCTTAATATCTTGTATTCATTTTTCTTAACTTTTATTATTAAATCAATAAGAGAAAATAGGATTGATAACAACTTTTGGACAACAAGATATCATTTATTCAGCATGTAAATAGAAATACAGACATAAGAGGACCACCAGGTCAAGTTGTTCATCTTTTGTAGGATATGAAACAGATAAAGTTGTAAGGAGAACAAGATCTAGAGAAAAAGCAGGATTTGGAAAAGAAGACAAATTAACTATAATGTATAGCGCAGTGGATATAGTAGGATTACCATATTTTGAAAACCAAAAAAGAGGATATATTTACTGTCTGACTATTTCAAAACACCAATTACTATGATGACTTTCAGTTTATATGCTGTTTGTTGTATGTCTAAGTTATTTCTGACCTATGGAAACCCCCAAGAACCTATCATGGTGTTCTCTTGGCAAGCTTTGCTCAGAGGGTGCTTGTCCTTGGATTCTTGAAAGACTGTGAGAGTGTGACTTGCCCATGATCAGCCAGTGGGATTTTATGGCTGTGGGGGGGGGGTTGAATCCTGGTCTTCATGGTCATAGTCTAACATCCAAACCATGAAAACATACTGGCTCAGTTTACATACTCTTACTATCTCAGCTGTGGTAATTGCTACTGTGGTAATTTCCTAATTTTCATTGTATTTAAATCACAACATGGAAAGCCTTCATTTTCCCTCTTCTCCATTTCTTCCAAGAGCCACCTCACCTAGTCTACCAAGGCACATTTTCTCAGCCTCAGAGAAAGGCAGAGACGACAACTCTTGCCAAGAAGACCTCCATGATAGGATTACCTTAGCATTGCCACAAGTCAGTTTTCAAAGAGGAAAGACTAGAAAGAAAACACACACACCCATCAGTGGCACTTTGTTGTTGTGTGCCTTCAAAGTCACTTCTGACTTATGGCAATCCTAAGATGAACCTATCATGGGGGGCGGGGGTGGCATGATTTTTTCCGAAGGGGGTTTGCCTTTGCCTTCCTCTGAAAGAATGTGACTTGCCCAAAGTCACCCCGTGTCAGGGCGGAGATTTGAATCCTAATCTCCAAAAGCCTTTAATAAATAAATATTTAAATCTAAATTAAAATATTTAAATTTTGATTTAAGTCTTGGGGGTCCTCAGCAACAAATTATATTTACAGGAGGTCCCTGGTAAAGCAAAGATTAAGAATCATTGATATAGAAAATGTGGAGAAAAGACATGTCACTTGTTTTCTCGTAGCACTTTTCTTAAAGTTCATTTTGTTTTCATGAAAGCACTTTTCCACAGTAACCAGCTCATAGTAAACATTAACTCTCGAGTGACCATGGTCACTCTGTTTTTACAATTACCATACAAATAAGGTTAAATGTACAAATAAGAGATGGGAAGAAAAAAAAGTAATTTTTATCCAATAACTAGGGTCTGTTTTGTGCACTAGAAACTCTAAACAGCATAATTTCATCATCCATTCACCTTTCTCACCACTTGTCGTTACTTTGTTGTGTGATTTCAACTGGTTTCTGACTTGTGACAGTCCTAAGGTGGACATATCATGGGGTTTTCTGGGGGGCTGAGAGTGTGTGATGTAGCCAAAATCACCCAGTGGTTTTCCATGGCCCTAGAGAGAATGAAACTCTGATTTCCTGGGTTGTAGTCCAGCACTCAAACCACTTCACTACATTTGTTTCTTCCAAATTAACACTATCATATCTTTATTTAACATCTTGGATCATTCAGAAGCTTTCATAATTTTTGTTGGTGTTAATTGCCATCAAATTGGCTCCATACGACAACCTTGTGAATCAGAGACACTCTATTATAAACTGGCCTTGTTGCAAATCCATAGCAAACCTTGATTGAATGTAGGCACCTGAAATGCAGTTTTCATCTTTTTCTGCTGCTGCTTTTACCAAGCAATTGCAATCTTTTCTTATAAGTCTTGCAGTCTCATGATATGCCCAAAGCACAATAGCCTCAGTTTGATCATTTTGGCTTCTAGGGAATGTTCAAGCTTGATTTGCTTTCAGACTGATTGGTCTGTCCTTTTAGCAGCCCGTGGGATCCATAAACCTCTTCTCCTACAGCATATTTCAAATGAGTTGATTTTGTTCTTGGCAGCTTTCTCACAATTGTGCACAGAAATCACACACAGAAATTGGAAATATGATGACTTGAACAATCCTAATTAGAGATATGCTTCATTGATTTGTGTATACTAATTAGGTTATGTGGCTTGCTTTAACAGAGACAGTGGAGTGGTTTGAGTCAAATCTGGGAGATCATGATTTATTTTATTTTGTTTTATGTGCTCCCTTTCTCCTGCCATGAGTTCCAAGGCATCTTACAAAGGCTAAAACCCTGCTAATAAAAAGTTAAAACAAAACTAAGCAATCATCACATTAAAACACCATTAAATTTTTTAAAAAGTATAATATCATATAAAAATAATGTGGGAAGTACTGCAGCTTCCCAGAAAAGGCTCCCTGCAGTCAATTAATTAAAAAACTGTTTCAGTTTCATTGCTTTGAATTTCAGACCTTTGGCCCACACGGTCCAGTATTAGAAGCCAGGATGGTGTATTGCTTTGAGTGTTAAACTAGTGATATGGGCACTGAATTTCCACCCAGGCATGAAAACTACTGAGTGACCTTGGGCCAGCCAAACTCTCAGAGCCTCAGAGGAAAGCAATGGTGCCAAACATCTTCTGAATAACTCTTGCCAAGAAGTAAGTCTCCATTAAGTAAGTCTTGCCTAGAGTAAGTCTCCATTAAGCAGAACTGCCTTGAAGATACACAACAACCATAGCAAACAGATTGAACCACCTGTGCCTCTGACACCAAGGGTAGGTTTGCTTGGAAATCTATGGCAGGAATCCTCTCAATTAATCCCAAGCTCAGTAGACCCACGGAGTGAATTGTTGATGGATGAATCAATATGTACATAAATCCTATTCTTTCTATGTGTCTACTTTAGTTAGAATTAACAATAAGTTTTAGGTTTACATGTTCTGGTGTATGCAATATTTTCCAAGGAAGGAAGGAGTTGGACAACATTTCCACTTCTACACAATTGCCCTAAACTTTGTGAAGATATCAATAATGTACAGGTACATGCTTTAGCAAATGGTAGCATGCACCCACAGATGCATCCCTTAATGGTTTAAATTTTATTGATATTCCGAGATGGGGTAAAGTCATTGAATCAGTGCAATTTACATGACTGTTCACTCCTCAGTCAACATTTGATTCAACAGTGTACTCTAGTTGGGGCAGACCAACAAGACTGAAGTCACTGACCCAGAATGGTCATAGAGGTGGCTAAAAGAGGAAGCCCACAGAAAAGGATTTTACAGACATAACCTGCTCTTCCATATCCTGCTCTTCTGCCCATACTTTTGCATCTTGTGGCTGAAATTCATGTCTTAGTCTTAATTACACAGCTAATGAAATTCTCGCAACTAGACCATAGCTATGGGGTGTGCTGGTGTTGACAAATTGCTGCCAAAAATGTTCCAGATTCTGTCAGCATCAGCCTGTCAGGGATGAGCAGATCTCTCAGAAAAATGTGTGTGGGCAAGCTAATTGTACAGGAAGTAACTAGTTGATCTACAGCTGACATTCATAGATGGATTTGAGATAGGATCATCTCCAGGTGGCATTGGAGCAGCTCAACAGCTCTGCTGGCTTGGGCTTCTGCATTCCAGAAGTGTAACATCTTCTTAAGGGCTGTGTTTGTTTTTATGGGTCATATGATAGAACTGTTCACCAGCCCGATGACATGGAGGAAAAGAATTGTTGTTCATGGTGCTGAAAATATTTTGAGACAAGTTTGACCTGGATGGTTAGATGCATGACTAGATGGTCTTCTTTTTTTTTTAATGACAAGTATGATGGAGGAACACTGTAAACCCAGCATGGAGTAGTGGTTTGAGTATTGGACTAGGAATCTGGGAAATCAGAGTTAAAATCCCTGCTCAACCATAGAAACTGGGTGACTTTGGACAAGTCACATTCTCTCAGAAAAGGCAATTGCAGACCACTTCTTTAGAAATCTTATCAAGAAATCCCAGAAAGTCACCACAAGTCAGAGTCAACTTGGAGGCACATAACAACAACAAAGTAACTAACAGGATTCCAGTTGCTAAATCCCCCCAAATTGATACTCACCTTAGAGCTCTAATAAGTTGGAAATGACTTGAAGGCACACACACAAAAAAACTATGATGGAAAATATGGTGAACAGGGGTTTAGACTGGGATCTAATAATAGACCTCTAACTAACATGCAGTTGACCAGAATGGGTTTCTGGGAATTCTGATTCAGCATTAACATGGTTGAATATAAAGCAATTTGAATTCAGGATTGGAGAAGTGAAGCCCTAGGTCAAGATGGATGAACCATTTAATGCTGATTTCAAAAAACTGCATAGAAAAGTCTTGTTCATCCTGCATTGAAAGCTTGGGGAAAAAATACTTTTTTTTTGGAGCCACAATTCCCAGCATGCCCTGGTCAATGTGACCAGCTTCATGGCCATACTGGGTAGGAAGTTCTGGGAAATGTAGTCCAAGAAAATATTTCCCTTCAAGCTTTGGATATATGCCCTCAAATTGCCTGTCAACTTAGGGTAACCCCATGAATCTCATAGGATTTTCTTAGGCCAGGAAGTGATTTTGCTGGTTCCTTCCTCAGAAATGTAGCCTACAGAAACTGGTATTCATTGGTGCTCCCATCCAAGTACTAACCAGACCTGGCCTTGCTTAGCTTCCAAAGCCAGATGGAATCTGATGCCCCTAAGTTTTACCTGAATACAAATAAATTTGTAAATTTTAGTAAAATCTGATGTAATCCAATTGAAATTAAATTCCTACTCTTAGAGGATAGCATGATGGTCTTGGCATGGGGAGACTTGAATTAGAATTCCCACTTAACCCAGAAGATCATATAGACCATTCATGCATTCTCAAGCTAACCTACTTCACAGGGTTTGTTGTGAGGATCAAGTAGAACAATCCTCATGTATTTTGTGCTGAGCTCCTTGAAAAAAGTGCTAGTTTCCTGCTAGCCTTTAATTGTAAAAGAGATGAGATATAATTCAGTGGTATAGCCTAATGAGTTTGTGAAATGAACCTATATTTGCCTTTGAAAAGAAAAGAATCCTTTTAAAGAGGATATACCACATTTTCTTTGATGTCAGATGATGTCAGACTTAACCTCAAAAATACAGCATCTACTTTACTGGCAGAATCTCCATTATCTGATCTTGGGCACTGCCAGTGAAAAAGAACTGAGATCCCAGAGGACAGGATTACAGATAAATTAGAAGTGCAGCTATAGAAGATCTTTATAACACTTGGTATAGTTCAAGGCAGCAGAAAAAGAGGAAGACCACATTGCAGATGGATTGACTCAATTAAGGTTGTCACAGGCCTGACTTTGGAAGACAAGAGTAGGGCTGGATGTTTTGGAGATGTCTTGTGGGTCATAGAATCACAGAATCATAAAGCTGGAAGAGAACCTAGGGGCCCTCCAGTCCAACCCCTTGATATGCAGATACACACATCAGAGCATTCGCAACAAATGGTCATTCAGCATCTGCTGAAAAACCTCCAAAGAAGGAGAATCCACCACACTCCGAGGCAGCGTATTCCACTGCCAGACAGTTCTGACCATCAGAAAGTTCTTCCTGAGGTCAAGGTGGAATTTCCTTTCCTGCAGCTTGAATCCCTTGCTCCTTGTCTCTGGAGCAGTGGAAAACAAGCCCGCTCCCTCCTCAACATGACATCCCTTCAAATATTTAAACATGGCTATCATGTCCCCTCTTAACCTTCTCTCCTGCAGACTAAACATCCTCAGCTCACTCAGTTGTTTCTCAAAGGGCTTCATGGCTTCCAGACCCTTCACCATTTTGGTTTCCCTCTTCTGGAGACGTTACAGCTTGTCAACATCCTTTTTGAACTGGGGTGCCCAGAACTGGACACAGTATTCCAAATGAGATCTAACCAATGAAGAATAGAGTGGTAGGGTTGCTACAGATCAGTGTCATCTTGATGGCAATTAACAGCACAATCAGTCCAGATCTAATGGTCTTAAGTTAAAGAAGGTACTGAGATTTATGTTGGACATTAGGAAAAAAATTTTTGGAAGGAAGAATAACTAGATGATTGAATCATCTATTTAAGAGGGGTGGTGATGGCCTGTCTCTTGCTGGAGAATGTCTAATATTACTCTGGAGACCAACTTAGGCTTAGCAATTTGCTCACAATCACTCCCTGATATTTGCGGCTGAGTGGGGATTTGGACTTGGGTCGCCTCACTCCTAGTTTAACATTTTAACTATTACAACACACTTGTATTAACTAGAACAGTCATGACTGTGCTACTAGATGATGGTGTTAGTTACATCTGTTCCTTCCAGGAGAAGCAATCAAGATTGGTCATCTTCTCCTGGACCTGAGAGCCTTTCTCCACCTTTTGTGGTCCTCTCTTAAATCCAGTTACTCAGGATTGCTCATGTACACAATAGGGGCTCAAACAGAAGGGAGAAAGAAATCTCCAGGAGTATTAAGCATTTCCAGTTTTTCTTTTTGTTTTGATTTTACCTGCCTCAGCAAAAGAGGTGATCAAAGGTCTGGAAACTAAGCCTTATGAGGAATGATTTATGGAGTTTGTTAGTGAGAGGTGACAAGACAGTTCTCTTCAAATATCTGAAGGGAATGTCACATAGGGGATGGAGCCAGTTGGTTTTCTTATGCTCCGAAGACTAGAAAATGAGCCACTGGATTCAAATGATAAGAAAAGAGATCCCACCTGAATATTGGGAAGAAATTCTTGATGATAAGAGCTGTTTGACAGAGCAATAGACTTTCCTTCTGTGGAGGCCTTTCAAGAGAGGTTGGATAGGACTCTTTCAGGACTTTGGTAGTTGTTCTTCCTGAATGGCAGAAGGTTGGATGAGATGGCCCTTGTGGACCCTTCCAATCAATTCTAAGATTCTATGATTCCCAGGTTTGTTTCAAACTCTTTTTTGAAATATGCTGGGTTTTCCTTACTTACCCTCCCATATATGTTTCCTCCTTCCCCTCCCACTCATCTCATCTCATGTCTAGACTCACTGAGACACATTTTAGAAACCGATTTCCACCAGTTTCCACTGAGAATGATTATTATGTATGTTACACAAACCAGAATGTATCTACAGACAGGTGGATAGACAGAGTTGTTGTTGTGTGCCTTCCAGACATGCCACCTTATAAACACTTGTTGGGAATGCTTTGATGGTATATTCCTGCATGTCAGGGGGTCGGAAAGACCATATCACCCCATATGAACCTGCCAGAGCCCTAAGATTGATGGCCCTTTAGGTCTGTTCCAACTCGATGACTCTGTGATTCATAGGGTTTCCTTGACAAGATTTATTCAAAGTTTTTTTTGTGATTCCCTTCCAACCTAGCTGAGAGAGGGTGACCTGTCAAAACAGACCAGTGGGTTTCCATGGCTGACCAGGGATTTGGATCCTGGCATCCTGGAAAGATGATGGCATGGACATTCCTAATGTTAGTATTCAGTTAGATGTATTCACACTTCAGTATCTTCGATAGGTGTACTTATTGAATTTGGTCAATGCATAAGAAATATTATTCTGACCCTCGTTCAGGCCAGCTGTTGGCTGTGTTTCATTCTTTTCTGACTTCTGGTATTGACACATAAGTTAGATCCTAATGACTGATTTTTAAAAACTGGTTTCTATTTTCTAATGTATGTCTTATTATCATCATTGTGCAAAATGCCCCAAAGATCTATTGCATAGTTATGATGAAAGAGGAGCACAAACAAACAATGAATATCATTTGAAATTGGGATGGGTGAGAATAATGCTTGACTTATTTTTATGCAAGAACATCCTAACTTTACATATTTCTTCATGGATTTGATGGAAATGATTTGAGATTAAAATAGTTTTAATATGGGGAAGGCAAAGCAAAGAGAATTTTGAAGGCTCAGTTCTGGGTTTAACTTATCTTGTATTCAACTACATTTGGGCTGTTGAACACAGGCAGGGGTTGGACTCAATGGCCCTTGTGGTCTCTTCCTACTCTATGATTCTATGTAAGGTCCCCAATGTGTATGTAAATGCAAGAGCCACTAGTAAACTTTTTCTTAATTTGTAACGTGGAACTGCCTGCCTTGTTTTGTTTTCTCAGTCAGTTTCAGTTCAGGGAAACCTCATGGGACTGAGGCATGCTTTATCTGCTTCTCTGCTAAAAGAAAGGTGATTCCTAACAGTTTTATCTTTCACATAATTTGCCCCCAAAAGGGCCGACACCCTGGGAAACTAATTCCCATCAAAATCGAGGAGTTAACAATACCCAAAATACATGCATTCTTTTATTGTTCTCTTTTTTATTGTTCTGATTATTATGATGGCCTAAGGATACATTGCATGGTAATTGCAGTGAAATACATTAAGCAAGAGAGCTTCTGGCTTACTCATTTGCTTGACCACAGCCAAACCACTACCTTTCCTGTTATGTCAGGAATGAGGGGAAACTCTTGTGCCTCGTTAGTTGGTTTCCACTGCCTAGCGTGCCTCATGGCAAAGAAGGCATCATCCCTGTGGTTTCTTTTAGACCCAGGACAGCTTGGCTTCTGCTCTTGCTCCTTGCTTTCATCTGGAGCCTTAGATGGGAAATCTTTCTGAAGCTTTGGAGATCACGCGCATTTGGGTGGCTGCTCCTTGTTTGGGGTCATGGTGGGATCATGTTGCGTTCTTCTACTGGGTAGACATTTGATGCACAGATTGGGCCAACCTAGAATGGAAGAGTTGAGAAAGGTCAAGTTGGTGAAGAAGGTGGCCATGGGTCACCTTGTCTAAAATAAGGATTGTGCTACTCTGTGCTGAGGACTTCTGTGTGATAATATGTTACTTATTATCAAATATCTTGGTATGTCACATAATAGGTATATATTTCACTACATCTCTATATCTACTGTTTATGAAATATACATTGTCAGTTATATATCCAGTATAATAAAACACCACAAGTATTGATTAGATTTATTAGAGATCCAGTCTTTGTGATTGTTGATGATGCTGATGATTCTGATACCATTTATACTTTATTCTTAAATATTTTAAATTTAATGATTAAAATTACATCAAAACAAAGCCAACTTCAAAGCTTTACTCTTTGAAGCCACTAGTTGCCTGTTCTCTCCATTTCTGTTTTCATATTTGCATTATACAATCCTAGGTCATTTCCACACAAGATTGTTATAGTGCTATTATTCCACTTTCAACATCCTATGGAATCCTGGGGTTTTCAGTTTCGGGAGGGACCTCAAAGGTCCCTCCCTAAACTTCAAACCCTGGGATTCCATAGGATGTTAAAAGAGGAATAATAGCACTATAACAGTCTAGTGCCGGGATGGCCCAAGTCTTGATATACTCTTTTCAGATTTTGATTAACAACACAGTCAATTTTTCCATTGGGCACATATCAAATCATTTAACTACCCATTCTTCTTCTGACTGAGTTTCCTTATTTTTCCATTTTTTTTTCCTGCATATATTACTCTGGTGGCATTTGCCGTATATAAAAGTATTCTTCCATACTTTCTTTGGTCCTTTAACTCTTTAAATATATTTTGTAAATATAGTTCTGGAATGTAGTATCTGTTCTTACTAATTAACAATTCGTTTGATGCGGTGGTTGAACATGTGAATAGTTAAGAAAATCTGTGAACAGTTTTTACAAACTTAGACCAGTCCTGTTGGAAGCACTGAGACTCCTGGCTTTGAGGTTTGAGATTGAGTTAGGAATGCCCAATAAACTTATCCTGGACCACAACCCCGTGTTATCACACACAGGTAAACACCTACTCTTATTTTTATCTCCATTTTCCAAATAATAATAATAATAATAATAATAATAATAATAATAATAATAATAATATTTATTTCTATCCCGCCTCTCCCAGTGTATCGAGGCGGCATTACAAAAATATATAAATACATTAAAACATTAAAATGTACCCCATCCTCCCCACCCACCAACCCTTCTATCCCCCTAAAACACATCAATTATTAAAACAAATTGAAAACAAAATTAAAACAAAAGGACAATTGATGAGAGGCGGTGGAACACTAATCTGGGAAGGCCTGTTGGAAGAGAGCAGTCTTGATTGCTTTTTTAAAGCAGTCAAGACTGGTAATGTGCCGGGTCTCCTCCGGCAGGCCATTCCATAACTTAGGAGCGACAGAAGAAAAGGTCCTCTGGGTAACCGCAGCCAACCTAGTTCTGATTAGCTGCAGTAAATTCCTCCCAGAGGACCATAGTGTCTGGGGCGGATTATATGGGAGAAGGCGATCCCGCAGGTAGGCTGGCCCCAAGCCATGGAGGGCTTTAAAGGTAAGAACCAACACCTTGTACTGTGCCCGGAAACTAATAGGCAGCCAGTGTAAAGACTTCAGAATAGGTGTTATATGGTCAGTTTTAGATCTTCTGGTGACCAACCTGGCTGCCATATTCTGAATTAATTGAAGTTTCCGGACTAAGCACATGGGTAGCCCTAAGTAGAGTGCATTACAGAAGTCAAGCCGTGAAGTTACCAGCACATGTACCACTGTTTTTAGGTGTTCCAGCTCCAGGAAGGGGTGCAACTGGCATATCAGCCGAATGTTTGGGGATCCATGCCTGAGAGATCAGAGTTTAGTGGTTGAGATAGGACAGAACTGTAAAGAGACAGGCAGCGTAGGTCCAAGCAACTGGGAGCAGAACAAAGGTTGATGGATTCCAATTCCCATCTCTTTACCTAACATAGCTAATGTTTGGGGCTGCTGGGATATTTAGTTGGCAAACACCTGAATAAGGTTGCCCATTTCCTAGACTAGGATCTGTTGGTGACATTCTCAGTACTCTGCTGAAAAACCACAGCTTCAAGAATTCTTGAGGGCAGGAGCTGATATTGAGAAGTTGGAGATCTTAATGTCAGCAAGCAGGTTATTAATTTTCCCTACTTGTAGATATTTGCAGAGGGCAGGCAAATGATTTTCCCCATCCATTATCACTGAAATTTCCTTTGATATAAAGTCACTTTACAAACACAGTGCATACTTAGAAAAGCCCTCCATGTGTTCAGTGTAGCTTACTCCCAAATAAGTGTGCACAAGATAGATTGTGGGCAGCCTTCAGTATTCTTGGAAAGGCTCAATGACAACAGCACCTTTAATATTTCTTACTCCTTAAATCATTTAGTATACATCCAATTGTTAACTCCTGAGAAGGCTTTACTACATAGGAGTCGTAGTGGTTTAATTCTGCCAAATTCTGGGGAGGAGAAGGAGGTTCAGCTCTGTGTTGCCTGGTCTTGGGAGGGGGGGACTCTAGCCTCTCTGGACCTCTGTTTCAGAGTCCATGTTTGAGTGGGGTGGGAGGGGAAGCCATGACAGCTCAACCAACAAAAAAACCATGCCCATGCACTGCAGAATTAACCCATGGCTAATGAAGTACTTTCAGACCCCTTGCTTCTCTCCTCCCCCAGAAGTCCTCTTACTTAACCTCCTAGAGAAGCTTCACATCAAGATTTGAATACTAGACTATTATAGTGCTATTACTTCACTTTCAACTTTGGGATTGCAGTTTACAGAGGTGCATTTGAGGCCCCTCCCTAAACTGCAAACCCCAAGATTCCATAGGATGTTGAAAATGGAATAAAAACACAAAAACAGTCTAGTGTGGAAATGACCTTAGTTAATCATAATGAGAATCCACAGATCTGTGCCATTTATTTTATTTTATTTTATTTGTAATAGGCAGGTTTTGCAAGACTGATAGGGAGCTTCAGGGAGACTTGGTGGCCATATGCACCTTACAGGTTCTCCTTTCCCTAACCTTGCATTAGAATGGTAGGATCCAGCAGTAAACCTGAGACTGCAAGAGCAAATATTAATAATATTAATAAACAAACAAATCAATATTGAGATGTTTGCTAAATGTTACTAAGGAGGGAACCCAGGTGGATGTTGAAGTGGGGGGGGAATCCCACAGTAGAAGTAATAATAATAATAATAATATTTATTTTTATTCCGCCTCTCCCAATGGATGGAGGCGGCAGTACAGCAATACATAAAATACATTAAAACATTAAAATGTACCCTATCCTCCCCACCCACCCACCCTTCTAACCCCCTAAAACACATTAACTATTAAAAACAAATTAAAAACAAGATTAAAAACCAGAGGACAGTTGATAAGAGGCGGTGGAACACTAGTCTACTAACAAGTCTCTTTCTGCATTCTCTGCCTGTTAAACTATTGGTGGTGGAGTAAAGACCCTCTGAAGAAAGGCTCAGAGCATCTGATTTGGAGCAGGACCTGAGTGGCGAAAAAAGCTGAAAGATTTAAGCCAATTATTCCCCATGTGAGACTCCCAGCAATGGTTGTGCTTCAGCAATGTAATTTTAAGAAACATGTGCCTTGGAGATTCATTGAAGGCTACTTCATTTGGATTGTCTCTTAGTCTGGTTTTAATTGAGTTTCTCTTCTACTATGTAAGGCCTTGCTTTGGTGGTCTCTCATATTAGTATGGTTTGGATGGGCACCATACCTAATTAGATATTGGCTTGGCAACTGTATTAATTTACTCTGATATCAAAATAGGACCTGAGAGATGACAGAGAGGTCAAACCAAGTGAGGGAAGGAATTTGACTATAAATGTGAGAAAGGATAGGTCAACTCGAAACTTCCTCCAGGTAAGACTGAGTCACATGTCAGGGAAATACACACCATTCCTGTGGATAAGAGGCTTAAATAGAAGCCGGAATTTGCCAGGGAACCCAACTGTGAGAAGCCCACCAGGACACGGATTGACAGACTTCCATCCCTTGTGCACCTGGATTCCTTCCTCTTTCCAAACAGCACCCACAATAGACAGCTGTTACAACACCCATCATGATTTTGCCAATCAAGCACTAAGCCCATCAACAGGTGAAAGACCCATTGTCCACAACAGGTTCCCATGTCTTGCATCTGGAACCTTCACTGCCACAGGTTATTTTCAGGATACAAATACCCCTGATTTCAGGATGCCAGTGCAGTCTCCCAAAGGTCTACCCATCATTCTGTCCGTCTGACTCCTGAATGAGAACTGTCCTTGGGTCCTACCTAAGCCAAAACACATTTCTGCTTCTTCATACTCTTCTGGACTGGTAATTCTAAATCCCCCCAAATCCCTCAGTCTCTCTGTACACTTTTTTCTTCCCTTTCTCCTTCAATTAGCTATTGTGTGGACGTTTGACTGTGTGTATCTTGTATGTATGCATGCATGAGTTAATTGCCCCCTAATAAAAACATATTTTTAGCTTACTTTTTAATCTTTGGCTAAACATTGGTAGAAAAGGTCTCGCCAAGTTACTCCCCTCTCACAAGGGGGGGTGGTAACTTTGAGTTAATTCATTCCCCACTTTTACATAGAGGTGCTGGCATCACAGGGTGGCCCTTTTGGCACCCACATTTTGGGGTAACAAGGACCAGAGGAATGATTGAATTCAGTGGGTTAAAACCAACCAAAATAATATGTAGAACACTCAGGAGATGACAAATGTGTTGCGAAATTATCCACGACACCCATAAGGTGTTATGTCCTTGTGAGATGACAAGCAGCACCCACATTTACAAGCAGATACAGGTGCATTCTCCAGTCTAACGGAAGATCAGTATCTCATCCATGCATGAGTCAAACTTAGTATGTTGAAGGTGGTGGGAAGTTGTGGTCAGGTGAGGCACTGGGTGCATCCAGGGACGATCGGCACTATTGGAATGTGGCTCATTTCTGAAAAGGGCCCACGAGGAGATTGTATAAAAGGTCTATCTCCCCAATGGCACCTCATTCAGTCGACGACAGTTGAGCCAGCTGTCTTGTCTTGGGGATCATCTAGGTAAGCATATTCATTTATTTCAGTCCTCTGTCTGTCGATCTATCTGATGGCTTCTTTCAAAGCTAAGTAGGAAGGGACAAAGGTTTTCCAGATCTGTTACCCCAGATTGTTCAACTGGAGATCCAAGGGAATATTTATGAGGCCCTTTACATCTATAAAATGTACTCCAGTGTTGAGGAAGGGTTGCTTTCCATTCCCAATGGAAACTGCTTTATACTTGAGTAGAGAGTTGGTCTAATTAGTTCTGTTTGTCTCTTCTTGACTGTCAAAAGTTGTCTTGGGGTCTTTAGACATAGGAAAGTCACTCTCCTGACCTCCAGTCTTGAATTCTTCTTCCCAAAGAGACCAGCAACTGGATCAAGGGGACATAATACATATCTAGTGTTGTCCATTTGTGTAGATCTAGAAAAAAGTCTAGAAGCTTGCCAGCTGTCACTATATGCCTCCGGAAGCAAGGTCTAGGAAAGCATTATCAAGGATGATTATGGTGGCGATGGGTGGTGGAAGAGGCAATGATGATTGTATGGTAAGGATAGAATCAAAAATCTTCAGAAAATGGCAAAAAAGCTTGTTCTTTCAGCGTTAAGATCCTGGATTGTTTTGAAGCTTTGTAATTCAGGATGCATTCTGCACAAAATTCACATGTGGTTGATTTTTTTTTGCAGATCAACCAGATATTATTGTGCAGAATAAGTCCTGAATTGTGAATAGGCTTCAAAAATTGCATGGGTTTTGGAGACTTTCTTGTAGAGGGAGAACAGTTGTTAGAATTATTCATTGCTTCCTATGAGACGAATCTCAGCGAACAATTACATCCCTGTGGTATGGCACTGCCTAGGACAACTGCTATTTGGTCAGTTTGGTCTAAGGGCTCCAGTGGAATCTTTAAAAGGAAGAAATGAGTTTCCATTGTGTCAAGAAAGGAAATCAACATTAGGCAGTACAAAATTGATCAAGACTTAAATATCAAAGCGAAACACCTTTTCATAGTTCTTCGTAGGGCAAACCCACTGGGATTGTATGGTGCTCCTGTCATTGAAGCATCTCAGTGGATGTTTCATTTCTAGGCAGGAAGCTGTCATCCTTTCTGAAATGTGCACAGATGCACTCTGAGAAGGATACAGCTGGGCATGACAATGGCAGTGTTCTCTTCAGCACAATTATCAAAAATAAGGACTACCACATTTTCCACTTTTGTGAAGAGCATTGTTGAGACCTTAATTCCCAACATCTGAGAATTAATTGGTATCATTGACATAATTGCTTCTTCTTTATAGTTTAATTGGTATCATTGATATGATTGCTTCTTCTTTATAGTTTACAGTTTTTGAGAGGATTGCACCTTGCATATACTCAAAGAGGAAGAGAGGAAAAAGAGAGAAACTAATGAGACCTAGTTGCATAAAGTGAAACTGAAGTACTGCATATACCACCTGTTCATGGCCACAACTGTACAGAAACCAGGGGCACTGTAGGATGGTAAAGCTTCCCCTATAAGTAAAGTAGACTTAGACAGAGAGCTTTTCCACGCTACACTGTTATAGTGCTATTATTCCATTTTCAACATCCAGTGGAATTCTAGGGTTTAGAGTTTATTGAGGCCAAAGAGCTCTCTGGCTGAGAATTCTAAAGGTCCCTCCTTAAACTGCAAACCCCATAGGATGTTGAAAGTGGAATAGTAGCACCAAAACAGTGTGGTGCTCAAAGGTCCAGAAACATCTCTTGCTTGTGCATGGCAATACTCCCTTTCAGGCATATGTGGTCTTTCACATATCATTGGACTCCAGTTCCCATTGGGCTCAAAAAGCTTGGCCAGTGGCTAGGGGCATTGAAGGGCCATGGTTTCCCCACATCTGCTTTTAGAGGATGCCTTTGGATGGAAACTTTGTCTGGTATCCTGTTGGTTAATCTCAACTAGGGTAGATCCATTGTCTCAATTATTGTCTGATGAATTAACACATAGGCAAATCCAACTGATTAAATGGATCTACTCTTGTCAGCATTAAAATTGGATTTAGGCCACAGAGTTGTTCTGGCTAGTTTTGAACTGCCAGGGTTGGCTTCACTTTGATGGAGAGGATAAGCTTGATATGAGCAGCATTTCAGATGGTGAATATCCCCAAAGTAGCTGACCAGGAGGGGTGAAGTACCAGTCAGTTCCATCAGAAGGCCTTAGCTCATTCCTTGATGGGGAGCAATTTTATCCCAAAGCCTGGCTTAAATGTATCTTTATAGAGGCACTGACTTTATCCTTGTCCAATCTTGTTCAATCCTGAGAATGTTATGATAGCTTGGGATCTTCTCTATCTGCCCACTAGGGCTCCCTTGTGTTCTGTGGACAGGATATCCACTTTTATCCAGCAGCAAGCCACAAACTGGATAATTAGCACAATTTGGGTTAATTTCATGTCATTGGGGTGGGTCATCTACTCTGGGTTTTTGTCTGGACTTTAAAGGAAATAATCAAGGTGTTCAACTTGCCTTTCAAAATAGATTCAGCACCTTGGACAGCTCCTTTAGAGTTTGGACTAAAGTCTAGATAAGATTCACAGTTCCTCTGACATAGTGGCCACCAACCATTGTGTTGTTTCAGTGGCTAGGTTTAGGCATGTGTAACCTCATCCTTCTGAGTAACCATAAATAAACTAGTCTCCTTATATATGCAGCCCTTCGTCCATCAGTTCTCCTCCCAGGGTGGAAAGGCAGGAGTGGTGATTCCTCCCTTCCTTCAGGGAAGCACCTGTTTTCCACCACCTACCTCAACAAATATCAGACAGACAAGCTTAATGTGGGCAGGGAGCTGGATTACATTATCTCCAGTCTTTCCTGGCCTCCTATTTCTGGCTGTATGTCAGTCTTACTTATCAAGTTCCCATTGGCTGCATGGCGTCATTCAGCAGATGCATGAACAAGTCAGCTTGCTTGTCACACAAATGTCTACTCGACAGTAATGCTATGGGGTTCTGAACCATCACGTCTGCTCTCAGTCTAACTTACCCTATGAGATCACAAGCACGGGGAATCGTAGCAACTTTTAATTTTCATTGATAAAAGCAGGTGTAAAGTTAGCTTTTGCTTGTAACAGTGAAATAAAACAGTGGAGTTTGCATAAACATGAAATAAGACAGATGTAACTATTATTCAGCATTGTTTAATTGCAAGTAGAACAATTATTTTAAAGCTATTATTAGAGTTAACTAGACAATGTGCAAATATATGTACAAACATATGTATGTAGCACGCAAATATATCCGTCTCAAGAAGTGTTGGAAGTCAAATTTTCAAAGGGATGTCCTATGGAGAATGGAGCATCCTGTTTTCTGCTGCTCCAGAGACTAGGACATAGAGCAATGACTTCAAACTTCAGGAGAAGAGATTCCATCTAAACATTCAGAAGAACTTCCTGAAGATAATAATAGTTTTAAAATGGGATATGTTGCTGCCTCAGTGGGGTGTGCTGGAATCTCCTTCTCAGAGATTTTTAAACAAAGGCTGGATGGCCATCAGTTGGAAACAATTTGGTAGTATCTTCCTGCCTGGCAAAAGGGGACTGCACTGGATGGACCTTGGGGTCTTTTCCAACTCTAGGATTCTATGAAATAGTAGATCCCCAGGTTTTGTTAGTTTATTCTATGATAGTTGTAGGTTAGCTTAGTTTGTAGTGTATTGGGTTAGAGATTTGTGTGTTTCTTATCCTTCTATGTAATTTTAGGTGTTTAAAATATATATGTTAATGATTAGTTAATAATTTATTTATTATTTAAAAAGAGACCACAAGCAAGGCATATTGTTTTGCTGGTTGTTGCATTGTTAAGAACATAAGCATAGAGCAAGAAGCATGATAGATCAGACCAGAGGCCTATCTAGTCCAAGATTTTGTTCACACAGTGGACATCCAGTTGCCTCTGGAAGGCCACCAGCTGGAGATGGGAACAATAGTACTCTCTGTATCCTGCATATTCAGTCTCAGTTGCTGCTATTAGAGTCACATCTCTCTGGTACTGGAATGATCTGTGACCATCCTTACAGCCATTGGTGACCTTTCACCTCTGTTAGCTTATAGAATCATAGAATCATAGAACTGGAAGAGACCACAGGGGTCATCAAGTCCAACCCCCTGCTATGCAGTAACATCCATCAAAGCATTCCCAACAGATGGCTATCCAGCGTCTGCTTAAAAAACCTCCAAAAAAGGAGGCACCACCACACTTCGAGACAGTATATTCCACTGCCAGACAGCTTCGACCATCAGGAAGTTCTTCTTGAGGTTCAGATGGAATCTCCTTTCCTACAGCTTGAATCCATTGCTCCTGGTCCTGGTCCCTGGAGAAGCAGAAAACAAGCCCACTCCCTCCTAGACTTGACATCCCTTCAAATATTTAAACATGGCTATCATGTCCCCTCTTAACCTCTTCTGCAGACTAAACATACCCAGCTCTCTAAGGCATTCTTCATAGGGCTTCATGGCTTCCAGACCCCTCACCATTTTGGTCGCCCTCCTCTGGACATGATTCAGCTTGTCAATATCCTTCTTGAATGGAGGTGCCCAGAACTGGACGCAGTATTACAGATGAGGTCTATCCAAAGCAGAATAGAGTGGTACCATTACCTCCCTCAATCTAGACACCATACTCCTATTGGTGCAACCAAGAATCATGTTGGCTTTCTTGGCTGCCACATCACATTGCTGACTCATGTTCAGCTTGTGATCTATCAAGACTCCTAGATCCCTTTCACACGTACTGTTATCCAGCCATGTGTCCCCCATCCTATATTTGAGCATCCCACTTTTTCTGCCCAAGTGCAGGACTTTACATTTCTCTCTATTGAAATCCATTTATTTTTTAGTCTTTCAAGTTGGCAGTCATTTGCATCAAATATTGCAGACAATTACATATTATAAATATTTCTGCATTGCTTATCATTTGAACAAATCTAGAAACAGTTTATGGAAACACAGTTAAAAATTCCAACAAAAATATTGGCCAAGGTCTAAGGATTTGTTTCGGTAGAACTGGGTCTTTTTTCTCTCCACTTCTCCTTGTACATATTTGTGGAATCAAAACCTTGTTGCAGAGAGTTTTCAAATTTTTGGGAGCAGATCTGTATGGTAGGTTGGGGAATATAAGAAGACAGGGGTTGCCAGTTCTTCAGGAAGCAGCAGAATAAAGAGGTAGTACACCACTGGTTTCTGGTCCTGATAGGAGAAAATACAGGAAAATTCCATATAGTTCATGCCTAGGAATAGTCAGAGGTTTTTTGTTTTTTTAAAGTCCAGAGTTATGGTCTGGAATACCACAGAGGGGAGATTATCCCATAAGGTGGGAACTACTACAGAAAAGGCCAATATCTAGGAGACTATCAGAAATTCCTAGGTGCAGCATGGACAAGAATGCCTCCTTTGAGCGGTTGACATGTTGGGAGGTTGACATGTTGGGAAATATTCCTTCAGGTAACCTAGTCATGAGCTGGTCTGGCTTTGATACTAATACCAGCAACTTAACCTACCTTGGTAGAAGGCTGTCAGGAACTGGAGATTTTTTAACACAAAATCTGAAGAATCTAAAAAACATCAAAGGTGTTGTACTTCTTAAGAGCACCTTCAGAAACTAGAGATATCAGCCTTGAAACTGCAATACATAATTATGCTCTCTCTCTCTCTCTCCTTAGAATTTTTCAGCCCACGGAAAAGATGAGCCAACAACAACAAAGAGGAAGCTCCTGTTGCTGCAGAGGTAGCAGTCACAGTGGTGGCGGCTGTCATAGCAGTGGAGGATCTCAGCAAAGCCACAGCAGCAGCCATGGCTGTTGCCGTAGGGGATCTTCTGGTGGATGTTGCAGCCGTAGCAGTGGATCTTCTCAACAAAGCCAGAGTAGTGGCGGGTGCTGTGGTCACAGTGGCGGTGGCAGCAGTCATGGGGGTTGCAGTCATGGGGGTAGTGGAGGAGGATCTTCTCAAATGAAGATACCAACCCAGCAGATGAAGTAGATGCCTCCAGAAGGAGCCCAGAAATCCAAGGCGTGATGCCCATCACCTATTGGAGATGCCTTCTCTGCTTGCATATCATCTCTGGTTAATGCCCCTATGAGCTACAACCCACATCTTCTGGCTTGGGAAATTTATTCTTCCACACCCTTTCTTGGACATTATTGTGAAGGCATTAAAGTTTTCTTCATGCAAAGCATATATATGTCCATTGTGTTCCTTTCTGTTCTTCATTGATTTGAAGACATACATGGGCACACATCAGTCCCATATCAACCGTGACTACCCGTCTATGTACCCCAGTGCTGTTAGTTCTGACTAGCAGCTGCTCTCCAAGATGTGGAGATGCTGCCATGAATTGATTATTGTCTCTTCTTCATGCATAGGAGGTGGTTGATGATTAAGCTACGGCCCACTCCTTGCAGCTCAGATAGTATTTTATACTAGATGGGACTGTTTTCCAACTTAGTCTAGTGTTGCCTGCTGTGACAGGAAATGGCTCAAGAAAGGGCTAAGTAGATGAGACTCTAGGCATCACTATGGATGTTGCTATCAAGGAGGGGCAAAATTTTCCCCCAGATAAGGATTAGTATCATTCATTAATGCTTGGACCAGAGGTTCTTAACCTATTATTTCCCATAGACCCCCTTTACATATCTCTTGTTGCCATGGATCACTAGGACTTAAGACTTAAAACTCTCAAGTGCATCAAATATTTATTTAAAATTGCCCATCAAGGGTCTTCAAATTTGAAGAGAAGGGAGAAATAAGTAGATGCACACACTGTCATTATCATTTTATTGGAATGATTCTATACAAAGAGGTGGAGGAGGAGGAGAAGGACGACCCTTGAACACCAAACCTCTGGTAAGCAATAGATGTCCTGAGAATTTGGAGGCACAATATGGACAATACAGTTCATTGCAGCTATGAAGGCACCTTCTGACTGTATACAAGAAATGCCATGTGCTTTCTCTGAGCCACTCAGCATCATTCATTTGCATGTTCTCATCACGTGCAGATGTAACATTGCTGAATACATTTTTTGAGGGGCTGTGAAACAGTCATTTTCATAATTTTTGAACAGTCTGAGATATTGCAATGAAACCTTGTCCATGTCGATCACTGGTAAAAATTCCTCTTGACTTCCTTCCTTCCTTCCTTCCTTCCTTCCTTCCTTCCTTCCTTCCTTCCTTCCTTCCTTCCTTCCTTCCTTCCTTCCTTCCTTTCTTTTTCTCTTTCAACTGTAAAATCTCATAATATTTCCTCAGGCCTTCATGGTGCCCCTGTGAGAACATCATGGCACCTGAGACATCTGTGGACCACAGGTTAAGAACCATTGCTTTAGATCACAGACTAGAGGTTTTCAAACTTTGCACTTCAATGTATTTTGGACTTTAACTTCTTGAAGCCCCTCTGAGCTTGGCCAACAGTTAGGAATTCTGGGAAATGAATTCCAAAACATTTGGGAGATCAACATTTGGGAACCACTGAGATAGGTCATTCACATACAAAGTTAACAAAAAACTGCACACTGTGGGATGACTACAGTTGGCCTGCCACATTTGCAGGTTTGAATTTCATGGATTTGATTATTTTCGAGTTTCTTTATCCCCTATCCTCACCTCAGGTGCTTCTTTTCAATGAGACCCTTCCCTCTTATCAGCTCGGATCAGGCTACACAGGCTACAAAAACTTGCCTCGGAGGTACCTTCTCATCCACCAGCTACTACCTGGCCAGCTAAGGATGGCTTTCATCAAAATTACTCAGCACCACAAACCCTCTCCCACTGACCCCCTTCACACCCAAGAAGGGAGATGGGTGTGAGAGAGCAAGTAAAGGGACACCATCCTGACACATCTCCTTTCCTTTTGCTTTCCTCATCCTATTTTGGACCCTGAGTGTCCATTCTTCACACTATGCTTCACCCCCTCCCATAGACACACACACACACACACACACACACACAAACATACACTTTGACACTTGCAATTTTTTTTCCACGTTTAAGGGAAGTCCTGTGCCTCTAACCCTGTCAAACCTGGAGGGCTGACTATATCATAAAGATCTAAAATACTTTTAAAATGCAACAAGATTAAGGCCCTTGGAATACGAACAATAATTTTTGGTAACGTCTGAATAGTCTACAATCCCTCTTATTGCTATTGTATGTCTTCAGGTCATTTCCAACTTACAGCAACCTTAAGGCAAACCTACTGTAGGGTTTTTTTGGAAAGATTTGTTAGGAAGAGTTTTGTCTGAGGCTGAGAGAGCGGTGACTTCCCTAATGTCATCCAGTGGCTGAACAGAGATTTGAACCCGGGTCTCCCAGAGTCCTAGTCCAAAAGTCAAAGCACTACATTATGCTGGCTCTGAATGATTAAACATCACCGTTCAAACATACTGAAAATTGCATAATAGCAAACTTGGGAATAGATCAGTATTTCAGTTACAAGTTCATGGCAGTGACCATTAACAATCTAAAACATCCCAAACTTAATAGCCTGAAGAACAACTGTGCTCAGACTTCAGATCTTGGAAGATTTGGTCACCCTATCCCCCCAACCCTGGGAATGTCTCATTCTGAAAGATAAAATGATTGACACAGCAGAGAATGGAGGTTGAAAAACATAGCTGCTGACTTGCTTTTAGAACTGCAAGGAGCTTTACAAATCCTACACTCTTCTGATTGCTGAAGTATGTTCCCTGCTGCTGAAAGGGAAAAACCTGAGCATAGGGCCACAAAATTGGATTCATGGGCAGCGAGTCCACTGAAACGCAATGAGGCTGGCAGCTCCCCACAGGGGATCTCTCCAGTTTTGTGGCCTGAGAATGAAGCCACAAAACAGGGTGTTTTTGTGTGTGCTAAAAGACAAGGAGGCCACCACAGACTAAAAGACAAGGAGGCCACCACAGAAAAGGACCTGCCTCTTGTCCTCCACAAAACTAATATCAGTCACCACAGGGATGTGCCATTTAAGCCGATCAAGTATGCCAGCCATCCAGATGGTTGATATACCAACTCCAGTTTGTGCCACCTACCTGGGAGTGTGAAATCAGAGAGCACTGTCATGTGGCATATGTGGCTGGTGGGCTGTGTCACCTTGGAGTGAGAAACAAATTATTCAAGAATGATACAAATATTGGGCAACAGTTTCACATTGAGGATTTGACTGGAAATGAGACCCCTATCCAGAGCTGATTTGTCAGAAGGGGTTACCTATTTCTTTCGAGAATAGCTGGAACCATCTGATCTTTAATGTATGTAGGAGAAGGCAGTCTTGAGGTTCTAGGACAGTCCTTCTCACATAGTTGTTCTCCAGATGTGCTGCCCTTGCTACCTGTGGATGATAGGATTTTACTATAATATATCTGGAGGGAAGATTATTTTTAAAAGTCTGTGCCTCACTGTGAACATATGAAATGTTCTCTGGGTGAGTTCCTCCCATCTCTGTTTGTTCATCAACATATTTTGGCCCTCAGGAATTTATGGATTCCAAATCCCTGAACCTGCGGATAGTTTCTTTCTAAGAAATTTTGAACTTCAAATCCCACAATCCCTGACCATTGATTGTGCTGGCTGGGGTCATCTAGATGTCTTGTCTTCAAATAGTTCCGGACATCAGACTCCCATAATTCTAACCATTGATTATAATGGCCAGGGCTTCTGGGAGTTGAAGTCTAAAAACATCTAGAGGACGAGAGGTTGAGAACTTCTGCTTTAGATGGTAATGTGTGTTATTATTTGCTTCAGAAAGCTATAAATCAGTTTTGCTGCCTTTAGGGAAGCTCCTGGGCATCCTAGTGATTGCGTTCCTGGACTTCTGCTCCAAAGTTGTGCCTTGATGGCACCAACGTTCAGGATGCCAAGGGACCTTGTAGCGCCTTTGAAACTAACTCAGAGAAAGAAGTTGTCAGCATAAGCTATCATAGACTTAAGTCTCCTTCATCGGATGCACCAATGTTACATACTTTGTTTACACCACTGGGTCAAAGCTGTGTCTCTTGATTGTGTCTGCTTTTCAAAACTATCCATTTTAACTTCAGGCAAAAATAATGATGTTATCTGGGAACTACTCCACACCCTCTTCCATCTATCTGACTACGATTAGCTGCAAACACACCCTAATGATTTCATGTTTTGTAATTCCACATCAAGCAAATGTAACCCGTTCTACCTAATTGTGATCTCAGGAGATAGTCTAATTTCTAACAAACAAACGCCCTTGGGTTGGGTTTCAATTATCTGGGTGGCCTGTATTGCTACCTCTTAACAGGTCTTCATCCAAAACGAGTTCTGGTACAAGATATAGGAGGAAGACATGAAGAGGTAATTTAGTATGTGTGTTTGTATGTGTGTGTATGCTGCCCTTAGAAGAGGATAAGTATTCTTAAAATGTTCAGCAATGGCTAATTGGAATGCCAACAGGATAGTCTTAAGGACAAGCATCATTTTCTCCTGGTACAATCCACTCCCTGTTTTTTTAAAAAGGAGAACATTAGAAGAGCCTGGTGGATCAGACCTATTTAGTCCAGCCTTCTGTTTCCAGCATCCTACTAGGTATTTCAATGGAAGGCCACCATGAATTCTGGAAGAGAATACATGTTGTCCCATATATGTCCTCAATAATTTGTGTAGACTGGTCCCAACAGAGAAGTTCCATTCTTAATGATTCTACTAAATATGAATGTGGAAAGACACCTGCTGGAACGTGTCTACTGGGAGGCCCACAAGCAAGATAAGATGACAATAGCATCTTCAGCCCATGCTTCTCAGACTTAACATTTAGAGGAAAGCTAACTCAGATATTGGAGGTAAACAATCTAGGCATCATGACTGGCAGCTGTTGAAGGCATTATCTTCCATAAATTTATCTAGACTTCCTTTTAAATCACCTTAGTTGGTGGTCATCATTACCTCTTGAGGTAGTCAGTCCAATTGCTGATCTTACTATGAACTGGTGGGGGTTCTTTTCTCATAATAACCCTAAGAAGCTAATGCTTCCTACCATGGTGAGCCTCAGTTTCAAAATAATCCTCATCCTCATTTCAGATGGAGTTTTAGAGTTCCACATTACACCTTTAATGAACCTGGCCTTTGTACAGAATATAAGGTGAGAAAGTTTGATTGATTGCATTGAATTTACCTAAGGTTGGAAGTAAATTGATACTATTGTACCACTTCCTGAACATGCCTGATCTCATTTGATTTTGGAAAGGGCTGTCCGGCAGTGGAATCTGCTGCCTCGGAGTGTAGTGGAGTCTCCTTCCTTGGAGGTTTTTAAGCAGAGGCTGGATGGCCATCTGTCGGGAGTGCTTTGAGGGTGTTCCTGCATGGCAAAGGGTTGGATTGGATGGCCCCTGGGTCCCTTCCAACTCTACATTTTCATGATTCTATGATTCAGCACATTGGAAAGCATTGGGATATTGATGGGAGGCCACCTCCATATAGAGTGAGGAGAAGAACCTTCCTGAAAACTCGAAGAGCCATTATTGTTAGCCATAATTAAGATTACTGGACTTTGTTGTTATTAATTTCTTTCAATTGACTCTAACTCTTGACCCTATCCTTCCTTTGAGGCTGAGAGAGTATGACTTGCCCAGATCATCCAGGGAGTTCATGCATGAGTGGAGATTTGAACCTTGTCCTCCCAGAGTCCTTGTCCAACCGTCAAACAACTACACTTCTATTACAGGTTGAGTTGGCCAAAGTTTGACTCAATGGAAGGCAGATTCCTGTATTGTGTTGTACACTCATTCTCCGTACATGAGCTGCACAAATCTCACTGGGAAATAAATTTTAAAAATAAAAATACTTCATGAGGCTGTCAAAGTTTTAAAAACATAATTTATTATTGACTAATCCATGTATACAAATGGACAGCCATGGCCAAAGAGGAAAATACATGGATGTTACATGTATGTGTTGACCAGTGTATCTGCTCTTCTCATGTTTTGAAAGAGAAGTACTGAGCTCCTTGAGAGGAAGAAGAAAAGGTAGTTGTGTCTTCTCCATTACATGGCACTTGACCATGCTGGTGAAGAGACTTGCAGCTGTAGGGGAGGGGGGCAACAGGAACTATTCAGGATGCTTCAAATTGTATGGGATGAGGAAGCAGAGAGAAAGGGGCATCCTGTGGCATCTGGCCCCTCTAGGAATTCTTCTTGCAGTTACTTTAGCTTCTGGCCTGGAATTTGGCAGACTTGTTGCTGCTGCTGCTGCTGTTGATCACACGGAGGGTGCTGAGGTTTTCCGCAAGATGACCCATGGTGGCTGCCGCATCCCCCGCTGTTCCTCCGGCCGAGGCAGCAGCCTCTCCTTTCGCTGCCCGATGACCTCCGGGTGAGGCAGCAGGACCTTTCTTCTTTCTCCTGCTTGTGGCAGTGGTCCTTCTCCTGGCGGGAACACATCTTTTTTGGTTGTCAAAGGGACACCTAGAAGGAAAAGGAAGAAGGATGAAAGCTTAATTTGAGGCAAGGTCTATTGAGATCCTAATCTTCCTCCAAGAAGTAATGGGCTGGTTTCAAGAGTGGTGGGCAAAGTGCAGCCCATGGGCCAAATGAGCCCCCAAGGCTGTTTTTGTGTCCGCAGGACACTCCTGTATCCCCAGTTTTGTGCATTTCCTCCTGAAAAAGAGACTTAGCTTATCCTTATTTATTCATCAGTTTGTTCTTATTTATCTAATATATAAAAGTCAAAGTTTGTCTGTGTCAGGTGAAGACCTCATATGATTGGCTGCCTGAGAAGATTCTGTGGACTCCTGGGGTTTGCAGTTTAGGGAGGGGCCTTTAGATTTCTCAGCCAGAGAGCTCTTGGGCATCAGGCTGGTTGCTATGGAGATAAGACCTAGCAGCAAGGAGGAGGGCAGGCTATTCCCTCAGGAACCCAACCTCTCTATGTTAATAACTCTGAATGCAGATTGGATTAGGGAATATGAGGAAAAGTTTGGAGAATTAGAGACACAAGATCTCAAATCTGTGTATTTCAACCACATCTAATTCCCAAGATAAGGTAAAGAAATTCCTAAGGTATTTCTGTCAAGTATTACCTATGAGAAAATAAAATCCTGGGTAATGCCAGGTATATATGCTAGTTATCTATATTAATCTTAGTCTTTATTAGTTATAATTCTATTATAGTTCTGTCCTGCCTTCTTTCCAGTGATTCAAGGCTTCATATATGACTCTCTTGCACCCCACTTTCACAACAAACTTATAAGGTAGATTAGGGTTGAGAGAGTGAGTCACTTCCCCTTGGGATGGCCTGATTTATCCAGTGAGTTTCATGGGTCAGCGGGAACTTGATGATTTTTATTATTATTATTATTATTATTATTATTATATCATCATCATCATCATCCCAATAATGGGTTTCAAAGTTGCTAACCACATATTTAAAAACAATATAAATATGTATAAATATAAAAGGTATTTAAAAAGAAATTAAAGAGGTTATAAAGTTAAAACGTTAGAAATATTAAAATACATTAAAAGACTGCACAAACCATAAAACAGTACAGGACATCAAAAAGCCCATCCCATTCAGCTTCCAAAAGCCTGGAAGCCCAAGAATGTTTTCAATTGCTGGCAGAAGGATGGGGCCATCCTGGCCTCTCTAGGAAAAGAGTTCCAAAGACTGGGAGCAGCCACCAAGAAGGCCCTCTTCTTTGTTTCTACAAAGCAAACCTGAGAAAGCGGCAGGATAGACAAAAGGGACTCTCCAGAAGATCTTAGAGCTCTAACAAGATTATAAAATGTGATGTGATTCTTCAAATAGCTTGGAACCAAGTCATAGAGGACTTCATAGGTCATCACCAGCACTTTGATACAAACTGGCAACCGTTGTAATGAAGGAGTTGTATTCTCAAGTCCTTTCTTATATCTCAGTCTTTAAATGCAGTGGCCAAAATGTGGCCCCAAGCCTTTTTTGCAGTTCCCTGGATTCACCCTTTTTGTTGGATCCTTTTTTTTTTTTCAGGAAAGGGGGATTAAAAATCAGTGGATGGCTTCTCCCAGACTGCGGGTACGGCAATTTACCTTTTATAGAGGTCACATGGCTCCCCTAGATAGTTTAACATTATAAACAAACCTTTTCCAAACCAGCATAGGACTTTTGTTCACATCTGGTTTTGCCTTTTTGCTGTTTTGGTAGTCTCAGAAGGTCCCTGGGTAGAAAAGTGATCACCAGATCACACAAAATATACCCACCCATACTTTAACTAAATGCCTACGGGAGCTTATGAAAGCCAAATTACAACAAAGACATTTTGGAAACATCTCCAGAGGCACTTTTTCTTCTCAGTAGAATCCCAAGGTTCACCAAATGAGCCCAAAGGAAGGGAAACAATCAGCTCAGAGGGTAATGATACACTTAGATGGAAGTAACAGGGTACCTCTGAGTTCAGACTAATAGTTTGTTCATCAGTCCCAAAGCAGAGCTCATGGACTTTTAATATATTGATCCCACCTCCAGCCTTACATTTCAGTGGCTTAATTTGGGATAGAGGAACATTTTTTTAAAAAAATTGTTTGTAACCACTAACTCACCCTAGTCCTGGTAGATCCTACCTTCTCTCCACACCATTTTTTTTTTAAAAAAAAAGATTAAAACCACAATCCACAGGGTAAAAGCAGAGCTCCAAGTTCTCTTTTTCTCTCTGTCACTCACTTGCAGCCTGAGTCTTAAAGAAAAGTAACATGAGATCCCCATGGAGGTGAAATGCATTTAGCTATCAGAGCAATTATATTGCATCTGGAGCATCTGGAGAAGAGACCACATGGGTGATCCAGTCCAATCTCCTACCACACAGGCATACAGCTGAGAGATGGCTATCCAACCTCCAAAGAATGAGAACCCGACACCTTCCAAGGTAGGTTTTCCCACTGATGAACTGCTTTTACTGTCAGGAAGTTCTTCCTAAAGTTTAGCTGGAGTATCATTATTTGTAAGCTGATTCCATTGCTTTGTGTCCTAGTCTCTGAAGCAGCATAAACCAAACTTGCTCCATCTTCTACATTACATCCTTTCAGATGTCTAAAGATGGCTATTAGCCCACTTCCATCATGCATCCTCTCCATCTCCTGAGAAGACTTTCTCAGCTACCAATGAACAATGGTTCCTCAGCCTTAAACCTTCTCATGGTTGATTACTCAAAGACTTTCTACATTTGATCAGTCTCTCCTCAGCCTCCTCAATGGTCTTGAGATCTGCTTCTGGAACAAAGCTAGATGACTTACGGGTCCCCCCAGGTGTCCATCTTTGGCTTAGAAGGAGGAGGATAAAACGATAAACCAAGATCATATGGAAAGATGGAAAAGAAAGAACCTTACCTGGTTCTCCAAGAAGTACTCTGTAAACAGAGGTGAAGTCGTTGTGAATACCAAGCTAGCACTTGGGAGACCTTTTATACAATTTCTTAGCCAATCTCTCTAAAGAGTGAGACATGAACCAAGCACGCTGATTTGTTTATTTTGCTTAAGAAGCCCATTCTTAATTAGCCTGGGCTTTGTAACCTGGTTTTTGACTCATGATGTTACCACAGCACTGGGAAGCAAGCAATGTCCCCACATTTGGTGTCATCTATTGTGGCCTTGTGTCATGAGCTTAATTGCTAGACACACCCAAGAAAGGATGGGGGGAAATTGGAGTGGTTTTCCCAATGACATCACTCTGTATACCTTGGTTATATTTATATTGTTTATAATAGGAAATGCAGATAAGCCTATGGTGAAGCAACCAAGACACATATACGCATTCAATTACACTCCGTAGCATTATGTACAGGCAAACAGTGTTGGTTTGTAAGGAAAATTCCAGCCTTTTGATCTTTGCTCTGCTAAATAGTTGTCCACATTTTGGACCTCTATTCTGTATCCTACTGGTAGTTCCAACTGCAGGAGACCTGTTAAATCAATGGATATGGTCAACTAATCACACAGTTAACTAATGGACTTGATGTGATGATCAGCCATTCCACTGTTGAATCAATGAATCCACTATAGCTGGATGAAGACTTAGTTTGTGTTTAAGGACTGAAGTCACAATATTTTCTACTTGTGTCCACTGTATAGGTTATTGTATTTCACATTTCCTCCAATGGACTCATGGTAGTGGACATGACACTTCTCCCCCACTATATCCTCATTATAACCCCATGAAGTAGCTCAGAGAGAGAATGAGACAGAGACACAGAGAGAGACTGAGCCTGACCCTGAAGTCTCCTAGGTAATTTGATGGCTCAGTTTGGCCTTAAAGCTAGATCTCCCAAGTTCTAGTCTAACACCCTTTAACCACTACACACATACTCTGTTATTCTACCTTCAAGAAATTCATTTATGGTCAGTAGGAGACTGGTTTTGTGAATTTTGGTATGAATTGGCTTGACTCACATCTACTGGATGAATGTGATGCATTTGTTAGAGTATTGCCAGCATTTGTACATTGAATGGAAGAAAAATATTGAACCTCCATCTGAACCTCAGGAAGAACTTCTTGACAGTCAGGGTTGTCCGGCAGTGGAATCTGCTGCCTCGGAGTGTAGTGGAGTCTCCTTCCTTGGAGGTTTTTAAGCAGAGGCTTGATGACCATCTGTCGGGAGTGCTTTGAAGGTGTTCCTGCATGGCAGGAGGTTGGACTGGATGGCCCGTGTGGTCTCTTCCAACTCTACATTTCTATGATTCTATGATTCTATGCATTTAAATAATGCAACCTTGAGGGGTGGTGGTGAGAAAGATGTGATGCAATCCTAATGAATAAATAAATAAGATGCAGTTAGATAGGAAACCATTTGGGGAGAAAATAAATTTTAAAATGTTCAGTCCAAAACAGTAGCTGGATAGAGCAATTCTACCTTCTGACTGAGACAGGCATTCCAAGTGTGATTATATGTAACAGGTCTAATAGAAATGTGCTAGATATTGTGTTCTTGATGAAACCCCATGATAGGGTTGCCTTAGGGTTACCATGAGTTGGAAATGACTTGAAGGAGCAGAGGAACAACTTCTTCCACAATGTTATTTTCCTTTTAAAAAGAGGTTACATGGTGTAGTGGTTTGAGTGTTGCACTGTAATCCAGGAGATCAAGGTTCAAATTCCCTACTCAGCCATGAAAACCCACTGGGAGATCTTGATTGCACCACATGTTCTCAGCCCCAGAAAACCCGGTGAGAGGTGGGATCACTGGGTGGGAAATGACTTGAAAATATACAACAAAAATATTAACAAGATAGCCTACCTAGCCACTCCTCCCAAGGTGGCTTATATAAATAATTCAAATAATTATGGATTCTAATTCGAAAAGAATCCACAATTTGAATTATTTATATATATAAACCATCTTGGGAGGGATGGTGTAGGCTACTTTAGGAGGGTGTACCCACAAAGTAAAAGGAACTCTTTTGCAAAATTTTCCCTCTGTCTGCTTGCTTTGTAGTGTTTGTTGAACATGTAGTGCAGTACTGGAAAGTTCACCGGTATTTTTTAAAGAAACCATCCCTTTCCAACAACAACAACAATAACAAAAAGAGAAAAGGATGATTTTTGGGGGGATAAGAATTAGACCCAGCAACGGCTGGTGCCATCCATGTCAATGCATGTAGTAAATGCTTTTTGGTTTTATTCTGAACTTTAAAGTTTCGCACATCTTATTTTAAGGATAGGGTCAGCAGCTTGGAGAGCTCCTTTGAAGTTCAGATTAAACTCAGAATGGATTCACTATCTCTTTGACACAGGAGTCAGTACCTACCACTGATAGGAATTCTTATACAAGGAACACGGGACTCTTGCACCTACTTTTGCTATGAGCCATCCATGAACATCTAGGTGTGTCCTGCCTTTCATTGTACAATCATAGTTCTGGTGGAAGATAACTTCCTTGACTTTCTGTGTTTCAACTGAGGTTGGGAGAGATGTCACATGGAAGGAGGTAGTCAGCTAGGGCAAATGTTTATTGCTGTTGTTAATTGCTGTCAAGTTAGGCTTTATATATAGTGATCCTATAAATGAGAGACCTCCAAGTCAACTTGCTATCAACAGCCCTGCTCATGTCTTCAAGATTCAGAGATATGTCTTCCTTGATTGAGTCTATCCATCCATAATGTGGTCTTCCTCTTACTGCCTCCAACCTTACCAAGCATTACTGTCTTTTCTAATGAATTGTGTCTTCAGAGAACAACAGTCTCAGTTTAGTCATCTTAGTTTCTAGGGCAGCAGTTCTGAACCTGTGGGTTGTGACCCCTTTGGGGGTCGAACGACCCTTTCACAGGGGTCGCCTAAGACCATTGGAAAACACATATTTCCGATGGTCTTAGGAACCGAGACACCACTCCTCTATCCTGCCCTGCCCCCTTTTGAAACAAGGTCACTGATCCTCCCACTAAAAGCCAGCCCCCGCTGTTATTTGGCAGCCTCACAGCCAATGGGAGGACGGTTTCTGAGACCCCGCGCTGGGAGGAGGGGAGAGGAGGCATGCTGGGTGCGTGCAGGGACGTTTCCCCATCTTTCCCTGCCAGGTGGGAGGCATTGTAGGAGGTTGCGTGGAGCCAGAGGTAGAGAGAGCGAGAGGGGCTCAAGGGTGTAGCGTGGTCGAGGAGCTACAGCGTGTATTGCACCCCACTCCCGAGTCCTCAGAGGGACAAAAGGAGGAAGGAAGGGGTGCCTGTGCAACGTGGGAGCGAGAGCGTCTGAGCAACCACAGTCTCTTTAAGGGAGGGAAAGTCCTGTAGTGAAGGTGGGGGTCGCCACTGTTGGGGCTTGGCTGAACAAATCGATGGAAGAAACAGGGAAAAGACCCGCTCAGGTTTCTTAGTGTGGACCGCCTTTCCTCATATCTGGGGTAAGGAGGAAAAGGAATAGCGAGCGGAAGTGCACATTTGCTGCTCATTTTATTTAATGCTTATTGAAAACATTTACTTTCTTTTTGTTTTCTGCTTGATGAAAGGGCATCTAAGCCAACAAGTCTTTTTTTTTTTTTTTTAAGTTGAGCTGTTGAAGGCTGACGAGAAGGAAAGGTGAGATACATGCAATTAAAAATCCATTTTAAAAAATATTTAAAAGGTGAAAAATCAAATTAATGGGAATAAAATAGTACGAATATCAACTTGTGACACTAGTAGTAATAAAAGAATGTACATACCAGATTTTGCCCTCATTAGAGTCAGGGTGGAGTCCCTCGTGTAAAATGTGGGCTGTTTCGGCGTTGCTTTTGGGAGTGACTGGCTTTTTGAATTGTGGAAACCGAACGTTCAGAACTAGAACTACTGCCTTAATTCTGGCATTGATGGATGCTTTCTGTGCTTAAAAAAAAAGGGGGGGTACCAGTTTTTAGGCATTAGAAGTCTATCCAGAGCAGTGATTTAGGGCAGTGTTTCCAATCTATTCGATGTTGGAAACTGGTCAGATTTATCCCCCAGTATACCAAAGACCAATGTCATATTCCAGCCCATTGACTACCACAACTTTGAGTAGTACCAATTTAGGATATTATTCAAGATGGCTTACAATGCAACTTATATATGTTTACTCAGAAGTAAGCCTATTGAGTTTAGTGAGACCGTTTATGTAAATATATGTAGAATTGTGCCCTTAGTTTGCATTGTTATTGTTGTGTGCCCTAAGGTAATTTTTGACTTACAGTGACCCTAATTAGCAAACCTATCATGGGTTTTCTAGGACTGAGAGTGTGTGATGTGCCCAAGGTCATTAGTTACTCACTATACTTTAGGACAGTGGTTCCCAAAGTTTGTGGTCTTTCAGGTTTTTTTGACTTTAACTCCCAGAAGCCTTAGCCAGCTTGGACAAAAGTTAGGAATTCTGGGAGATGACATGCAAAAATATCTGGAGGGCCAAAGTCTGGGAACCACTGATTTAGAAGGTCTCTTGTTCTCATAGTTAGGAAAGAAGAAAAGATAGATTTTGGGCACACTCTTGAGTTGCATGAGAGGACAAAGGGTAAGATGATGCTTCATGAAAATAACAACAGGCACCCATTATGAAAAGGAGTAGGTGTTCTACATTAATTCAGAACAAAGGGATGGTAGTTTTGGAAGTTGGGCATGGTGATCAAGTGTGTACTTACATCAATCTTTGCATATCAGAGTGTTTCTAAGAAGTCTGGCCTCCCTACCTTCTGAGGTTGTTGAATCGTAAAACAAAGGTGTAAGGATGAGAAAGATTAACGGTTCTCACTGAGACCAGGTTTAAGACTGCCTTCCTAGATGAAACTGGTTGGTTCTTGTTAGAAATAGATGGATCTTTGATTTGATCCATTATGGTGGTTCTTAAGGTTTGAAGCAGCAGCAGAAGCTTGACCTAGAAGAAATCCTGCCTTTGTCAGTTGTCAGTCTTTCAAAAGATCAGAATCTACCAAGTGGTACGTAGTATGCTTACTCATGTTTTATAGATGATGTACAGTACCTTTAAGAATAGTCTTACTAGATCAGATGAAAGGCTTGCCTAGTCCAGATTTTCTTCACAATTCTGCACAGAGGAAGCCCAACAAGCAAGGTGTGACTACAATAGCACCTTCACACTTGGAATGTTAATTTAAGTTGTTCCATCAGAATAAATACTGATACGCAGCTGGCACCTGGATTAAATAATACTTATATATGTGTTAAGTAATAAACTGTCACAGTATATTTTATATTGGATTTGTGGAGTTGGAGAGAATAAGACAAAGACATACTGTGAGAGAATTTTCTCTTGAATGTGTTCCTTTTCCAGCTGTGACAACTTCTCATTGTTGGAAAAAGAAATTTCTGGCAGTGAGTATCAAGAATAGACTCTGCTTGGAACTCATCCACTACCTGTGGATTTTGGGAGATATAATCCAAAAAATAGTAACATTTCCAAGTCCATTATAGTTGTATGTATGTTGAAAGGGCTTCTTCCCCAGTTCTGACTGCCAGAGGGAGACTATAAAAACCTGACATGTGTGAGGCTTTTGTTAAAAGCCATTTCATGATTTGTACCGTAGAAAGACTACACTTGTCAGTTTTTTGCTGTGCTTTTTTCTTAGCATTTAAATAGCGATGTTCCTTCCCTATTTGCCCTTTTATAAGTGTCTGCCTTTTGAGGATGGGATGTGGCTTGTTCAATGTCATCTGGCAAGATAAGTTGGTTCTGTTGATTGCCTTCCTGTATTACTTGTTTCAGTTTGAACATGCACTTTAATGAACTGTATTGACTGAAGTATGGCATGTATCATCTTTTGTATTATTAAAGCTATTGTTATATATTATTTTCATTAGCAAACCATCCCATGACAATGGATTGTGTAGAGAAGAACATTAAGAAAAGAAAATATAGTAAGGATTTTTTACAGTATGGTTTTACCTCAATAATTACTTTTTTATTATTATTATTATTTATTTATTTATTTGTATCCCGCCTCTCCCTATGGATCAAGGCGGCAAACAACTTACAAATAGCATGTATTTCTATACATGCCCCCAACAAGCTGGGTACTCATTTTACTGACCTGCGGAAGGATGGAAGGCTGAGTCAACCTGGAGCCCGGCAGGATCGAACTCACAACCTTGTGGCTTGCAGTACTGGCATTTGTTGTGAAGTTCTATTAGCCGAATCTATGGAGCCGAACTAACTAAAACGCCATTTTGATAGCAAGCATCCGAGCTTTGCCGGCAAGGATGCCAACTATTTTAGAAGCAAAGCTGATGGACTCAAGAAAGCCAGACTTGACACTGGTGGCAAGTACCACAAACAAAACGTAGCAGCCGTTGAAGCTTCCTATATGGTGGCACTCAGAATCGCCAGAGCTATGAAACCTCACACCATTGCTGAGGATTTACTGTTGCCAGCGGCTAAAGACATTGTCTGAGTTATGATCGGAGATGAATTTGTTACAAAATTGAGTGCAATTTCCTTATCTAATGACACTGTCCACAGCAGAATAGATGACATGTCTGCTGATATTCTTGATCAGGTAATCCAGGAAATTAAATCTGCTCCATTTCCAATATTTAGTATCCAGCTTGATGAATCTACAGACTTTGCAAACTGTTCATGGTCACTGGTGTATGTGAGGTATATTAATGATGGCGACTTTAAAGATGAGTTTCTTTTTTGAAAACCTCTTGAAACGACAACTACTGCACATGATGTATTTGACACAGTTGGTTCATTTCTGAAAGAGCATAAGAGCTCTTGGGAAAAGGTTTGTGATGTTTGCACAGATGGTTCTCCAGCTATGCTAGGATGTTGATCTGGATTTCAATGTTTGGTACTGAATGAGTCACCAAAAGTCATCGGAACTCACTGTATGATTCATTGGCAAATATCAGCAACGAAGACACTGCCACAAGAGTCACAAGAAGTAATGAAAAGTGTCATAAGTTCTGCCAATTTTGTAAAGATGAGCACTTTAAACAGTTGACTATTTTTGCAACTGTGCAACGAGTTGGATGCGCCAAATAATGCTCTGCTATTTTACACTGAAGTGAGATGGTTGTCGAGAGGAAAAGTTTTAAAACGTGTTTTTGAGCTTCGTGATGAAGACAAAACGTTTTTTAATCAGAAAGCAAGACTGCAGTTCGAAGCACTTTTCAGCGATAAAAGTGAACTGCAGAAAATAGCTTACTTGGTTGACATCTTTGCCATTTTGAATGAGTTAATTTTATCACTGCAAGGACCAAATGCAACATGCCTCGATTTGTCTGAAAAGATCTGATCATTTCAGATGAAACTTCAGCTTTGGCAAAAAAAAATTGGATGAAAATAAAATTTACATGTTGCCTACCTTATCTGCTTTCTTTGAAGAACATGACATTGAAGCAGACAAAAGGATTACAATGATAATTTCCGTGAAAGAACACTTGCACATGCTTGCAGACGAAATTTCATCGCACTTTCCAAATCTACCTGACACCCCATTTGCACTTGCCAGAAGCCCATTCACAATCAAAGCTGAAGATGTTCCTGAGACAGCACAAGAGGAGTTCATTGAACTTATTAACAGTGATGCGGCAAGAACTGATTTCTCTACAATGCCAGTTACAAAATTCTGGATCAAGTGTTTGCAGTCATATCCTGTTCTGTCTGCGACTGTGTTGTGCCTTCTTCTTCCATTTCCAACAACATATCTTTGTGAATGAAACAGGGTGTCGGCGGCAGGCTGGGGTCGAGCAGGGGAGGGTCAGGAGTCACAGGAGTCTCGGCTGTGGAGGCCCCTTCCAGCGGTCTAAGGCAAACACAAATAGTCCTTGCAGCAGGTACAACGGAAAGTAAAGAAAGGGTTACTTCACCCAGGGGGTTGGCAGAAGGCGGGGCTGGCAGGGTCTCCGGACGAAGGCACAGTCGTAAGCAGGCGTGGCTGGAACCCAGCTCGGATGGACATCTCACGGAGGGCCAACGGTTGTTGCTCCGTGCCTGCCGCTGCCTTTTGCTGGCTTTAAGTAAAGCTCCAGGGTAGGCGGCAGCCAATCCTACAGCTGGCTCACAGCTGCAAGCCCTTAGCCGGGCTCACAACTGCGAGCCCTCAGCCAGCTGAGAGCTGTCAGCCTGCAGCCACTGCTCCAGCAGCCGTCGGGAACAGCGGGCAGCCTCCTTGGCCTGCCGCCGCCGCTGGAACGTGGGAGGAGAGCTGGCAGCCTCCTCCGGATTGGGAACACGGGTGGGCGGTGCCCCAGGATGTAGCCTGGGTCCCGCCCACCCCAGCAGTCTGCTCGGGCGTTCCTCCTCAGTGACGGTGGCCTCCGCGGCATCCGGGCGCCCCCCCGGCGGCAGAGGCCTCTGTCTTGGTGGCGGCGGCCTCCACAGAGTTCAGGCAGCCTTTCCCAGTGGCGGGGACCTCCGCGGCGACCCGGGAGTCATCCAGGCCATCCTCCCCTCCGAGGACTGCATCCACGGCCACCCCCGAACTGCCGCTTGTTGGTTACCAAGTCTAAATACAGAAGTAGACTTGTGGAAGATGATCTTCGTTGTGCTCTTGCAAAGACTGCTCCGAGAATTTCTGATCTGATAAGAAAGAAGCAATCTCAACCTTCACACTGATGTTGGCTTTTTACGCATACTGTCGCAAAATGTGGCAATGTAGTTTACCGTTGTTATATTAAGACTGTTACCCATACTACACCATGCTTCAAGACAAAATTTCATTTATTTGTAATTAGAAATAAATATTTCTCAATATATAATTACATATTGTTTTTATGATTAATCACTATGCTTTAATTATGTTCAGTTTGTAACAATGAAAATACATCCTGCATATCAGATATTTACATTACGATTCATAACAGCAGCAAAATTACCGTTATGAAGTAGCAACGAAAATAATTTTATGGTTGGGAATCACCACAACATGAGGAACTGGCCCCTCCCTAAACTGCAAACCCCAGGATTCCATAGGATGTTGAAAATGGAATCATAGCGCTATAACAGTCTAGTGCAGAAATGGCTATAGTTTCTAGAACTGTTGTTCATTGCAATGAAAGGTGTAGAAGTGTGTGTGTGGGTACCCCCCCGCCAAGTTTAGATGTTAAGAGTCTAAATTCAGTTGTTAGTCCCTATTAGGGTAGTTCTATCACTGGCAAATCCCCCCCCCTTAAGCAAGTTTTGTTTATTTAACAGGTCTGCTCTGGATGGAATTAGAAATAGGATTTCAGGATATTCATACTAGAGGGTGAAGCTATGCTGGACTGCTACCAGGATAAATTTCTCAAACTCAGGGTAAAAGAATAAGCCAAGAGGCTAATCCTCGTGAATCACTAGCTATAAAATAAAATGGGTGGGAGAGGGGAGGCTGGACAATTTCTCTGAATCCTTTTGATAGTCCTATCTACTGCAGGGCCAAAGAATTAAAGGTAGTTTGGTAAGCTTCATTGAATCAAGAAAGTCAGGCCCCTAAGACCTGAGCAGGGCAGTTGATGATGAGAGATCTTGGAGGTCACCATCAGTTGAAATCAGCTTGATGGCATATGACAAAAAGAATCTCTTTAGGTGGGACCAAGAATTGGGTTTATACCAATGTGACCTTGAAAAACAAACCAAATTAAATTGAGATGGAGAATGAAACATCAAAGCCTTGTCCTTGTTCTTCAGAGTGCCCCTTTATGTTGCGTTTTTAAATCACATCCCATACATATATTTCTTTGTATTTTTAAGGGTTTTAAGGATAGTGTCTGAAGAAATCTTGGGTAGAAATGTACCAAAACCGACTCCAGTTTCAAAATAAAAACTTGTAATATAATAGCTACAGGTTTCTTTATTGTTGTATGTAGCCAATGGCCATCACAACTTTTACAATGAACAGTTAAAATACAGTACAAAAATATAATATAATTACATGTTACAATAAAATAATAAAACAGTGAACACCTAAATGACCTAGAGAATCACTGTGTTAAGAATGATTTGTTGAAGTCACCTTTCCTCTGATAAAACAAGCATGTATTTTCTTGGCTGCAACTGTGAACTGGGCCACCGAACAGGAAAACCTTGCATGTGTGTCTGCTAGAAGATCTACCATAGTATTCTGAGGAGAGCAGGTCCAAGGAGATTGAATTAATGGTAACACAAATCTTTGATGAGGCTCAGAGTAAAGATGGCAGTGTAACAGGGAATGAATTATATCCTCTATCTGGTTGCAGCCACATTTCCTCTCTGCAATGGGGATACGTCGGGATCTCCCTTCAAGATATGTGGAGGGCATCTGCTGAAATCTGAACTCCGTAAATGCCCTTAGAGCTGGACAAATGTCAAGTATTGTGGCATTGTATGGTTGACCTGAATATTAGGATACCAAATGGAAATCGTGCCCCGATTATCTCCACTCTATCTTGATTTGTGTCGTGGTTGAAAATCCAGCTTTTGAGGTCCCTGTTGCTAAGTTTTAAATAATTCTCTACGTTAAGATGGTAACTCATTAATTTGTTGTAGCACCATTTTGCCCAGCCTCCGGCCCTTAATTCCTCTAACCAACAGAGTTTGCTGAGAGAGCTGTCCTCAACCTCATTTAGAAATATCAGTTTAAAGGACAGAGATGCCTGTCACACAAAATCTATACAAGGATAGGTAATATAATAGCAATGTATGGTAAACATATAAATTTTATTATTACACTTTTAATTTTTTTATTTTGCTATAAAAATGCTTGTAATTTGGATGGGTAATTTCAGTGTGTGTGTGTGTGTGTGTGTACACCAATTCACAATATCAGATAAGCTGTATTTGAGTATTCTGCTCTTGTTACTGCAGTTATGCTATGTCTGGTGAGAGCGCTAGATATCTCTTGATATCAAATAATTTGGCCTTTATTTGACCTTTCTCTGCCACCCCGCTCCACGTGTTTGCAAGGACCACCGGATGAGCACATAATAGGCGCGGCCGTTAATGGTTGTACTTTCCAAAACTCATTTAGGCAGGCAACTTAATGCCTCTTCGATGCTTAAGGGACCACTCCTGCTTGCAAACCGGCCTTGCTCAGCGCAACTTTACACAAAGGCGCCCGGCCGAGTGCTGAGCCAGTCCTTTATGTTGGGCCATTTGAATACTGGCCATACTATTGTCATCAAGCGCTAAGCTCATCATGTAAAACCTGACCTTTTCCAACGCCTTTGTCCAGTTCTAAATTTCCTTTGTTCTCACCAAGCATGGCATGGCCTGTAGGTATAATCCACTCTATAAAAAGTCCCCAGTTCTGAGTACTCCTAGGATCACTTGCTCAGACCACCTCGGATCACCCTGGACTTCCATCTAGCCTTGCTGCCGCTCTGTCCAGTGAAGCTGTCCCCTCAGCAAACCACACTGAGTTTCCACCCCTCAACCTCCGCTTCTCTCCAGGACTACGTGAAAAGGTGTCGTATTACCCACGCCCCCAAAAACTCTCCATTTCTATTTTCAGTTAGTGGTGTGTATGTGTTGTCTTGTTTGTTGTTTGTCTTTTAATAAAATTGCTATTTTTGTTACTTTAAAACTTGCCTGGCTACTCTTCTGACCTGACGCCGTAGACATAGGATTAAAAGTTCCTAGTTAAGTTACCCGGCCTCTCGTTTAGCTTAAGAGAGTGCTCAAGTTAATTTCCCCATCTTGTATTTTTATTTGGTAATTTGGGCACCCCTCCCAGGACCCCCAACATACAGGGTAACACTCTGACTCAAGATGGAAAACATTTTGTGGATCAGTGTATGACACATGGCTTAGACAAAGACACAGGTTGTGATGTGAAGAAGTCAGAGTTGGACAAGAAAAAGGGAGGAGTCAGAGCCGGAGTGAAAGGCTGGGTGTACTGACTGCATGGCCCTGGCCATCCATGTGGTTTAATATGTCAGATATTTTAATACGAGGAATGATAGGTCTGTAATTTACTCCAATTTGCACATTTATTCCATTGCTTCATCTACTATCTATGTGACTGCTCTGTGATTGTCATTTCTTGAAAGCATTTCAGTCATCCTCTGGCAGCTTGCCTGCCCTTCCCCAGATGAGCAACCCTGCATTTGAAGAGGGATCTTCAACCTTAATAATAGAGTTGCAGGGCTTTCGTGGCACAGTGGTTAGAGTATGACAGATGAAGACAACTGTTCCCATGCAGCTCTAAGAAGGACCATATAGACCAAGGGATGCTTTCTGAGAATCCAGGAATTCAGGCTGATTGAAATAGGAAGGGAAAGAATATTCAAAAATAGTCAAAAACATGTTTTTTGTTTTCTTTTTGGTTGCTTTTCTTAATACTTGAATGCTTTATTAAAAAGTACACAATGCATACGTACAAAACAAAAACATGTATTTCAAGTATTGAGAAACCTTGACAAGAAGCAGAACTGGGGACTTCACAATATGGGGCAATATGATTTCACATGTTTTCGTTTGTGCAGAAGACAGTATTTTCTATGTAGGAAATGTTATTTATTGCATGGGAAATAATTTTTCAATGCAGCACTACTCATTCCTGTCCAGAAAAGGATGTAATGGGGGA